>BSQZ01000087.1:2066996-2171996 GCA_033239005.1 Lamellibrachia satsuma | reverse complement strand
AGTCCTACGTTCCACGTGCATTCCGAAACAAGCTACATTTGCCGAACGCCACTTGCCCGGTTCGCGAACATCAGTATTTCATTAATATATGTAACACACGATCTACCAGAGCAATGTCCTCTCCGTGTTCCTCTACGGCCCGTAGTGTTGACGCGTAACATGGTAAGTCACTAACATACTTGCCAGTTTCCACAACACCTGTTTAAGGAAGATACCACAAACGTCTTCGCCTGAGACCATCAAGACTCCAGCAACTAACAAAACATAAGAACATTTACATTATCCAGGAACGGGGAAAATGGAACTGGTTCCGACCTATCTTATGAATGACCAACCAGCGGGAAACAGCGTTGACTTTGAAGCCCATCAGGGAAGACGAAAAGGGCAGACCAAAAACAACACGTAGACGACCAATGGAAGAACTGAAGCCTGCTGGGCTGGTCGGGGGTACAGCGGCAGGCAGAACCAAAGACAGGGGGAACTGGTGAGATCTTGTGCGTACATTATGTGTCACACGTACACAGGAAGAAAATAAGTAAGTACAACTATGCAAAACACTTTTATTTTGGCTTACCCTTATCAGGCAGTAAATACGGAGGTAACGGTTGAAGCAGAGAAAAGTTTTTTGACGGACCAAACAACAGGCAAGGTTGTTCTTGGCGATTTTACTCACCTACGTAGAACATGCCTTTGTTCATCGTTGTCTCAGCAGGTGGCGCTTTCGTCGAACTGGCGTCTACGAGAAAATCAAAAAACGAGGTTGAATAGCAAACTTGTAAATGTACGGGTAGTTATATTTCATGGTATTTTAGGAAGGGTAACTTAGCTGTCGTTTAGGATGTACGAATTAGTAGTGATTGTTGGCAAAAATCAGATTGGGCTCACGGGAACTTTCACAGTGTTCGGCTTACGGCTTATCAATCCCTTGTTCCCTCAACAATCACTACTTACATATCAAAGGCCTAAAACAGACGGGACTTCCACCATGCGCATTCGGGATGGTGCGACTTCCGACTGGACAGCGGAGGGCGCGGCCGTGGACCATAAGGTGTCCTTGGTGACACCAGTAGTAGAGCAACCGGCTGACACTGTCAGCCAGATAGTAGTTGCCGACGACATCACCAGGACACGCTGCAAAGGATGACGGGAATTAACCAGAATGAAGGGTGTTTATGATGTGTGTCTTTTCTGATCTATTTCGATATGATAAAGTACTAGACTTGTTGGCAAATCACAAACTGGCAGTCTCAAGCCATTGAACTGCGGGATAAGTCAATTCTCAAGTCAATGACCTCCAAGTCCAGGTAAAGTCTCGAGTCATCTCTCTGAATTCCAAGTCAATCACAAATCATGAAAGTGGACGATTCGAGTCGGCTTCGATTCAACCCGTACGACTCGAGTCAACAAGTAAACGACATAAATGTGTGCGTCCGCCACGTAATAAGCTGAGAAATACCCGTGTGATATATATATATATATATATATATATATATATATATATATATATATATATATATATATATATATATATATATATATGTATATATATATGTATATGTATATGTATATATATATATATATATATATATATATATATATATATATATATATATATATATATATATATATATATATATATATATATATATATATATATATATGTATATGTATATATATATATATATATATACATGTATATGTATATGTATATATATATATATATATATATATATATATATATATATATATATATATATATATATATATATATATATATATATATATATATATATATATATATATATATATATATATATATATATATATATATATATATATATATATATATATATATATATATATATATATATATATATATATATATATATATAAACCCATACTTACGAACGACTGGTTCCGCGCTAATTCTCACTGAAGTAGTCCAGACCGCGGCCAAACTAAGCGTCAGAAGCCACGTCATCATTGTTGGTCAGTCTGGCTCCATGCACGAACTACGTTTAAGGTCGTCAGCACGAATGCAGCGCTTTTATACCGAACGAAGTTGCATTTTTCATTACCTCAGGATATGTTGTTACTGCCCACGTTCCTATACCAGGCACGTGCGGACGAATTGTTTCACGTAGAAACACGTGCGGCAGTTGAAGCCTCCGGACTAAAACAAATGCTTTTTTACAGCTTGACCAAAGTATCGCCACTGGACAAATTGTTTGACCCAAGTGAAATAGTTTCGACTTGCACATTGGCGAAACAGTGCCGAACTTTATAATAATATTATGTTGTGTGGATGTTGTTTGCCAGCTTGTCTTGTCTTGTCTTGTCTTCTCAATCTGCTGTTATTCCTTCCGCTGCGTGGTTTACTGCGGACGATCGGTAAACCAGATTCACATGTGACGTGCTTATAAGTGGCGTCTTCAGTCCCAGAAAAATACTGGCCCGTCACGTCTAAGCCTTATCGGGACATCCGATCAGCGGTCCGGCCGACAAAACTGTACCCGATGATCAAGAGGGTTTCCAGCCTACGACACACAATTGACGTCAGTCATAATTCATGCCCATCTATCTATCGTTCTCACTTCTGTCCACCGTCTCTCAAAAAGCGAGAAAAATGCACCCATCAGGTTGTATGTCAACTTATCTAACTAAAGGAGTGCTACTCCGTGTGGCAAACCTTTGTCTAGTCCAGTTCGTCAGGCTTTACGGCTTAATGACACACGAGTGCAATGACTGAATGCGTTCCTGTGCCATGCTAGCCAATACTATGGGGTACGACAGAATAAATTAAGCAAGGGTTAGTTTTGTACATTTCGGTTCTTAGTATTAGGTTAGACACCCCGCCCGCCCGCCCGCCCGCCCGCCCGCCCGCCCGCCCGCCCGCCCGCCCGCCCGCCCGCCCGCCCGCCCGCCCGCCCGCCCGCCCGCCCGCCCGCCCGCCCGCCCGCCCGCCCGCCCGCCCGCCCGCCCGCCCGCCCGCCCGCCCGCCCGCCCGCCCGCCCGCCCGCCCGCCCGCCCGCCCGCCCGCCCGCCCGCCCGCCCGCCCGCCCGCCCGCCCGCCCGCCCGCCCGCCCGCCCGCCCGCCCGCCCGCCCGCCCGCCCGCCCGCCCGCCCGCCCGCCCGCCCGCCCGCCCGCCCGCCCGCCCGCCCGCCCGCCCGCCCGCCCGCCCGCCCGCCCGCCCGCCCGCCCGCCCGCCCGCCCGCCCGCCCGCCCGCCCGCCCGCCCGCCCGCCCGCCCGCCCGCCCGCCCGCCCGCCCGCCCGCCCGCCCGCCCGCCCGCCCGCCCGCCCGCCTGCCCGCCCGTTCAACTGTATCAGTTGAACGTCAATTCGCCAGATGGCAGCACTTTTCGTATTCAATCTAAAAAGATTTACCTGGTATGCGAAAAGCACCAAAATTTAATTTAGTTTAATTAGCTTACGCTACGCTTCATATCACGGGCCTTGCGCATTTGATTCTGCACGCTATGTGTGTTAATACCATGATTACATAATAAATACCGTATTACGCAATAAAATATTACCTTACATGTAGCTTATATCTACTTTGTGAACATAGCACCCGATTTGAAACTCAAATAGCATTTCAAGAGTGCCAACTATTAAATATAAAACATTCACTGACAAACAGATCACGCACAACAATGGTGTATTTACGTTGGCGCACGTATAATGTGTGTTGTGGGTGGCGTTGGTGCACTTTAGGAATATCGAATATCGTCAAAAAAGATCTTTGTGTAAATGACTTCGCTTAAAGAGTTTAGCCGTTTGAGTCGAGCCGGAGGGCTGGCATGTAATGAAGTTCCACGATGGAAGGATTGTTAAAAACATTTTCTCGAGGCGACAAATTTAAAAGGAGTAAAGTTACACCTCTTGTATTGAATTATAAATGCTGCCGCAGAAACGAAGTAGACGTACGCTTGGAATACTGCTTTCTGCACAAAAACATTTCAGCAAAAAAGCTGCTAAAATGGTTGCATCGTGGAATGCGATTGGTTGTATCACTACAGGTGCGCGTGCGTGTGTGCGTGCGCGTGTGTGCGTGAGTGTGCGTGTGCGTGTGCGTGTGCGTGCGCGCGTGTGTGATTACATGATTGCATAATAGATCGTCCTCGACGCTTGGCGGCGTAGCACAAACAATCGTCCTCGACGGCTGGCGGCGTAGCACAAACAATCGTCCTCGACGCCTGGCGGCGTAGCACAAACAATCGTCCTCGACGCCTGGCGGCGTAGCACAAACAATCGTCCTCGACGCCTGGCGGCGTAGCACAAACAATCGTCCTCGACGCCTGGCGGCGTAGCACAAACAATCGTCCTCGACGGCTGGCGGCGTAGCACAAACAATCGTCCTCGACGCCTGGCGGCGTAGCACAAACAATCGGACGCTGCAATCTTGTCAAATCATGTTAAATCTAAATCTATACTATTCTGAATAAGTTAGGCAGTTGGAAACGGCTTTCCGGCAAAGCGACCGAGCGTCATTCCGATCGACGGCCGGCTCTCGATCCCAGCGCGGTCGTTGATGGATGTGCGGTATTGCGGCAGACGACAGGTCGACGTAGGAACCCGCGCCTCCCGCCGGGTGCGTGGCCCAGTCCGGCGGCGCTGCGCTCTCAGCGGCAGACTTGTTGTTTTTAATGCGACGCACATGCAACTTGCTGTGATGTAAGAGCGTAATGGACGGTGGCGATAAAACGGGCTACGTCAGCGGGCTACGAGATCTTCCACGTTCCCGACTCATACATCTGTCGCCCCGGCTATCTGTGGTTACCAGTGGGGAGCATTTATCACCAGGAAGCCAAGAGGGAGGTGCATGGAACATTCCTGTCTGCTGTACGGGAGGGAATTTGGGAATTAGGTATAGAATGGTGCATGATTGTCTATATTAAACACTAGATAACTCCATTGATGCGCCTCTGAACATAATGTTTATTCCGAAGATTCGGCGCTTTGTAAGTAAAAGTTATCATTATTACATCATCATCATCATCATCACCACCATCATCATCATCATCATTATCATCATCATCTTCATCACCTTTGGAAAATGTGTCCAACGATTTTCTTTCACAGCACGTAAAGCACCAATTAACTGACGTCGTGTGTGAAATTCTTGAAAACGATAAATCTCACAGTTTCAGACAAACATCCAGAGCTGATACCGCTCAATTTTGAATGACTTTGAAATATTTATGCGTTCAGCAGAATAACCAGTGTGCTGATACGCGAGCTGTCAGGGCCTCTCGTCTGTCTGGTGTCTATGTCACGGGAAGTAAAAGATCCCACGCAGGGGGTAATGGTATATGACCTGTCGTTGACTCATTCAGTGGTAGTCTATATCTTGCCCACTGGTTCTAGAGGGAAGACCACAGTGCAATATTGCATTGGTGGCCATGTTACCGTTTTGTCTGATTATAAGAAAACTGGACCATCAAAAATGTGGAACAAAATACACGGCCACCGCCAGCATGGCGTTGGTATTCTGAACAAGTGTCGTCACAATCCTTAACTCTGTTAACTGTGTCGCAAAATTGACAGTTTGCCAAATATGAATACGTCTACCGGTGTTTCAAAAATGTCAACACCAAAATACCAACGCGTCTTCGAATCCGCTACATACTGCAACACTCACTGACAAAAGTCCAACACTTCACTGCCAAAGGTTCAACATTTCACTGCCGAAGGTCCAACACTTCACTGCCAAAGGTGCAACACTTCACTGCCAAACGTTCAACACTGCACTGACAAAGGTCCAACACTTCACTGCCAAAGGTCCAACATTTCACTGCCGAAGGTCCAACACTTCATTGCCAAAGGTCCAACACTTCACTGCCAAAGGTCCAACATTTCACTGCCGAAGGTCCAACACTTCAATGCCAAAGGTCCAACACTTCACTGCCAAAGGTCCAAAACTTCACTGCCGAAGGTTCAACACTGCACTGCCAAAGGTCCAACACTTCACTGCCAAAGGTCCAACATTTCACTGCCGAAGGTCCAACACTTCACTGCCAAAGGTCCAACACTTCACTGCCAAAGGTCCAACACTTCACTGCCGAAGGTTCAACACTTCACTGCCAAAGGTGCGACGTTTCGAACGTTCACTGGTTGAATACAGTTACTTAATAACTAATAAAATAACTGGAATCGGTCTACAGCAGTATATGAGAGACACGGAGCAGACAATGTGGACGTCAGTAATGTTGTATCTGACTCCCTACAGGGGTCTACAGCAGTATAGGAGAGACACGGAGCAGACAGTGTGGACGTCAGTAATGTTGTAGCTGATTCCCTACAGGGGTCTACATCAGTATAGGAGAGACACGGAGCAGACAGTGTGGACGGCAGTAATGTTGTAGCTGATTCCCTACCGGGGTCTACAGCAGTATAGGAGAGACACGGAGCAGACAGTGTGGACGGCAGTAATGTTGTAGCTGATTCCCTACAGGGGTCTACAGCAGTATAGGAGAGACACGGAGCAGACAGTGTGGACGGCAGTAATGTTGTAGCTGATTCCCTACAGGGGTCTACATCAGTATAGGAGAGACACGGAGCAGACAGTGTGGACGGCAGTAATGTTGTAGCTGATTCCCTACAGGGGTCTACAGCAGTATATGAGAGACACGGAGCAGACAGTGTGGACATCAGTAATGTTGTAGCTGATTCCCTACAGGGGTCTACAGCAGTATAGGAGAGACATGGAGCAGACAGTGTGGACGGCAGTAATGTTGTAGCTGATTCCCTACAGGGGTCTACAGCAGTATATGAGAGACACGGAGCAGACATTGTGGACATCAGTAATGTTGTAGCTGATTCCCTACAGGGGTCTACAGCAGTATATGAGAGACACGGAGCAGACAGTGTGGACATCAGTAATGTTGTAGCTGATTCCCTACAGGGGTCCACAGCAGTATAGGAGAGACATGGAGCAGACAGTGTGGACGGCAGTAATGTTGTAGCTGATTTCCTACAGGGGTCTAAAGCAGTATATCCAGCAGCAATCCAGAAAACACCAAATTTATTCACTCAACCGATGCATGCATGCATACATACATACATGCATGCATACATACATACATACATACATACATACATACATACATACATACATACATACATACATACATACATACATACATATATACATACTTACATATATACATACTTACATACAGACATACATACATACATACTTACATATATACATACATACATACATACATACATACATACATACATACATACATACATACATACATACTTACATATATACATTCATACTTACATATATACATACATACATACATACATACTTACATACATACATACATACTTACATACATACATACATACATCCATACATACATACATATATACATACTTACATATATACATACATACATACATACATACATACATACATACATACTTACATACATACATACATACATACATACATACATACATACATACATGTATACATACATGTATACATACATGTATACATACATACATATATACATATATACATATATACATATATACATATATACATATATATGTATATGTATATGTATATGTATATATATATATATATATATATATATATATATATATATATATATATATATATATATACAGTATATATATATATATATATATATATATATATATATATATATATATATATATATATATATATACAGTATATAGACAGATCGATCGATGTCTTTCTGTAACTATATTACCCGCCACTGTCACAGTTCGGAAGACATCTGAAATGTCCTGCCCCCGTCTTTATCGCAGTTGGTGGAGATCACTCAGTGCCAATACGTTGGTACAGTTGGTGGAGATCACTCAGTGCCAATACGTTGGTACAATTGGTGGAGATCACTCAGTGCCAATACGTTGGTACAGTTGGTGGAGATCACTCAGTGCCAATACGTTGGTACAGTTGGCGGAGATCACTCAGTGCCAATACGTTGGTACAGTTGGTGGAGACCACTCAGTGCCAATACGTTGGTACAGTTGACGGAGATCACTCAGTGCCAATACGTTGGTACAGTTGGTGGAGATCACTCAGTGCCAATACGTTGGTACAGTTGGCGGTGAGCACTCAGTGCCAATACGTTGGTACAGTTGGTGGAGATCACTCAGTGCCAATACGTTGGTACAGTTGGTAGATATCACTCAGTGCCAATACGTTGGTACAGTTGGTGGAGATCACTCAGTGCCAATACGTTGGTACAGTTGGTGGAGAGCACTCAGTGCCAATAAGTTGGTACAGTTGGTGGAGATCACTCAGTGCCAATACGTTGGTACAGTTGGTGGATATCACTCAGTGCCAATACGTTGGTACAGTTGGTGGAGAGCACTCAGTGCCAATACGTTGGTACAGTTGGCGGAGATCACTCAGTGCCAATACGTTGGTACAGTTGGTGGAGAGCACTCAGTGCCAATACGTTGGTACAGTTGGTGGAGATCACTCAGTGCCAATACGTTGGTACAGTTGGTGGAGATCACTCAGTGCCAATACGTTGGTACAGTTGGTGGAGATCACTCAGTGCCAATACGTTGGTACAGTTGGTGGAGATCACTCAGTGCCAATACGTTGGTACAGTTGGTGGAGATCACTCAGTGCCAATACGTTGGTACAGTTGGTGGAGATCACTCAGTGCCAATACGTTGGTACAGTTGGTGGAGATCACTCAGTGCCAATACGTTGGTACAGTTGGTGGAGAGCACTCAGTGCCAATACGTTGGTACTGTTGGTGGAGATCACTCAGTGCCAATACGTTGGTACAGTTGGTGGAGAGCACTCAGTGCCAATACGTTGGTACTGTTGGTGGAGATCACTCAGTGCCAATACGTTGGTACAGTTGGTGGAGATCACTCAGTGCCAATACGTTATTACGTGCGCCATCCAGAGCATGCGCAGTAACCAGTGTAGTTAGTTGATACGACTTTGAACATTCAGTTTCGTTTTTGAGCGGACAACTCGGCGTCAGATGATACCCGTTGTGAGCTTATTATTGATTGCGTGAGTGTTAGCAGTCTCTTCGGTGTACGGACAAAATCCCCCAAGACAAAATCCCTCCGGACAAAAAGCACCTCTGGACAAAAGCCAATATTGTCTTATATGTCTTTATGAACTAGTGGAAATATCATCTCATTTAAAAGAATAGTTTTGTCAGACAAACAGTGTTCTACATCAGAAGGCCCTTCAGCCTCCTTCTTCCCTGTCTTCACCCTCCTTCTTCCCTGTCTTCATCCTCTTTCTTCCCTGTCTTCACCCTCCATCTTCCCTGTCTTCACCCTCCTCCTTCCCTGTCTTCATCATCCTTCTTCCATGTCTTAACCCTCCTTCTTCCCTGTCTTCATCGTCCTTCTTCCCTGTCTTCTTCGTCCTTCTTCCCTGTCTTCATCCTCCTTCTTCCCTGTCTTCACCCTCCATCTTCCCTGTCTTCATCCTCCTTCCCTGTCTTTATCCTCCTTCTTCCTTGTCTTCACCCTCCTTCTTCCCTGTCTTCTTCGTCCTTCTTCCCTGTCTTCACCCTCCTTCTTCCCTATCTTCTTCCTCATTCTTCCCTTCGTCACCCTCCTTCTTCCCTGTCTTTATCCTCCTTCTTCCCTGGCCTCATCCTCCTTCTTTCCTGTCTTCATGCCCCTTCTTGTTTGTTTTCTCTCTCATTCCCCGGCCCTCTCATGACCGTTCTAATAACCCTATTTTCGTTCGGGATTCGCACAAGTCCAGTCCATTTCTAGACAAGTTATTCAACCAATCCTTTGATGTTGACCCTTACGTACCTCCCCTCCAAATTCTTTGATGTTGACCCTGACGTACCGTCCCTTCTTAATTCTTTGATGTTGACCCTGACGTACCGTCCCCTCAAAATTCTTTGATGTTGACTCTAACGTACCGTCCCCTCCCAATTCTTTGATGTTGACCCTGACGCACCGTCCTCTCCCAATTCTTTGATGTTGACCCTGACGTACCGCCCCCTCCCAATTCTTCGATGTTGACCCTGACATACCGTCCCCTCCAAATTCTTTGATGTTGACCCTTACGTACCGTCCCCTCACAATTCTTTGAAGTTGACCCTGACATACCGTCCCTTCTCAATTCTTTGATGTTGACCCTGATGTACCGTCCCCTCCCAATTCTTTGATGTTGACCCTGACGTACCATCCCTTCTCAATTCTTTGATGTTGACCTTAAGTACCGTCCCCTCCCAATTCTTTGATGTTGACCCTGACGTACCGTCCTCTCCCAATTCTTTGATGTTGACCCTGACGTACCGTCCCCTCCCAATTCTTTGATGTTAACCCTGACGTACCGTCCCCTCCCAATTCTTTGATGTTGACCCTGACGTACCGTCCCCTCCCAATTCTTTGATGTTGACCCTGACGTACCGTCCTCTCCCAAATCTTTGATGTTGACCCTGACGTACCGTCCTCTCCCAATTCTTTGATGTTGACCCTGACGTACCGTCCCCTCCCAATTCTTTGATGTTGACCCTGACGTACCGTCCTCTCCCAATTCTTTGATGTTGACCCTGACGTACCGCCCCCTCCCAATTCTTCGATGTTGACCCTGACGTACCGTCCCCTCCCAATTCTTTGATGTTGACCCTTACGTACCGTCCCCTCACAATTCTTTGAAGTTGACCCTGACGTACCGTCCCCTCCCAATTCTTTGATGTTGACCCTGACGTACCGTCCCCTCCCAATTCTTTGATGTTGACTCTAACGTACCGTCCCCTCCCAATTCTTTGATGATGACCCTGACGTACCGTCCCCTCCTAATTCTTTGATGTTGACTCTGACGTACCGTCCCCTCCCAATTCTTTGATGTTGATCCTGACGTACCGTCCCCTCCCAATTCTTCGATGTTGACCCTGACGTACCGTCCCCTCACAATTCTTCGATGTTGACCCTGACGTACCGTCCCCTCACAATTCTTTGATGTTGACCCTGACGTACCGTCCCCTCCCAATTCTTTGATGTTGACCCTGACGTACCGTCCCCTCCCAATTCTTTGATGTTGACCCTGACGTACCGTCCCCTCCCAATTCTTTGATGTTGACCCTGACGTACCGTCCCCTCCCAATTCTTTGATGTTGACCCTGACGTACCGTCCCCTCCCAATTCTTCGATGTTGACCCTGACGTACCGTCCCCTCCCAATTCTTTGATGTTGACCCTGACGTACCGTCCCCTCTCAATGCTTTGATGTTGACCCTGACGTACCGTCCCCTCTCAATTCTTTGATGTTGACCCTGACGTACCGACCCCTCCCAATTCTTTGATGTTGACCCTGACGTACCGTCCCCTCCCAAGAAACGTACATCAATAATATAATACATCAAAACTGACAAACCGCACTAGACACCAACTATGCCGGAAATGTAGAAAGAAGATTGGGTATTAAAATAATAATGTTTGCGTTTCGTTGGAGTTGAGTGATCAATCACTGCTGTGAACGTGAGACGGACATAGATACACTGCAAATACTACAGAGGAGAGCAACTAAACTGAATCAAAAACTTAGAGACTTTGGTAATAAAAACCGCTAGAGATAATGAGATTAAGCGGGTATCAAATATAAGATACTGAATGGTAATGAAGGTATTGATAAAAGTACTTTTGCAATCGCTTAACAAACATAGAAAAACAACAAGACCCGAAGTACCTTTTGTGAAGGAATAGTGTAGATTGGGTATCAGAAAGTAACATTTGAGAAGGAATAGTGTAGATTGGGTATCAGAAAGTAACATTTGTGAAGAAATAGTGTAGATTGGGTATCGGAAAGTAACAGTTGTGTAGGAATAGTGTAGATTGGGTATCAGAAAGTAACATTTGTGAAGGAATAGTGTAGATTGGGTATCAGAAAGTAACATTTGTGAAGGAATAGTGTAGATTGGCTAACAGAAAGTACTCATTCTCACAAAGGACGATAAATGAATGGAAAAAGTATCTACTGATTGTGTAAATGCCAACCGCATGAATGTGTTTAAAACAAAATTGACAAATATATCATCAGATGGGCGGGTTACACGTAGATGATTAATCGTTGACTCTCGAAAAGCCAATGTCTACCTTGGCCACTTGCCATCTGTATTTTGCTTTGGGTGGCAATCTTGTTCAATCTTGTTTAATCTTGGTAAATCTTGTTAAATAATTGTCAAATATTGTCAAATTGTTATAAGTCTTGTTATATATTGTATTTAGGTAATTCCATCCAAAGCGTTTTCATTATATATATATATATATATATATATATATATATATATATATATGTATATATATATATATATATATATATATATATATATATATATATATATATATATATATATATATATATATATATATATATATATATATATATATATATATATATATATATATATATATATATATATATATATATATATATATATCATCTGTATTTCTTTTTATTCAGTGCATACATATCATGCATATAATAATAATATATGTTATTTTATATAGCATCAGATCCAATTTTAAATATATCTAGAAACACTGAACAGCTTTGGTACTTAGTTTTCATGAAATAATCGGATAAACCACTAAATTATTTTGGACAGGAACCAGATATAATTCGGCGGGAAAATGGCAAAAGTAGTCCGGCTCTACCAGAGCTAACGCTCAAACTCAATTCTTTGGACGATTTTAACAAAAGTATGACTCTTTCATTAGACTGACTGCGTATATCACTTAACCTATTCACGCACTAATTATTAACAATAATTATCTACATATGTGAACATCGATGAACCTGATTCGCGATGGGCTAAATCAACTGATGGGGGAGCCGACCAGTGCTGGGTGGCTACCAGTAGAGGAGACCGATCAGTGCTGGGTGGCTGGCAGTAGAGGAGATCGAGCAGTGCTGGGTGGCTGGCAGTAGAGGAGACCGATCAGTGCTGGGTGGCTGGCAGTAGAGGAGATCGAGCAGTGCTGGGTGGCTAGCAGTAGGGGAGACCGACCAGTGCAGGGTGGTTAGCAGTAGAGGAGACCGACCAGTGCTGGGTGGCTAGCAGTAGAGGAGACCGACCAGTGCAGGGTGGGTAGCAGTAGAGGAGACCGACCAGTGCTGGGTGGCTAGCAGTAGAGGAGACCGACCAGTGCTGGGTGGGTAGCAGTAGAAGAGACCGACCAGTGCTGGGTGGGTAGCAGTAGAGGAGACCAACCAGTGCTGGATGGCTAGCAGTAGAGGAGACCGACCAGTGCTGGATGGCTAGCAGTAGGGGAGACCGACCAGTGCAGGGTGGTTAGCAGTAGAGGAGACCGACCAGTGCTGGATGGCTAGCAGTAGAGGAGACCGACCAGTGCTGGGTGGCTAGCAGTAGGGGAGACCGACCAGTGCAGGGTGGCTAGCAGTAGGGGAGACCGACCAGTGCTGGGTGTCTCCCCTACCAGTTACCCGCCGGCTATAAGTGTCTACCAATCGTCTAACTCATCTGCAACATGTCCTAAACAAATGTGTTTGGTGTCACCGGGACATCGCAGGGCAACTGTCAACTATCAACTGGACATTAAGTGGACAGTCGTGGGTCACCACCAAACAATGCCTTAGATAGTCGCGGACAAACAACTATTTACTTCCGCGTTTATGATATCAAAAGGGTCCAATGGTCGTGATTTTAAGACGGCCCTTCTATAGCAAATATGTTTCGCCTTGTAACTAACAATTTTGGCTAATCAGTGAGGAAACGAGTTTCGACTAGTTTAAATGATTTATTAATTCGTATTCCATAACACTTTCCACAACTTAATCTAGTATTATCTATTAATTTATTATAAGTAATGCTTGGTATATAATAACTAATGTTTGGTTTATATTAAAGTGGGCCAGTGGATCAGTAAACTAACACATGGAGAAAACACAAGATTAAGAAAACAAAACTTGCCTATGAGAGGGTCAAAATACTATCTGACAGCGACATCCGACGCTCATCAGTTAATTAATGAAGACCGCAGTCGCCCAGAGAGGGCGGCTCTCCATTACGGGCAACCCTCGCTCTTCGAACAAAGACCATTCGGATAATTACACTATAATTAACGAGGTCTAATTATAGGATTCACTCGGAGTGTCATGTGGCGGCGCGCTGCACGACACGGCGTGCACGTGCTGGCGCCACGCATTCACCTCGACCGCCAGACGAAATTAATCAAATAATTTGTTGGAATCCGCCGACATCGGCGGAATTGATTTCCCTCTTGCGTTTAGTACAACACCAGCATGTCGCGATACATGTCGCGATACATGTCGCGATACATGTCGCGATACATGTCGCAATACAGCCAGCTGGGTATGCATCACACAGATATGAGTTTTTTTTTATTTTTGGGGATCATTTATCATTCCTTTTTCTAGTTTCGTCAGATTCCAATAAGCGCGATGGTCTCGGTAGACCGGCCCATATGTCAAATCAACCTCCATCGAGACAATCCCGACCCGGTCCGTGATCATATCCGCACTGACATTGTTAGCCGGTGGCGAATTTAGGATTTCGAAAAGGGAGGCAAAGACAAGAGAAATAACAAGACAAATACTAACGCATGCGCCTTGTTACGTGTCCTATCTGGGGGGACACTAGATGTGTGGTGCTATCTGGGGGACACTAGATGTGTGGTGCTATCTGGAGTGACACTAGATGTATGGTGCTATCTGGGGGGACACTATATGTATGGTGCTATCTGGGGGGACACTAGATGTATGGTGCTATCTGGGGGGACACTAGATGTGTGGTGCTATCTGGGGGGACACTACATGTATGGTGCTATCTGGGGGGACACTAGATGTGTGGTACTATCTGGGGGGACACTAGATGTGTGGTGCTATCTGGGGGGACAGTAGATGTGTGGTGCTATCTGGGGGGACACTATATGTATGGTGCTATCTGGGGGGACACTAGATGTGTGGTGCTATCTGGGGTGGGCACTAGATGTGTGGTGCTATCTGGGGGACACTAAATGTATGGTGCTATCTGGGGGACACTAAATGTATGGTGCTATCTAAGGGGACACTAGATGTGTGGTGTTATCTAGGGGGACACTAGATATGTGGTGTTATCTGGGGGGACACTAGATGTGTGGTGCTGCCTGGGGGAGAATTGTCCACGGGTGTATAGCATATATATTTCCAGGAGGATATTGATGGGGAAAATTGTCGCAATCTTTCACCCGACGCCACTCGCGAGAACAGCACAGCATATTACGTCAATCAAATTGACATGCTAAACGGCGTTAATATATGATGATGGGTCATATTGCAAAACAATACGTTATTCATACCGCCGTAAAGTCTGGCCATAAGGTCAGTGGGTCAAGAGTCAACTGATGAAATGCTAACTGTCAAAACACCAACGAAATGCCAGCGATGACGTCAGTGCGCATGCCACTTAATAAAGGCGCAGCATCAGGCATTTATTGAGTTCGACGGATATCTATAGCATCGGCTGCGTACTTCAGGAGATCCTGATCAAACCCATGTAATACAAATCCACAATTGACGTGTCTCCAGTTCAGCTGTCGACACTATTGCGCATGTGCGTGCATGGAATTATGGGACAAGCTGTTTTTAGTTTAGCAATCCGGTGTGCTTGGTGTCCCCGTATTGAAGAATTATATAACTGTACATCGTAGATAATATATTTAATAATGCAAAATCATTGTTTTTACTGATTTGTGCAGTTATTTTGTTAGTTATTTCGTACGGCTGTTCCATTATAACAGTTTATCTATTGTGATAATAAATTAATATCGTTATCTCATGCGGATGTGGCCCATCAAATGGCGTCGAAAACAACTACGTCATGTATTCATGCGCAAGGGATCCTACAGTCACTGACACAAGGGATCCTACAGTCACTGACACAAGGAATCCTACAGTCACTGACACAAGGAATCCTACAGTCACTGACACAAGGGATCCTACAGTCACTGACACAAGGAATCCTACAGTCACTGACACAAGGAATCCTACAGTCACTGACAAAAGGGATCCTACAGTCACTGACACAAGGAATCCTACAGTTACTGATATAAGAGATCCTACAGTACAGTCACTGACAGGAGGGATCCTACAGTCACTGAAACAATGGATCCTACAGTCATTGACACAAGGGATCCTACAGTCACTGACACAAGGGATCCTTCAGTCACTGACACTAGGGATCCTACAGTCACTGACACGAAGGATCCTACAGTCACTGACAGAGGGTTCCTACAGTCACTGACACTAGGGATCCTACAGTCACTGATATAAGGGAACCTACAGTACAGTCACTGACACAAGGGATCCTACAATCACTGACACAATTGATCCTACAGTCATTGACACAAGGGATCCTACAGTCAGTGACACAAGGGATCCTTCAGTCACTGACACTAGGGATCCTACAATCACTGACACAAGGGATCCTACAGTCATTGACACGAGGGATCCTACAGTCACTGACAGAGGGTTCCTACAGTCACTGACACTAGGGATCTTACAGTCACTGACACAAGGGATGCTACAGTCACTGATATAAGGGAACCTACAGTAGAGTCACTGACACAAGGATCCTACAGTCACTGACACAATTGATCCTACAGTCATTGACACAAGGGATCCTACAGTCAATGACACGAGAGATCCTACAGTCACTGACGCAAGGGATCCTACAATCACTGACACAAGGGATCCTACAGTCGTTGACACGAGGGATCCTACAGTTACTGATACAAGGGATCCTACAGTCACTGACACTAGGGATCCTACAGTCACTGACACGAGGGATCCTACAGTCACTGACACAAGGGATCCTACAGTCACTGACACTAGGGATCCTACAGTCATTGACACGAGGGATCCTACAGTCACTGACACGAGGGATTTTACAGTCAGTGACACAAGGGATCCTACAGTCATTGACACACGCACAAGTTGACAGCCAGCCACTAGAATGTATTATATGGCAAGACATAAGTATCTCGTCCTCAAACATGGTCATATCCATGTTCTAAAATTATTTTACAGGCAGCAACAAATTGCCAAAATGGGCACCGTCTCAAAATCACTTATAATATTTGTATGCCATGAATCCGGAAGTAAAATAGCGATCTGTCCCCTTCTTCAGCAAGTGTTGGCCTAAATTGTTTATAAACAGCGTTGCATATGTGGACGACGCCGCTCCATAAGGGAACGGCTCACTAGCTTACTTCCGGATTCATGCCACACGAATGAAGTGCTGTTGTGTTTCAAACTGTACCTTTTAATTGTATGCTGCGTGAAAAATTATTTCTGAATAGGAATATAGCCATATTTGACTATTACGACGATTATGTTGTTTCCAGATTGAAATGTATGACTGATCGTTGGCAACATATACACTGTGTCCTCCTTTGTGCAATGAGACATGACGTAGTTGTTTCGGGAGCCATTTTAATGCGGAGTATCTTGTATGTCGAATATCTGGACAATAAAATGGCAGACATTGACGAGTTTTCCCAGGTTCTTGGTGAAAAAATAAATATTAACATATCCAATTTCCAGAAAATTTCAAAAGTCACTTTGCGTATGGCATTAACATTGCCACGCGTGGTGAAATAAATAGTGATCTTCCCCGTGCGAGCGGCCCATAAACCAACCCGAGACGGCTACAGTCGGCCTAGTACAAGGCGACACTTGGCGCCACCGAGACAAAGCGACGGCTCGCCGCTGTCAGACGGATGGACAGACGGCGACTGTCATATTCACATCGCTCCCGATGTTGCATTGAATTGTCGTGGGTCAGACTGAACTGGCGCGAGTGGTCAGAACAGGTCAACCATTCCAGTCAACACTCGATGATGATGATTAACTATTTTTAATCCAAGTATTATCAAGAACGCTATTTTAAGGATGCGTTCTTGATAATACTTGGTTTATCCCTCGCTCGCTCGTTACTAACCACGAAGCAGTATGGAGTAATGTACTGCTTTATTTACTTCGTATTTTAATCAATTGTATCGACTGTCCACTGTCGACGAGTGCGTATAGAGTATAGCACAATGAGGCCGACTCAAATTATGTAGTTTCTTGTCTTGAAATAAAACTTGTTCAGTTACGTAGTTGCTTGTGATTGGTCTATTTTAGCTCTCTGTTGATTTATTGAGCAATTTAAAATTTGTTCCTCCCTCTCCTATTTCAAGAGTGGACAACTCCCAGCCTCCCGCACTAGAACCCTGATAGACCCGTACTAGAACCCTGACAGACCCGTACTAGAACCCTGGCAGACCCGTACTAGAACCCTGACAGACCCGTACTAGAACCCTGGCAGACCCGTACTAGAACCCTGACAGACCCGTACTAGAACCCTGGCAGACCCGTACTAGAACCTGACAGACCCGTACTAGAACCCTGGCAGACCCGTACTAGAACCCTCGCAGACCCGTACTAGAACCCTGACAGACCCGTACTAGAACCCTGGCAGACCCGTACTAGAACCCTGGCAGACCCGTACTAGAACACTGGCAGACCCGTACTAGAACCCTGGCAGACCCGTACTAGAACCCTTGCAGACCCGTACTAGAACCCTGACAGACCCGTACTAGAACCCTGGCAGACCCGTACTAGAACCCTGGCAGACCCGTACTAGAACCCTCGCAGACCCGTACTAGAACCCTGAGTGACCCGTACTAGAACCCTGGCAGACCCGTACTAGAACCCTGGCAGACCCGTACTAGAACCCTGACAGACCCGTACTAGAACCCTGGCAGACCCGTACTAGAACCCTGAGTGACCCGTACTAGAACCCTGGCAGACCCGTACTAGAACCCTGGCAGACCCGTACTAGAACCCTGGCAGATCCGTACTAGAACCCTGGCAGACCCGTACTAGAACCCTGGCAGACCCGTACTAGAACCCTGGCAGACCCGTACTAGAACCCTGGCAGACCCGTACTAGAACCCTGGCAGACCCGTACTAGAACCCTGGCAGACCCGTACTAGAACCCTGGCAGACCCGTACTAGAACCCTGGCAGACCCGTACTAGAACCCTGACTGACCCGTACTAGAACCCTGAGACCCGTACTAGAACCCTGGCAGACCCGTACTAGAACCCTGACTGATCCATACTAGAACTACTGACATACTCTTACTGAGAACGATGGAGAAACACGTCAGAAGAGTTCACTACTGATTATGCTCTTAGTGAGAATGACGAAGAAACACGTCAGAAGATTTCACTACTGACTACACTCTTACTGAGAATGATGGAGCAACATGTCAGAAGAGTTCACTACTGACTATACTCTTACTGAGAATGATGGAGAAAAACGTCAGAAGAGTTCACTACTGACTATACTCTTACTGAGAATGATGGAGCAAAACGTCAGAAGAGTTCACTACTGACTATACTCTTACTGAGAATGATGAATAAACACGTCAGAAGAGTTCACTACTGATTATGCTCTTAGTGAGAATGACGGAGAAACACGTCAGAAGAGTTCACTACTGACTATACTCTTACTGAGAATGATGGAGAAACACGTCAGAAGAGTTCACTACTGACTATACTCTTACTGAGAATGATGGATAAACACGTCAGAAGAGTTCACTACTGATTATGCTCTTAGTGAGAATGACGGAGAAACACGTCAGAAGAGTTCACTACTGACTATACTCTTACTGAGAATGATGGAGCAACACGTCAGAAGAGTTCACTACTGGCTATACTCTTACTGAGAATGATGGAGAAACACATCAGAGGAGTTCACTGCTGGCTATACTCTTACTGAGAATGACCGAGAAGCACGTCAAGAGTCACTTGCATTGACATTGTTTAAAAATTAACAGCCTCGCTTCTGTTTGAAGTTATCCATTAATAGCCATATACTATCACGCAATCCACATTTTCTGATTTGTTCTTCTAAATATCGTTGTTCAATATCACTGGTGGGATTATCAGATATCTGCTTTCTAATCATTGTCGTGCATTACTTAACTTGTTGATGTTGTTACAGTAAGCAGTGTATTGTGCATAGCTGGAATAACTGTGATGTTTTCTCAAAAACATGCATCGGTGCTTATACCAACTCTGAGTGGTGCACGCACGTAGGTCGTTTAGTCAGGCAGCCGAGAGGTAACCCCTTTTTGCTTAATGTTGCTTAGTATTGTTGACTACTCATCCTGTAGTATAATTGTATAATGATATCCAGGCGGTTGTGGAGTTCTCACCTTTTGGGAAATAAAAAAGTGAGAAAATGCTAAATGGCGGCTACAGAATCGTGACAATAAACTTATTCTCGTATCTTCGCAACCAGATAAGATACAAACACGACTAAAATGTTTATGTATATGTTTTAGACACGGGGAATTCTATGTCACCATTATAAATTCTGTTTTTTTTTTATTTTAATTAATAAAGCAATATGTTTATCAGGCGAAGGGGGTTAGGTCAAACATTTGCCCTTTGGCTGCCAGACTACAAAAACCGGCAGCAGACTTGGTAAATAGAAAGAGTTGGCATCTATATATGGGCTGTCCATTGTGTTTGTTTTGAAATGTGACGATTGTGCCACGTCGTTCGTGAGTGGCAACAGAAGCTGACACACGGCGAGTGATGTTCACGGGAGGATGCCGGGTTACTTGCCACAATTGTTTGCATATGGCATTGTCCGACAGTGGTTTACAAAGTACTGAACTCTGTAACAGCTGTGTACACGGTCGGACGGTACAGAGGCGACGTCTAATGGTTCGACAACCTCACTAATGACACAAATGAACCGCAGCAACTGTAATCCAACAGCAGGTCACATTGGATATTAACATCTCTACACAATTTAGCATTTTTGTTGAAGCCATATCTATATGTGTTTGTCACCGTCATTTATATTGCTTCTCCTACTTCTTCTTCTCCTTCTCCTCCTGCTTCTGTTTCTTCTTCTTCTTCTTTTGCTATTCTCTTGCGCTAAATACGCCGACCAGGGTATGAACTCTCACACGCCACCTTCCCCTCTCTTAAGTCACATCCGCCATCTTGTCTAGAGCCGAGTTTACAACCTCTCCCTCTTTTATGAAGGTTCTTTTCGAGGTTTCTTTAGGCCTTTATTTTTTCTTTCTCCATATGGATTCCTCTGTTGCGTGCTTCATTTCTAGTCGAAGATGTTACTTGAAGTTATGTTCAGCATTTTATTTCCAACCGGATGCAAACCCCACCTACGTTTTGACTTATTTTTTTCAACTGTACGCTTGGACGCTTTCTGTGTTCAATGCAATAGAATTATTTAACGAAAAACATTGATTGCAGTAGGATGGACGCTTTCTGTGTCCATCGCAACATAATTATTTAACGAAAATTCTTAAAGATTGCTTTGAAAAAGGTCAGGCGCGTTCTGTGTGTATGATACGATGCAAGTGAGACTTACAAAGAAAACTCTTCATTAAATGTTTCCTCTGACGTTATTTCCTGTTGAAACAAGCTACCTTATTCGCGTAACACTTTTCTGTGATTTTATTTAATTATATTCATGTATACAGTTATCTTTTTAAATGTAATCCAGTATTACTTCCATTCAACGCAGAGCGATTATTCACACCTCAACCAGTGATTTATGTACTTTAATCGTGACTCACCTACTTGTCGATTTAAACAAGTGTGTCGCAGTCGGTCGTTTTTGTTATTGCCGCTGTTTTACATGTTTGTGTTTGCGCCTAGTCTATACATATATTACATAAGCGCCACATTTATTCGACCGAATTGACGCGTTGTCTCCTGCTGCTTATGCGCGATTCATTTACGATTGTCGTCATGCAGTAAAACAAACCTGCCGACGATTTTTTCATCGGCGCGCCGTGCAATGTCGCGACAAAAACCGAAACCGTGGGAAACAATCAGTATTGGCTGTTATTCCGACTACGAAGACCCTCGAGTGACGAGTGGGTATATGTGATTCTAATATATCGTCGGTTGAGCTGTTTCGTACTTGGTGCTTTGTGTCAGTAAGTGTCAGTCAGTGGTATGTTTCACAGTCAGGGCAAACGTCAATGGGTAGGGAAAACAAATAGGATATATATAAATATATATATATATATATATATATATATATATATACATATATATATATATATATATATATATATATATATATATATATATATATATATATATATATATATATATATATATATATATATATATATATATATATATATATATATATATATATATATATATATATATATATATATATATATATATATATATATATATATATATATATATATATATATATATATATATATATATATATATATATATATATATATATATATATATATATATATATATATATATATATATATATATATATATATATATATATATATATATATATATATATATATATATATATATATATATATATACATACATATATATACATATATATATATATATATATACACACATATACAGTGTGTGTGTGTGTGTGTGTGTGTGTGTGTGTGTGTGTGTGTGTGTGTGTGTGTGTGTGTGTGTGTGTGTGTGTGTGTGTGTGTGTGTGTGTGTGTGTGTGTGTGTGTGTGTGTGTGTGTGTGTGTGTGTGTGTGTGTGTGTGTGTGTGTGTGTGTGTGTGTGTGTGTGTGTGTGTGTGTGTGTGTGTGTGTGTGTGTGTGTGTGTGTGTGTGTGTGTGTGTGGATCCTCGTGTCAGTGACTGTAGGATCCATTGTGTCAGTGACTGTAGGATCCCTTGTGTCAGTGACTGTGTGGATCCTGTGTCAGTGACTGTGGGATCCTCGTGTGTGTGTGTGTGTGTGTGTGTGTGTGTGTGTCTGTTGGATCCCTCGTGTCAGTGACTGTAGGATCCCTTGTGTCAGTGACTGTAGGATCCCTTGTGTCAGTGACTGTGGGATCCCTCGTGTCAGTGACTGTGGGATCCCTCGTGTCAGTGACTGTAGGATCCCTCGTGTCAGTGACTGTAGGATCCCTTGTGTCAGTGACTGTGGGATCCCTTGTGTCAGTGACTGTGGGATCCCTCGTGTCAGTGACTGTGGGATCCCTCGTGTCAGTGACTGTGGGATCCCTCGTGTCAGTGACTGTGGGATCCCTCGTGTCAGTGACTGTAGGATCCCTTGTGTCAGTGACTGTGGGATCCCTTGTGTCAGTGACTGTGGGATCCCTTGTGTCAGTGACTGTAGGATCCCTTGTGTCAGTGACTGTAGGATCCCTTGTGTCTGTGACTGTAGGATCCCTTGTGTCAGTGACTGTAGGATCCCTTGTGTCAGTGACTGTGCGATCCCATGTGTCAGTGACTGTATGATCCCTTGTGTCAGTGACTGTAGGATCCCTTGTGTCAGTGACTGTAGGATCCCTCGTGTCAGTGACTGTAGGATCCCTTGTGTCAGTGACTGTAGGATCCTTTGTGTCAGTGAGTGTACGATCCCTTGCGCATGAAGACAACCTGTAGTTGTTTAGGACGTGACTTGTGTGTTGATTTTCTGGAGATACAAATGACAGTAGTTGACGAATTTTTTCCAGCAGGTTAACAATATAATATTAACTTAGTTGATTTTCAGAATATTCAAATTATAAATTCGTGAACAGCATTAAAAACGTTAACATTGTCGCCAATTGGAAAATAAATAGTTGCCTGACCCCCCTTCGATAGCGCCTGCGTGAGCGCCGAACGCAGAGAGGCGCCACCAGTCTGTGTGTATCGCATCGGGTGACGTGCGTGTTGTACTAATGGGAGGCGAATTGAATCAAGTGGACGGACAAGTAACAATTAACCAACAGCACTAGTACTGCAGTCATAAACAAAAATAAAGAACTCTATCAATATTGGTGCCAAACGCAATGCAAACTATAAAGAGGAATATAGCAAGTTCGTAAATGTCGGTGCCCACTCGTTGCTAGGTCGTAGGCAACCATTATTAATTTATTTGCGAACTACTTTATTCATAATAATGTAACACACACACACACACACACACACACACACACACACACACACACACACACACACACACACACACACACACACACACACACACACACACACACACACACACATATATATATATATATATATATATATTATGTTATGTTAAAATGAAAAGTAGTAAATGTGTAGTTGTTATATTAGTATAGGTGAGTTAGTCGATTAATGTGTCATCTGTCGATTGTTACATTATATTATGTTTTGTGTGTATTGTCACTTGTTATCCGATTATTTTACGTCTTTGCAACTTTCCGGTTCCAAAACTGCAATTCCACGTGTTGTGCAGCCTAGCAAAATTATTGATTAACACAGTGTACCAACATAAAGCAAAGCAAATACTCTTTTCATCTCATTAATTTGGATGTATCAGTTTCACTTGATTCACTGGCCGAGTGCAATTGCCAGTGCGTTTGAAGATAGCAATAAGTGCTTCCGAAGCGCATTCTTCGGCTTCTTCGGTCGCGGCAACAGGTGCCGTCAAAACGCTGGAACAAGTGTCTGCAGACAAAACTGTTAACGCGCGCGCATCTGCCATTCACGAATCCAATTACGCGCATTTACGCGTCGCGCAAAAACCCGGGCGCAATTACGTAGATCAACAACGACGCAATCGTTCGATCGTTGTGACAACAGTACCGCACAAACCACATTAGTCGCCATTGATTCGCGCGCGCCGAAAAGGCTTGTTTACATTCGCGCATAGTGAAAACATCTTGACGTTGACTTGGCGAGCAATCAGACGGATTATGCTGCCGTTCTATTGTTCAATACTCGTGGCGTATTCACCTGCCAGACGGTTCGATTCGACGTGGGTCCCGTTCTGCTGGCAACGATGGCTCCAGTTTGGATAATGACCCTGTTTAGCTGTGTCGGCGACCGAGAGCCTATTAATCGTAACGAACTCATTTAGACAAACGCAATTTTCATGCCAGCCTGCGTCCAATGGTTTGGTCAAAGACTGGAGTTTTGTGGTGCGTGGAAATTAAATGACGGAGAAACAATAGCTATGCTTTTGCTATTGGTGGCCACTAGGACGTCTAATGGGCGCTGGGAAAGTTGTCCACAGATTTTCTTTACACTTTCACGGCACATTAAACCTTTATTAATCGACCTCCTGCGGGAAATTTGTGAAAATAACATAACTCGTTTTTTTCTCACACACATCTGATATCGCTCAATTTCGGTCCAGTCCGGTGAATGATTATGTAATGTGAGTGGGTTCGGCCTAACAGTCAATGTGTCGATCCGCAACGGCAACTGTCCATTGCCTTCTGTTGAACCAGCGGTGTATTTAGAGTCATTCGGCTATACCCGGGGGGGGGATTGGGTCATACCCCGAGGGGGGGCATTCGGGCATAATACCCCCGAATTAAATTTTACTGATTTATTGCTTGTAAACGTGCCGCAAAAATATTCACACACCGCACGCAGTCCACACTTTTCGTGGATTCTTTGTGATGAATGAAACGTAATATATGTGACATGTTCCCTTGTGCGCGCATCACAACACTGACCAACAGAATGGAGACAAGTGCACTAGCAACTACCGCGGGGTGAATCAGACTTCTTGGACACAATTCAGCATTGTTTGCACTCGACATCTCACTTGTGAAAAACATTATCCATTTTAATCTCAAAGTCGGTACGGAGCAAATTCAAAGCAAACCTTTTCCAGGAAACCAATTTTAGTAATTTTCTGCACTTCCCGTTTTTAAGACACTTGTCTTCATTATTTTGCTCAGTGTTGTGGAAACGCACCTATGTCGCCTGTAGATGCCCAGGCGGGAGCGGTTTATCGGGACGGGGTTATGCGGCGAGTGTTTGCTGAGCCGTCCAAGCCGCCTCGCGGACGCCGGGCGGTATCAGCCGGCTCAAGGAGAGGATTAGACTCGATAGCCCCGCTAAGCCGGCGCCGAAGTTACGGCGCTTTTCAAGTGACCCCGTTGTTCTTTCCGCCTTCCCAATCGGGATTTTGGTTTGGGATTTGTGAGAGCTGTAACGTGTGTAACGTGTGTAACGTGTGTAATGTGTGTAACGCCGTGTGTGGTG
Organism: Lamellibrachia satsuma; assembly: GCA_033239005.1. Taxonomy (NCBI): domain Eukaryota; kingdom Metazoa; phylum Annelida; class Polychaeta; order Sabellida; family Siboglinidae; genus Lamellibrachia; species Lamellibrachia satsuma. The sequence goes on along the minus strand of BSQZ01000087.1, from coordinate 2,145,942 downwards.
TTGAGACGGCGGGGCAGGCCGATAAATAACAGAAGCTTCACGTTTGTGAGAACAACTGGGTCTGGAGAATGACGGGAGCAAAGCGGGCGGGTAGTAGGAGGAGAATGAATGACCCGAGGGAAGAGATTGGGATGCAGTTCAACTTAATGGGAAGAACAGTAAGAAGCCGGGAAAACGGAGGCATGTCCCCTGGGTCTGGATTGTTGTAAAATGTTGGTATTTTATTGCGAGTACATTGTTTACTAGTTGTACAAAATATACTATTTGGTATAGTTGTCAACTAATTATATACAATTACATCATCAATGTCCGATGAAAGTGGACATTTTGGTAAATGTAAAGATTTCTGGTCGAAATTAGATGGCAGATGTTGTCACAAATTTGTTTTGTCCCTCCCTCCACCCACACAAAAATCTGTGGACGCCCATTATAAGGAGAGCTACGAGGAAGTACTTTGAGTCGTAGCGTCTTGGGAACGTCCGTTTGGGTCCAGGTGGTTGGCGCTCCGGATTCGTTGCGCCTGCGATATATGTATTTATTGTAATTCATGCGACGGACCAAGTAAATGAGAAGGTTAGGACAAATAGGCACAAGCGAAACCACCCACCCAAGATGTTCTGCTCTGATGACGTGGTTGTAAAGTCCATGAACCCTCTTTATTATGCATCACGTGACCTTAAGGTCGTAAAGTCTCAACCTTTTTAATCGTAAAATCATGTTTCTGATATCTTGGCCGCCAAAATATGTTTAATTAACCACAATGCTTAACTATTGTTTGACCCTTACTAGTTTGTGAATATCGACCTCATCACGCAATGTAAACACGATATTCGGGTCGAAACATTTAAATTAAGCAGATAACGGTCAAATTATATGAAACAATTCTGGTTCATTAATTGAAACACATTTGGGCGTTCGATGCGTTAGAATAGATATAGTTTATTATATGTAACATTATTTAGAATAGATATAGTTTATTGTATGTAACAGACTTTGTTCATTTAATGAGTCCTTCTTTGTTCTCGTCTTGTTTTAGAGTAATTTCGCGAAAACAAAGCTCCCTCGTGTCCGGTTGCTCTTCTGTGCAAATGTGTTCTTTAGTTTTCGTGAAATCACTGGACAAGGTGTGTGATTATTTCTGACCAGATCCGGCAAAAATATTGCGGAAAAAAATAGTCCGGCTTTATATAATAGTCACACTTTTTCAAGTTTCCCAATATAAGGATCAAACTTAATTCTTTCGGTGATTTTATCCAAAGTATGTACTCTTTTATTTAATCCGAAGCGCCTATTTGGACATCTCTGAACCTGATTTGCGATAATCTCAATCAACTGATGAGGGGCTTTTAAATAGTGATACTATTTCTTGACGATGTAGTTGTCTGTATAGCGAAATAACTAATAACTCATTTAAAGATTTTTTTATAAAAAAATATGAAACATAATATTCCTTGCATGAGTTAAAGGTGCTCAGCACAATATATCTATATACACAATTATACAGTATACACTATATCTAGTATACACTATATCTAGTATACACTATATCTAGTATACATTATATTTAGCATACACTATATAGTTACTAAAGTACTGGCCATTCAAATGTGTTTTAATTAACCACAAAGTTTAAATATAATTTGACCGTTATCAGTTGATCTACTCTGACGACTTTGCCGTTCAGCAGGCAATGTAAACATGATATTCGGGTCGAAACATTCAAATTAAACAGATAACAGTAAAATTATATTAAACAATCATGGTTTATTGTTTTATATTTGGGTGGTCGAGATGTTTTATATTGTGTGTAATATATAACATTATTTTACAAGAAAAAAGACCAGACATCGCATCTTTAATTAGTTAAATTAATATATTGAACCGCTCTAGTCGAAAGCATGGACCCGTGGATAGTCCAGTCTAGTGACCAGTCTGCCGCGATCATGTCGTAAGGCAATGGCAGCAGCCGGCTACACCGTCCATCATTGTTGGCGCACTTAGCCGGCGACAGAGTGGCGCCACAGCCGGTCACTGCACTCGCCGAGCGCTGCTAAGTGGCCAGCCAGCTCGCCACGCCTCCCTGAGCCAGCCGCCCGTGGCAGAGCGAGCGAGCGTTATCTCGACCGCTATCGCTGCTCGGCGGCGAAGGCGGCCTCGGCTCAGAGTCGTCGCGTACATTCGCCGCGCAGAACCAGCGCGTTCGACAGTGTCTGCGTTCGTCCGACGCTAGCCGGGGTTACACCGGTGTGTTAGTCTGATGGTTACAAAGACCAGCACGAAATCCCGATCCGGACGGAGAGCGACGAGGAACGAAGAACTTGTCTCGGCTGGTGTAGCCACCGCCGTTGTCGTCGTGTTGTGAAATTGGGCCCGTGAAACGTTAGCCGAGCAACCCCGTTTATCGCCCGCAACTTGCAGTACGGATTACCCCCGGACCCCCTGAATACTTGGACACTCTGTCGACATCCCGTGGGGGGTAGATCCAACCATGGATCCGTGGATGACTTTCTGCACTATCACCGGGATCTGCGTGGTGTGCCTACTATCGCGAGTGACAGGTAAGACGCGATATAACCGGCCTCATTATAGCGTCACGTATTGTGCTCCGAAATAGGAACACATTGTAATAGCTTCGCGTGTTGTTAGTCGCTATGAATGCCGAAGACAGGACGGGACATCTTGTCGGCCATCGCTCGTCAACTGTAAGGAACAACTTCCGGTTATCTGTATGCCATCTTGTGGATCAGAACGCTAACTACTCAGCCGAAGAGCGAGGTCCATGATTGACCACATGTCTACGACTGTGCTCATATAGCAATGTTCTGATTGCAATTTTATCTGTGGTGGTTTTGTACATGCGTGGGTGTGAGTGCGTGCGTTTATGTGTAAACTATTCACTGTATCATGGGGATCATTGAGAAGGGCACCGTGCTCAGTGGGGCTAATCTGGTAACGTCGTCACAACGTTAAAGTGAATTACATAAGAATGTATAACATGTCAACATGGCCACAGTAAAGGAACTTCGCCAAATCCGCGACACCGTGTAGCTACGTATACCAGATGTTAAACGGTTGTTTGTATGTAAACAAGCGCTGTCTGGCATTCTTGAATCGCGTAGCAATGTCGGAAATGTTGATCGGCGGTGCATTAGCGGGCTGTCCTCGCAGACTGCGGCAGACACCTGATCGCCTTCCGCGGGATCGCAGTCGTACCTGCAGGCGACGAATTGTGCCGGCGAACTGGCGCTGTCATTACAGCTGGCTAATTAGAAATGGTGGTCAGCGTTCGTACCTTCAGCCGCTTCTACTGTTGTCCATTCGCGCTACGTCGAACTATCCATTGTCCACATCGCTCGGACAGTCGATGTGACGTCACGCCGCTGACGTCACACCTTGCAGATGGGGTTTGGTCCACGTATCTACTTCAGACAAAACTTCCATACTAATTTATCTTTCTCTGTGTATCTTTGCAACCAGAATCAACGTATGTGGTGTAGTGGAAACTGGCCTGGAATGTCGACTCTATTCACTTGACAACTCTGTGAAAGATGTACAGTGCTTTGAACGCTCTTAGAATAATCGGTTGTCATCCAGTGACCCATCTGCCCTGGCCGCCGCCTTGACCAGTGTCTATGTGGTTGTTACTGTCTGTCCTGGCCGCCGTCTTGACCAGCGTCTATGTGGCTGTTGCTGTCTACCCTGGCCGCCGCCTTGACCAGTGTCTATGTGGCTGTTGCTGTCTACCCTGGCCGCCGCCTTGACCAGTGTCTATGTCGCTGTTACTGTCTGCCCTGGCCGCCGCCTTGACCAGTGTCTATGTGGCTGTTGCTGTCTACCCTGGCCGCCGCCTTGACCAGTGTCTATGTGGCTGTTACTGTCTACCCTGGCCGCCGCCTTGACCAGTGTCTATGTGGCTGTTACTGTCTACCCTGGCCGCCGCTTTGACCAGTGTCTATGTGGCTGTTACTGTCTACACTGGCCGCCGCCTTGACCAGTGTCTATGTGGCTGTTACTGTTGCGGTATCTAATCCTCTTCCTTGGGAAGTTGGCGCAGTTTCCCATCTGTCGTGGAATTCGATTCAACATGTACGTATGCATGAATGCATACGTACATGCATTAATATGCTATAATATAATATTATTTTTTATAACCATACTCACTTCACCTTCAGTCGCGGTACTATTGACGTCACGGATGTTATTCGAATCGCTGACCCTCATTAATATTGTTGTACGCTTCGCGTTATGATATCACTTGGGTGGGACAGGCGACGTTATTGATACCTCCACGACCACTTTACGATGCACAGCTACGCCCTAGTAATTAATAATATGGTAACGCTTCGGTTTCGACTAGCCGACGCGACCAAACTTTCTCGGTCTTGTTGGCGGGACAATTTGGTTGCTTCGGAAGCCAATGTTGGTCGCTTCGGCGCCGTTTCATGAAAGGAGTTTCGCCGAAATGGTAACAGCGCCGACGCGAATGTCAAACTATTTAAAAACTTAAATACTTTTAATTTGTAGTTGATTGCAAATACGGTTACTTCAATATTATGATCAAACGCAAATACTATTTTGAAAATGAATAAATAACATTTAATGTTTTAAATGCGATTAATATTAAAGTAGTCCATGTAGTTTGGAAACGTTTTTATTTAGTAATAAAGCATCCGTTTTACGTTAGTAGAATTAATCAAATTGATGTAGACTGGTGCGTAATTTGTTGCCTTTTCCAAGCAAAAACAATTTGATGACTATTCACATGTATTTTGTAATGTTTTTATTTTAATTTAATCATATATTAATTCAATCTTGTAATAAATTCAGTCATGTATGGGTGTACTTGCATATGCATAGTTTCAAACATTCGCATTGCATTTAAATGCATTGACTCCAAGCATGCATGCAATCTATAATGACAATCGTGGATTATAGTAGACATACCATTTGGTGACATGCACAGACCACGTCACACATCTGTAGCGTCGCCGAAGCGCCTAAGAATTGTGCCGCCGACACGACTAGGAACCAGTAATCTGGTAGTTATGATGTCACACTGGTATTAAGTCTTGAGTTAGTAACACCGGCACTTGACGTACTGAGTGGCACTCAACTGGTCAGCTCATTTACAGCCACAGTGGGCTTTGTTTGCGTGTCCACCGCGGCTCAAACGTGACTTATTTAACACGCATTTCATACAAGCAATAGGCATGCTTACATTCTCTGCTTATCGTGCAGGAAAGCATGAACAGTTTCGGTCAAGTAGTTATGATGCAATTTATGTCCACCGAGCGAAAACAAACATTGGAACAACGGCTTTCTCGGTCGACACATCAACTCTTTGGAGTTCAATCTCGCTGAGTGTTAGGTCAGTAGGAAACACAGTGCGATTTTGTCGTCACCTAAAGACTTATCTTTCTAGCCATGCTTACTCTCCTGAGCGTATTAAAACAATTGTTGAAAACCAATATTGAATAATCCTTTTGGTATTTAGTTCGGGTTTCCGATTATTTAAGCGCGGTAGAAGTCTTGTAATTATTAGTATTATTAATCTCGATGGCCGGACGGACGGATGTGCCTGTGTCTCGTACTCAGGCAAAGGCATCTTTCCGTTTATCGCAGTCGGGATCGTAGCAGTTTGTCCGGCGCCAGGCCGCTTTATCGCGTTTTGTGTCGCGTCCTTATCGCTGATTTCGTCCCGATTCGATCGTCTGATTGCGACCTTTATGTGCGTGCACGAGCGCCGTCCGTCCGTCCGTCCGTCCGTCCGTCCGTCCGTCCGTCCGTCCGTCCGTCCGTCCGTCCGTCCGACTACGACGCACGTGTTATCATTATCGATCAGATATGACGTCATACTGTGCAATCACTGTTCGTGTCTTGTTTCGGTGACACTAAAATTACTTCTTTAAAGCTGCGGTAAGTGCTTCCATCCGTGGATTATTTCGTCGTAATACCCCGTGATAAGTTACACACCCTGAAACAGAGCCTATCTTATTTCATGACCCAGTTAGGCACTCGCGAAGAAAGTGCTGCGATCAGTTCCCAGATGTATCGACCTCGTCACACCGTGTGAGTGGCTGTCTCGGTGTCTGTACCGGTCTAAGGGGTCGTGTCACCAAGAAGTGAGAATGTAACTACTATATGCCTTACCAAAGTTAACGCAGACTCAATGATCTACCAATGTGTGTGACCTCGTAAACCTACCTTCTACCTTCTACCCTCCATGGGATAGGATCGCTTCAAATGGTCAAGGATATCTTTGTAGCCACTCTTTGTTCCTGTGAGATAAAGGTAGATTTAAGGTACTCCTTCATCTCTTCACAACAACTATTTATTTACGTGAATGCAAGCTTTCTTGTACAATGTCCAGTATTACAAAAAATCGGATTAACGAATGTCGTGTTTGTAAAAAAAAACATTGTACACACGGTGTTGTCCAGCTGCCTTTGGCCGCAGTCGAGCCGTTTGGCCCGCGTCTGCGGACTCGGTGAAGGCGTGACCGTCGAGAGCTCTCGTAGCAGGCTGAGCTCCACTCGACTGACGATAATGCTCACTTGACCGTCAGCTTTCTGATTACTGGCTGTGATCACCGACGTACTCTAGTAAAGCCAAACTGGGAGGTGTTTATGAGATCACCGGTTCCACGAGATCACCGGCTCCACGAGATCACCGGTTCCACGAGATCACCGGCTCCACGAGATCACCGGCTTTACGAGATCACCGGTTCCACGTGTCCACAACAGGTTTTCCCAATTTCCTTGTGTTTCCCTTGCATAGACACCAGGTAGAAGGGAAGATGTTTAGTGTCGCATCTGAAAGACACAGGCAAGGCGGGGTGAACGAAACAGTTTATAATAATAACGCACCTGTAACAACAACAACAATTATTAAAACAATGTTTTTATTACCACGAATCCCGGATAATCACGTCTGACAGATCTGCATCGTTACGGCCTTCGCGGCATGTTCGATTTCATCACTTACCTTGCCCGTCCGCCCGTGACATGACCCGACATCTCTGCCCCGTCCGCGAGTCAGCCGGCCGCCTGACGTGCCGGCAGGCGCCAGTTGTTGCGAATGCCGCTTGTGGCCGCCATAAAACGATCAGTAATGTGCCGTTCGACGTTCGCTGAAATAACATTTTCTTGAGGCTTTGATAGATCAGAGAGCGCGGATATTTATTCCGTCAGTCGGAGAGCGCCTCGCCGGCATTTACACACTGTTGGCGGCGCCGTCTGACGTCTTTATGAGCGTCTCCGTCGCGGCCCGCCAGCTTCACTAAAACAAACATTTCATAAACACCGCCGCCCCCCGGCGAGGTCCCCGTCTACCGCTCGACGGGTAGACGCCCGGATGGGTGTTATACGTGACCCCGGTTTTTTTTTACAAACACTTACGGCATTCGTTAATCCGATTTTTTTGTAATTGTGGTATTTTATTTACATCGGATTAACTTGTGGAAATATGAAAACAAAACAACTAACTGTTAATGATACACTGGAAATCGTACATGCGTAAATTGGCCGCTTTAAGGGAAACCGAACTGAACATTAAAAAAATAGAGCGTTTTATCGAAAGGTAACAAATATAACTAAAAGTAAATGTAAGTTTTTTTTTTGGGGGGGGGTCGACAGTTAGAGCACTCCATGCCACCCGTCCAGTGCTACCGGCGGAGAACTGTCGCGGCTCTTGTCTCTTCGCAGCGGTTGACAGGACATTCGCACGGTCGCACGTCTGTCTTGCTGTCTGTCTGTCTTGCTGTGTTTCTGTCGGTCTGTCACCAGACCACACTTGTATAACTTTGTAAACGATTGTTAGCTGCCAATTATGCTTACGCCTATATGTTCACAACTACCAAACAGTCGTGTTTGGTGTGAGCTTAAAAAAGGGGTTAAACCCAAGAAATTCTTCCTAATTGGGCGTCGAACCGACTTTAGATTAAGCTGTGTCCAGGCACTTTTACAGGCGCCTTCTCATTTTCCACGCACACCCGAACGTCTTCTCGTAACTGGGCCGTCCCCGTGGAGAGCCCATCAGCTGGGACCGCCCGTTCGCCTGATGCTACTAAACCAACATAGCCTGCCGGTCGGTCTGTTACCGCCGCTGACAAGTCGCTCGTGGGGCAAGGCTGCCAATCAATCAATTTACGCGGCGCATTCTCGAGCGACGCTGTTTTGTTGAACAGCGTCGATGCTGTGTTTGCACAAAAGACGCGCGCTCCGTCAATAGCGCACCCCAGCCGGGGGCGGGCCGCTCAAAGCGCACTCATGAACTGCACGAGTGGTACAAAGTCCATTACAGTTAGCGTGTGGGGTATATAATAACATGGCGTGCGTGACCCCAGGAGAATCCATTTCAATTTGAGTTATAATACATACAGCGAAAGATTTAGCGAATTTCTAATCATGGCGAACATTTTGCTACTTATGGTACGCGAATCTGGGTAGAATACTACACTTAATTACGTACATGTAGCTAGATATGAATATGTTGATTTGTCCGATGTCGCAGTCGTCACGACTATTTTAGAAAGTCAACGTGTTTCACAAGCCTAGCAGGGATCGGTTAGAACCACGGTATATGTTTGTTTTCTTGCACAACAGTGCAGAGTTGGTGACTAGGCCAGACACACCGCTGTCAGAATGATACTTGTGAAATTGCCGGGCGTTGATGACGCTGAAAGGCGCTGCAGATTCTTGTGTATGTTCGGCAAACGTAAGATGGCGCACCCGAGTAGAGAGCAGCCACCATACCGGCGTGAACCGACGACCAATCGTTGTCCTGCTCGCTAGCCGCGTCGTGTCGCGCTGAACTGGCTGAACTGGCAGTTCCACGCGGAGACATTTTTTCGTTATTGCGCTTGATCGTGGTACATGGCGCGACTTCAACAAGTTAGCTGGCGACTTTTCTCTGGTCTGTGAACACGAATACATGACACCAGACGCTAGACGAATACTGCTGCATTCAAGCGCAAACCTTTCGCCTCACCTGTGCAGTGTCTCGAACTATACCGTAAAGAAAATCAACGCCACATGCTTAATTAACATAACATGACTCAATATATTAATTTTCTAATTGAAACCCCTCGTGTGAACAAAACATAAAGGGGACGGTCAATTCATCCGTGTAATCGTGCTCAACTCTAAACGTCGTCTTCGGGTGCATTTAGTTTTCTGTGTAAAGGAAATTCTTGCAACTTTACCGCGCGAACAATGCATAGAGAGGCGGATTTTTGGCACGTGTCCCCGCATTTGACACGCGGCGCCCATATTCATAGAGACGTTCACGTAAGTTACCAACGAAAACACATACATAGTTGGTTACAATACAGGTTTGACGGCGGGTCTGTAATTGCTATGCTAACCTTCACCTGAGGCGCTCGGACGGGGACTTGCGTGCATTCGGTGTACAGGTCAACTGTTATACTTCAGCATACATACACTGCTAATTCACGCCACGTGGCACCCTCTTGTAATGGGCATTGAATGCACCGTATTGAGTGCTCTGTAACATAACGTAGTTGACAGTTGACAATTCAACACCCACCGCGGCGCTGCGGTCAAACTAGACAGGTTGTATGCATATGGAGATCATAAATCTGCGTGGGTCTATGTGCTTTTTAATAAATATTCACGCACTTCAAATTTGTACATAAACGAACATGGTTCACAGTGGGCTAAATCTATTGATGTGGGACCTTTAGGCGGAGTCAACTCGATAAACAATCGTTCTGACGCACCATAACCTTTAAGGCGTATTTATTTAAATTAGCAAAACGACCGACATGACGTCACTTGCGTTCCCTGTCATAAAGAGCTCGCTTGCACGTTGAGTAGACATTTTATCTCCTTTATTTATGGGGCAACTTATCACCTTTCATGACATCGTAAATCTAACAAGTGCTGTTTACAATAGCTGTGTGAATATAAGTAATTATGAATCCTATCAAAGCACAGAAAATCCAATTAACTACGATATAATTATGAGTATTCGGCGCACGCGTTATTCCTATAAAACAAAAGTCAGTGTCCGCGTGAAAGCTGCATGGTGGTCACAAAAGTTAGTGGTCACAAAAGCTGGTGGTCACAAAAGTTAGTGGTCAACGTTGCATGCAATTTGTATTAATATTTGCTTAAATTCGCACAGCTAATGAAAATAGCCAAATTGGACTGTATAGTTATAATGACACAAACGATCCCCTTTAACACCGCGCATGCGCATAACACCAAACCAAGCCCTACCTTGCGCAACACCGGTTTTATGTTTATTAATAACTGAAGCACAACATTAAGTGTAAAAGTTGCAATTTTGACGAAACTGAGTTATTACTAAAAATGCTCTGATTGAAGACCTAACCTATCTTCGGATATAAAAATTTGCATTAGTTGCAACATTAACGCATACAAATTTGCATTAGTCGCAGCATTAATGCAGTAGGATAAGGCAATGGTCACGTTTTGCAAACAATTAACTTTCCAATTGGTATATTGACATAAATAATTAGTTTGTGTTGCTTTGCTCAAAACGATATACCAAATTGTAACTTATCTTGTTTTTGGACCAGTGCTTCAATTACTTTCGTAACGAAGTTTTTGCGCGGTAGCCATCTTGCGGGGTTACGCAATGCTGCCGTCATTTATAGCCTCGTTACCCGATAGCGGCGTCTGTCTGAGACAGGACTCGGCTGCCATGTACAGCTTGGCTTCGACACAAGTGGCTGACGCGGCACTTGAGATAAGTCCGCCTCGCTCCGACCCGCCCTTATCCGCCGCGTTCCGACCCGCCCTTATCCGCCGCGCTACGACCCGCCCTTATCCGCCGCGCTACGACCCGCCCTTATCCGCCTCGCTCCGACCCGCCCTTATCCGCCGCGCTACGACCCGCCCTTATCCGCCGCGCTACGACCCGCCCTTATCCGCCTCGCTCCGACCCGCCCTTATCCGCCGCGCTACGACCCGCCCTCATCCGCCGCACTACGACCCACCCTTATCCGCCGTTCGCCGCCAACACAAAATTTCTGCTATTTTCCCGATAATCCGCGCTGGAAATAATCCCTATTTCGTCTGTTCTATTGCCTGTATCTCTGACTCAGTATCGCATGCGCGAAATGCCAGTCGCTGAGCGTATAGCCGTGAATTATCCATTCCAGTGTTACTCGAAACATTCCTCGCTCAGCTACGTCAAGTTCTGCGCCGGCCGATTCGGCGAATTCTTCGACAACGCAGAACGACTTGCAAAGATTGCCTCAGATTCGTGTGCTTCCGGTACAAGGATGTTAATATTAACGATATCGCCTTATCTTGTGGCGTCGACGAATCTCAAGTGCTGCTACACGACAACATGCATTAGTAGCGGCTGAACTGATAAGTCTACCGGCGGTTGTCGTTATGATATCGTAAATACCAGACACCGAGTCTTCGGCGATATCCTTCCTGCCGCTCGTTAGGACCTAAATAGTAACAAAGCTAATGAATACCGAACTGAGTCATTCTGATACAACAGCAACTTTTGGAAACCGCCCTTTAAGGATGTAATTTACATTACTGCGATGATATTCTATATTATCTGTTCTATTATCATCATGCCAAAGGCAACTCCTCATTAATCTAACACCAGGTGGCACTGTCATATGCCATTCACCTTTGCTTTCCTCTACACAGAGTAATGTTTGTATTTGTTCATTTATGCGATTACGTTTTGGTGATTTGCGTTACAGCCTTTTTGTATAAAAATGCCGCACAATGCAAATATACGACTTTATAACCCTATTTATGGTAATATCCGTCGTAGAATAATTGTACTTCGAAAAAAAAATTAAATTCTGTAAACTTTGTTTTTACAAGTTGACCAAGTGGAGTTATCTCGTTCAGTCTGACCTCGCCCATTCTGTGTTCACGATCGTGGGATCGCCAGTAGATATTATCTACTTAAATTTTCAGAAAGCTTTTGACAAAGTGCCACATCAAAGATTGCTACTTAAATTAAAAGCCCATGGTATCGGGGATAGCATAACTGACTGGATAGAACAATGGCTGACTGACAGAAGACAACGAGTTGTAGTAGATGGAGAAGTTTCAAATTGGAAATCCGTTTTGAGTGGGGTACCTCAAGGATCAGTATTATATTATTCTTAATTTATATCAATGACTTGGACGAGAGTATAACAAGTAACGTACTGAAATTTGCGGATGACACAAAACTGTTTAGAAAGGTTAATACTGATGGTGATAAACAACATTTACAAAACGATCTAGACAGATTAGTGAAATGGTCTGAGAAATGGCAGATGCTGTTCAATTTTGGGAAATGTAAATGCCTACATACAGGACATGGGAACTTGAATGTAAACTATAAAATGGGAGATACTGTTCTGGGTACTAATGTAAAAGAAAAGGACTTAGGAGTTACAATAAGCGCTGACATGAAAGTTTCAGAGCAGTGTGGTGTTGCAGCTTCAATGGGTAATCAAATTATTGGATTGATTAGAAGAAACATAACATACAAGGGAAAAAAGTTAATTATACCTCTTTATAAAGCAATAGTTAGACCTCATTTAGAATACTGTATACAAGCATGGAGACCATATCGTAAGAAGGATATAGATACGCTTGAACGCATACAAAGGAAAGCAACTAAAATGATTCCAGAACTTAGAGACCTTAGTTATGAAGAACGCCTGAAAGAATGTGGTTTAACAACTCTAGAGACAAGGAGGTTAAGAGGAGATCAGATTGAAGTTTTTAAGATATTGAATGGGTATGAAAATATTGATAGAAATATGTTTTTCTCACTCAAGAAGGATAGCAGAACTAGAGGACATGAGGTAAAATTAGTAAAGGATCAATGTAGATTGGACATCAGGAAGCACTCGTTCTCACAGAGGACAATAAATGAATGGAACAAACTGTCTACAGATTGTGTAACTGCTAGCAGCGTGAATATGTTTAAAAACAAGGTTGACACATATAACAGGAGGGCGGGTTATAAGTAGGTGAACTTTGTTGGACTCTCGATAAGCCAATGGCTTCCTTGTCCACTTGCCATCTGGGCCTTTGGCTTGGATGGCAAATCTTGTTAAATCTTGTCATTTTAGACGTTCTTGTTTGTTGCCTTAACGTCCGAGTTCACGAAATATACCGTGGCGTTATCAGAGCGTGACAGCGACTGCGCGCGTTTACCTCATCAGTACAAAGTGTAGCGTTCACGTATCGACGTGTCTGGTTCTCGAGACAAGACGATGATGGTTTTCATGTTGCATCCATTACTTCTATGCACGTACTTGCTCCGAGAGCACGCAGTGCGTCACGTGTGACCGAGTGTCGGTTAGATTTATGACACGAAACAATCGTTGTATCACATATGAACAGCTATGAACTCAGCTATGAACAGCTATGAACTCAGCTATGAACTCAGGATTATTGCAATGCACAATGATTCATAGCGAATCTGAATGTTGTATATCTTGTAAAGATATATTGACAAATACATTATCCGACCGCTATACCTTTCTGCAAGTATTCTCCCATTACACGATCAACGAATACTTGATCGAATAGTATTTTTTTTCGAGGGGGGGGTGGGTTGCGGTGTTCTGTCTTAGTTTCATAGCTGTGTACACTCGCATTCAATATACCCGCTTCTGTTTCCCGTTTCACGCACGTGTTCTAACCACTGAACCTCGCGTTCCTTATCCACGTAGTTACAGACACGCGTAACGACACCGCCGAAAGTAATTTCCTCTACGAACGATTGCACCGCATATTTGACATGATATATACTAATACATCACATCAGTGGTCACGGTAAAATTGCTTCGTCTTATCTCCGCCTCTCCTGTTTGCATTTAATAACGAACGCATGTCGTAGGGAACGCGACCAATCATAACAGAACACCGCAGTAATTGCCCCACCACCGCCACCACACTGACGACATTGTGCTCCGACCCGCACGATAGGTGTCTATGTGCCTTCCAGAGTTCGCGTGCCCACCACCACACTGACGACATTGTGCACCGACCCGCTCGATAGGTGTCTATGTGCCTTCCAGAGTTCGCGTGCCCACCACCACACTGACGACGTTGTTCACCGACCCGCTCGATAGGTGTCTATGTGCCTTCCAGAGTTCGCGTGCCCACCACCACACTGACGACATTGTGCACCGACCCGCTCGATAGGTGTCTATGTGCCTTCCAGAGTTCGCGTGCCCTTCGGTCGGCCGAAGCCCTCGAGAGAGAGAGATGTCAATTGTTCCAATGTTCTCTTTTTATGCGCCGATCGTTTTTTCCGGTCATTGATCCTTCGACGTATAGCGCCGTCGGTTTGAGAGATTACGCCGCGCTCGACTGTTCGTGTGCCGCGCTGCACGTGTGCCGCGCTGTACGTGTGTCGCGCTGTACATGTGCCGCGCTGTATTGATTGTAAACGTGGCGAAACAAAAACTATTGAGACATCAACGTAGTAAAACCTAATCGATTCCAATCACTACTGTTGGCCGTAAAAAATAAACCACAAACACGAGATTATAATAATACGGCATGTTTTATGTGATTTTGAACTAGCACGCACGCACACATTAATCACTACATGTATACACGAACATGCGCACGCGCGTGCGCACGCACGCACACACACGCACGCACGCACGCACGCACGCACGCACGCACGCACACACACACACACACACACACACACACACACACACACACACACACACACACTGTCACTTAGCATAAAATCGCCAAAGACACTCGAAACTTACACTTGACAGTGTCACTCATTCGGTTTCAAGAGACACTCAGTTCACGCTTGAACATCCCACAGTTTTTATTCCATGAACACATCCACTACTTCAGCCAGAAGATGTATACTACTTCAGCCAGAAGATGTATACTACTTCAACCAGAAGATACCACTCAAGCCAGCTCAAATGTGTTGTACTAAAACTCGAGCTACTGTTCTGGCATCCGTTTACTTCTCACCCAGATAATCGTCGTCGCGTCGTTTGTGAGACCAACTCGAGTCTCCTCGTCAGCACTAGGCATCAGTTCGTGACGAACTGAAACAAAACATGTACCGATAGGAACCTACTGGTCCATTGATATATATATATATATATATATATATATATATATATATATATATATATATATATATATATATATATATATATATATATATATATATATATATATATATATATATATATATATATATATATATATATATATATATATATATATATATATATATATATATATATATATATATATATATATATATATATATATATATATATATATATATATATATATATATATATATATATATATATATATATACAAATTGAACACTATCGATGCTCGGCTGTTGCACGTGCAACAGCCGAGCATTGATTGTGTTCAATGTGTCTCCTTATATTCTGCGGATCCTAACATCACACTGGTAGGGCGTAATCTCAGTGGTCTACCAACGACGAGGGTCGGGTTTCAATACTCTTCTGGTGTCCATAGATTCGGTTTAATATATGGGAGGAATATCAACGGAATCGTGTGTGATCATGTTGTTTTCCTGGTGCAAATGAACGGCCACTTTCTGTCCAGCCAGACCGTTTAACGAACTGGGTGGTGCACGTAACGTTGCCAGATAAATGCACAGACGTTCGGGCCGGAGTTTCCGTCTGCCAGTCCGTGGGAATGCGTCACAGTAGTCTTGGCGACGCTGCCTGGGAGCATGGACTTCCCTCGGCCGTCTAGCGCCGGTTTATCGGTCCGGTAACTAGCGGGCGACAGACGGATTGAGCGCCGTGAGTGAGTCGCGACCGTTCGCGATAGTAACGACGCTTATCGATTCGATCGATCTGGCGCGGCCGCTGTGCGCCACAGCGTCTCCGCTCCAGTCTGTCCACCAGCCGGACTACCCCGGGAGACGCCGGCGCGACAAAGACGCCGCTGTCACCAGCCAACCGCGGCGCGATCTCTATCGCCCGCCGCCCGATGGACGCCGGAGATAGCCGGACACGCCTCGCTGACTCGCTCGGCGATATGACGTCACAAAACATATGGCCGCTTCATGCGTTATTCAAGCGATAAAGGCGGCCACGGCGACGCGTTGTGCGCGCGAGCGGCTCATTTAACGATATTTACCGGCAGTCGGGGTGAGCGCTGCCGGCGGTTGGTTGGGCCGATGTTATCGGGGCGACGTCGTTCCGATGCCGGTGTACCTTGTCGCCTTTCCGGGCGGTTGCGTTCAAACAGCACCGCGAGCAATGCTTCGCGCGACGCATTTCTGTGGGAAACCGCCTGGTAGCACTGTAGAAAAAGCAACATTCCAACTGCGTCTATGGCTGCGTCTTACGATTGTGATTGTGATTAAAGTTAACGTTATACGTTGAATTGTGCTGGGTCGTAGGTTGGTGTCGTGTAAACTGAAACATATTGAGGCGTACGTAGCTGCACGAATCAATCGATTAGACAGAACCACATATGTATACTATTTACAAGGATAGCCAACTATCATTGTAAACGACGTCAGATTTGCGTAATCTTGTAGGTACACTATATTGACGCGATAATTTGGGAGTTGGCTACCCGTGTAACTATTATCTACGTAACAACATAATACCAGCGAGACAAAGTATTGTGATTTTCGACGTTTGTATATTCAACTGTGACGTCACACCAGGCAGCACTACTCAGTGTTTTTTCTCCCAGCGTAACCAACATTGGTGAGCTCATTAAACATCCTCCGCCAGGTCTGCTACTGCAGGCTGTGGCTCATGCCGTCAAGTTTAACGTGGTGCGCGGGCGCTCTGTGGCAAAAGCCTCGATACACAATTAACGATTCAACGTCGGCACGCACGCAGTCGTTGCCGTGCACCATTTGGCTACTACATCGGTGCATTTACGCACGCAAGAATGTGGCCGTCTGTGCTGGGGGGGGGACTAACAAGGACTAGTCACGCATGGGACTATCGACCGTGGGTTGCGTTGCCGAGGCAGTAGTCTGTCTGTCTGTCTATTTCAACCCCGTGGAATGCCACACCATTCTAAATTAAAGTTGTTTACGCTCAAGGGACCAACCATCCTTCCGCGTGAGAGAATTGTTCGTAACCATCACGTAGTGCCCTCGCCTCACGTAGTGCCCTCGCCTCACGTAGTGCCCTCGCCTCACGTAGTGCCCTCGCCTCACGTAGTGCCCTCGCCTCACGTAGTGCCCTCGTCTCACGTAGTGCCCTCGCCTCACGTAGTGCCCTCGCCTCACGTAGTGCCCTCGGTTCACGTTGTAGTCATTTAACCCGATTGGGCGAAATGTATGTCGCGTTCGTGCGAATGAGGTTTCAAAAAGCCGATGCCTAAACATAGCAGTTACAGTTGAGCCAATATTTCTATTCATAAATGCAAACTACGGCTTAAGAACTACGCACACGTAAGTAGTGATTGTCTTTATTATAAGATGTGTTATTTCAATATCGTGGGTCAAGCATTTCTGTAGATGCGAGCGATCTCTGTCAAACGTGACACATATATGAGCCACAATTCTGCCACCTTCTGCGATGTGTTCTTACGAACAGTAGGTAGACCTCTTGTGCACGGGCAGGAATGTCATAGCTCGTAGCTGGCTTGATACCATCTACTATCTGTTGAGCCGGCTCTCCGGCAGAGAGCGCATAGCGCTGATGCACCGTCTTTCATCTCGTGATAAAGCCAGTCGCTTCAGCGAGCGCAGTGATAACCGCCTACGTACGGGGGGGGGGGGGGGCAGGGGTGGGGTGGAGGTCTGGTCTTTCGTAATACCAGTTTCCACTGTATTTTGCATTTGAAACTCGTTATTGTAGCGTCACTATTATATATCTCACGGCTTAGTTGATTCTTGTCAGCAGCTGTCCTTGAAAGATATTATATGATATTTGTCCGGGTTGAATTAATACCCTTACAACTCTAATTCAAAATACGGTCATGGCTAAATCGGACCATGACCAAATCGAATCACCCCTCCCCTAAATCACCCCTCCCCTAAATATACAACTGATTGATCCATAGATGTATTGTAATAATTCGTATTTCTTAACAGTTAACTTCTGAACTTTCCACTCATACTTTTTATATTTCTTCATACTGGTATTTTCGGAACATGGACCCCCTCATGGGATGCCGTCAACGACCGGAGACCATGTTCCACATTCCTGTGTGCGTGCGCGCGCAGCTATGTCACACTGGCCATCGAGCGGGACACGGCACTAAAACGCGCGCATTTATTTCCGCTCTCATGGGTCGTAAAACGAGCGACAACGCCCGGCCCGACCGCGGTACTCGACCACTGAGTAAATCAAACACGCCCCGGCAGCGTAATAATAATGATAATGACAACGTTGCCGCGCGCTGTTTGCTCGGGCTGTGATGTTCCAGACTGATAGTCAACATCACGTGGTAGCATACGTGACGTGTACGGTTGATATGTACATCGCAGGATGATAGCTCCAACAACGGATACGGACATGTCCCCGGACACCCCCACCCCCCCCCCCCGGAAAACATCCGCCCCAACATCACTTTGACATAAAACAAGATTCCATTATAGAGGGATGTCCATAAATATCACATTGATCAGGTCCAGGAACCCTGTTAGTCGGTCCAGATGAAACAGGGGTTCGTTGGATACCGGTGACCCACACTTCCGATTATTGGGTTTATATCTATCAGACGATACCCGAAAGATGACCAGAACGGAAGATGCCTGGTTTGACAAAGTTCATTTCGCTGAAAGACGTCGCGGAGACACTGTTTACCCGATGTCGTTATTGCGACCAATATCCGACCTATAAACGGTGCGTGTTTTTTTTAAGTACATGACGGAAACGCGTTACGCATTTCAACGTAGAAGTCTATCAACAAACAGACGGTTTATAGGCATTCGCTCCACGGCGACGGCAGATGCAACTTTTCATAAACCCACACCATTAGTGTCGGACGTTTAAAAGCCATTAATGCGTTGTCTTGGCCATCTGCTTTCTTTCCGTAGCAATTAGACCGAGTCCTGTCGACTAATGGTAACATTAGCCGACTCCGTCCCCCTCCTGCGGCGTTGTAGTCGCTTTAACGACATCGACAAACACACCGTCTCTAATGCCTTCACCCGCGGGCGATCTCCGTCACGGCCGGGCCGGGGTCTCGTTCACACGAGGCAGATGCTGCGAGGTGGAGCCCACCTCCTGCGGGAGTGGCCAATCCCATTGTGTGGGCTGTGCTTTGATGCCTACTCGATACGCTGGCCGGAGTCACCCGACCGTCTGACCATAGAGCGTGACCGCTTTGATCTACCCCGACGCGAACCCAAGCGTTAAGATCTGGTTACGTCACCTGGTTGATATCGCCTATAGTGCGTCCGCAGTTGTGTCGACTGTTACATCCGGGTGCAATCGAGAATGAATCCCACGAGAAAGACTAATAGTTTATTTGAGCAAGTTATTGGAGTCACGACAATTGCGCAGGTGAACCGTGCATTAATGATGTATTTATACGGTCGCCATTTGTACATTTCACCCGTCTGGTCTTTCATGTACGTCGGCGGCATTTGACCGGGAGACACATGCTTACGTCATCAATGTGACAGCGTATTTTGTCAGCGATTGTTTTCGCTGAAAATCTTAATAATTCGCGTTGGATAACTCAGTTTTACTGACAGTTGAAGGCAACATCAAAAGTAACTGTGCACCAACAACATTATAGTGCTAATAGTAACTGTAACTAAAAGTAACTGTGCACCAACAACATTATAGTGCTAATAGTAACTGTAACTAAAAGTAACTGTGCACTAACAACATTATAGTGCTAATAGTAACTGTAATCAAAAGTAACTGTGCACCAACCACATTATAGTGCTAATAGTAACTGTAACTAAAAGTACCTGTGCACCAACAACATTATAGTGCTAATAGTAACTGTAACTAAAAGTAACTGTGCACCAACAACATTATAGTGCTAATAGTAACTCTAATCAAAAGTAACTGTGCACCAACAACATTATAGTGCTAATAGTAACTGTAACTAAAAGTACCTGTGCACCAACAACATTATAGTGCTAATAGTAACTGTAACTAAAAGTAACTGTGCACTAACAACATTATAGTGCTAATAGTAACTGTAACTAAAAGTAACTGTGCACCAACAACATTATAGTGCTAATAGTAACTGTAACTAAAAGTAACTGTACACCAACAACATTATAGTGCTAATAGTAACTGTAACTAAAAGTAACTGTGCACCAACAACATTATAGTGCTAATAGTAACTGTAACTAAAAGTAACTGTGCACCAACAACATTATAGTGCTAATAGTAACTGTAACTAAAAGTAACTGTGCACCAACAACATTATAGTGCTAATAGTAACTGTAACTAAAAGTAACTGTGCACCAACAACATTATAGTGCTAATAGTAACTGTAACTAAAAGTAACTGTGCACCAACAACATTATAGTGCTAATAGTAACTGTAACTAAAAGTAACTGTGCACCAACAACATTATAGTGCTAATAGTAACTGTAACTAAAAGTAACTGTGCACTAACAACATTATAGTGCTAATAGTAACTGTAACTAAAAGTAACTGTGCACCAACAACATTATAGTGCTAATAGTAACTGTAACTAAAAGTACCTGTGCACTAACAACATTATAGTGCTAATAGTAACTGTAACTAAAAGTAACTGTGCACCAACAACATTATAGTGCTAATAGTAACTGTAACTAAAAGTAACTGTGCACCAACAACATTATAGTGCTAATAGTAACTGTAACTAAAAGTAACTGTGCACCAACAACATTATAGTGCTAATAGTAACTGTAACTAAAAGTACCTGTGCACTAACAACATTATAGTGCTAATAGTAACTGTAACTAAAAGTAACTGTGCACCAACAACATTATAGTGCTAATAGTAACTGTAACTAAAAGTAACTGTGCACTAACAACATTATAGTGCTAATAGTAACTGTAACTAAAAGTAACTGTGCACCAACAACATTATAGTGCTAATAGTAACTGTAACTAAAAGTAACTGTGCACCAACAACATTATAGTGCTAATAGTAACTGTAACTAAAAGTACCTGTGCACTAACAACATTATAGTGCTAATAGTAACTGTAACTAAAAGTACCTGTGCACTAACAACATTATAGTGCTAATAGTAACTGTAACTAAAAGTAACTGTGCACCAACAACATTATAGTGCTAATAGTAACTGTAACTAAAAGTACCTGTGCACTAACAACATTATAGTGCTAATAGTAACTGTAACTAAAAGTAACTGTGCACCAACAACATTATAGTGCTAATAGTAACTGTAACTAAAAGTAACTGTGCACCAACAACATTATAGTGCTAATAGTAACTGTAACTAAAAGTAACTGTGCACTAACAACATTATAGTGCTAATAGTAACTGTAACTAAAAGTAACTGTGCACCAACAACATTATAGTGCTAATAGTAACTGTAACTAAAAGTAACTGTGCACCAACAACATTATAGTGCTAATAGTAACTGTAACTAAAAGTACCTGTGCACTAACAACATTATAGTGCTAATAGTAACTGTAACTAAAAGTACCTGTGCACTAACAACATTATAGTGCTAATAGTAATACACGAAGACGTGACAAAATGTTATAAATAATAAATGTACGATAGTTATTACCTTAACATTTTATCAGTAATAGCGAGTCACATTTTATATTATCAGTTTGTTATACATGTATGTACACTGGTCCGCTTGAAGACAACATCGATTATTCAACGTTGTTCAGTAATGGTTACTGCCCCAAACGCCTGACGCCATTTATCCCAAGTTCAGAAGTCAACTATAGGAAACCTATATACGTCCCGGTACCGGACGTGCAACAGCCATCGATGTTGGCGGGACACGCGCGACGATGCGTATAAGATAACATATAGTGTCTAGAAAGTCGCAAATCGGAAACAATCAACAGTGTAACGTATGACCATATTCGAGCGATTCTCTAGCCCAGCATAACAATGTCGGCGACTAAGCGAAAGGGACGCCGGCGTAGGTACCAGGCCGTGGCATGTTTGAATGCGCCTGCATAATTATGCGAAGCATTAATTAAACGTGGACGGAGGGGGTTTGAAAATTTGCACCGTGAACCGACAGATTGCCTAAGGCGACAAGAAGGCGGCGTGCTCCCACGTCGCAGCCTTGTTCCCGTCTCCCCGACTAGCCATTCCCTAGTGCCTTGTTCCGACGCTAAAACCATAGATCCCGATTTAATTGAAGCTGTTCGTAATTATGCAGGCGGAGTGAACGAGCGCCGAGAAAGGCTGAGAACGACGCCATGGCGTGGCACCCTGTCCGCTTAATCGCTGCTCTTCTGGTCGGGGTGCGGCTATCACCCGGCTATTGGTGCCGCGTGTGCGGATACAAAGGGGCGCTCTGCGGGTGATTTCATTAACCCCGCTCGGTCGTCGATGTTCATTTGTCGCTCGTCGCCCATTAATGTAGCACGACACGACCCCACTGTGTGACGTCACCACGACACGACTCCACCGTGTGACGTCACCACGACACGACTCCACCGTGTGACGTCACCACGACACGACTCCACCGTGTGACGTCACCACGACACGACCCCACTGCGCCTCGTGTGACGTCACCGCGACCGTCTTCAGTCGTTGCGACACGTGGTGTATATGAAACGGTTGGAGAATGTGTAGTTTGCTACATGTTCCCTGAACCCCCAACTCTTCCTCACTGGTCGTTGCCACAACTGACTATTGCTTGCAGGTTTTCCGAGCTCGTTGTTCAAATTGTATACATTTTCGATGATAATGTGTGTATTCTTTGTCTGCCGTCTTTGTCTGTCTTTATATTTCGCTTCAAGGAGCTGTTTTTGATGCGCTGTGTTTTGTTATTTGTGTTGATACAAGTTATTTGTGTTGATACAAGTTGTTTGTGTTGATACTAGTTATTTGTGTTGATACAAGTTATTTGTGTTGATACAAGTTGTTTGTGTTGATACTAGTTATTTGTGTTGATACAAGTTATTTGTGTTGATACAAGTTGTTTGTGTTGATACTAGTTATTTGTGTTGATACTAGTTATTTGTGTTGATACAAGTTATTTGTGTTGATACTAGTTGTTTGTGTTGATACTAGTTGTTTGTGTTGATACTAGTTATTTGTGTTGATACTAGTAAGCTCACAGAACACACCTTTGTCACGTGCCTGCTCCAGCATGTCGCGCGGAATAAAAAACGAAACGACGCACACGATCATAGAGCTGGTGGCCTGCACCGTGCAGTTTCTATATACACATTGACGATATAGGGGATTCTGGTCAACAAAATCACGGTTTGGCAGTGACGGAATCGTTTCCTATTACGGTCGTATTAAAATGCGCCGCTTAAAGTGAATCAGGTGTTTTATAGAATCACTTTCTCTGGCCCGAAGTGATTATGTTAAGTCCATCGTGGCTTCAACGAGGAACCAAAATATACATATCATAACAACAGACAGACAGACAAGACAGACATATAACCTTCTAGCCTGCTAGCCCAGACTACATCGGGCTGACATGATCGAGTACTCGTTAGAGTGAGATCATAGGCGCACACGCGCGACTCATGTCACGCTGACGACGAATACTTGACACACTTACGGGTATGACATTGTGGGAGTGTCACAGTCACCAGTAACTGGGCCTGCACCGAATACATGACACGAACTATAAGTCATCTCCGAATAGTAACGTTACCGGCGCTGGCTGTGGTTACGTCCCTTGTGCGTTCGACCGGTCGTAAAACGAACATCAACAAAGGCATGCGACGGGCCTGGTTTATGAGTTTCACTTGTACCGGGCACGGACGTATGATACTATGATTTAGATGAACGCTTCGCAGATTTACAAACGGGTGTATATGTCGCAGCGATATATCACCCAGTGGCGTTTTCTTACGTTTCTTATCATTTCCGCCAAGACCGGTTGGCCATTTGAATTGTTGGTCCTCTGAGTTGAGTGTCTGTCCTCTGAGTTGAGTGTCTGTCCTCTGAGTTGAGAGTCTGTGCTCATGCAGCTCGCGTGTCTTTCTCCGTGACGTCTGTTTCGATCGCTGACACGCCCTTCTGCCATTTCCGTTACGCTTATTGCTTCACCCCGCTCTCCACATCAACACTTATCGACGCCCAGCTCTCCACATCAACACTTCTCGACGCCCCGCTCTCCACATCAACACTTATCGACGCCCAGCTCTCCACATCAACACTTCTCGACGCCCAGCTCTCCACATCAACACTTCTCGACGCCCCGCTCTCCACATCAACACTTATCGACGCCCAGCTCTCCACATCAACACTTCTCGACGCCCCGCTCTCCACATCAACACTTATCGACGCCCAGCTCTCCACATCAACACTTCTCGACGCCCCGCTCTCCACATCAACACTTCTCGACGCCCCGCTCTCCACATCAACACTTCTCGACGCCCCGCTCTCCACATCAACACTTCTCGACGCCCCGCTCTCCACATCAACACTTCTCGACGCCCCGCTCTCCACATCAACACTTCTCGACGCCCCGCTCTCCACATCAACACTTCTCGACGCCCCGTTCTCCGCTATCCTTCCATCTCAGCACTCTTGCGTCTCTGTTTCTATTATATCCTTCTCCACTGTTTTGTTTCTCTTTTCTGTCCGTCTTACAATTATTGGCTCTCCGTCTCCTCTTCACAATATTTCCATTGTCTGTTTCGCCTCTCGTGTTTCCGGTCCATCTGGTAGCTCCGACAGCACCTGGTAGCTCCGACAGCACCTAGTAGCTCCGACAGCACCTGGTAGCTCCGACAGCACGTGGTAGCTCCGACAGCACCTGGTAGCTCCGACAGCACCTGGTAGCTCCGACAGCAGCTGCACTCCGTCCTACACACGAGGAATGTGCTAAACGGACGCAGCCATTGTTGCCGCTTGCCTTCGGCGTAGACGCGACAGTATCCCAACATGTTTATCCAGTTAGTAGGTATTTTATTTGCACTCCAAGGAATGCCCTCTCCCACTGTTGTATAGTGCGGTCTATCCCCGCTCTCTCGTGGTCTATCCCCGCTCCCTCGTGGTCTATCCCCGCTCTCTCGTGGTCATCGCACTAGGATATAAACTGCTTAGTTTATTAGTTCTACTCAGCACCATCAGAACAACAATTTCCCCCAGGATCACAGGAAGTGGGTCAGCACTATTAAAGTCCTAAGATAATTATTATCCGGTTTATGGTAATGCATACAAGACCCTGTAAATGTACGCAAAAAGAGGCAAATGCCGTTACCTTCCAAACTACGCCACGCCACCACAAACAACCCGCTGAACTGTGTACAACAAGAACAACGTGGGTTACTTTGATGTGTGTTTTATTTAATTTTAGTTATTTTGGTTTTACAACAAACACGTGTATTAAACTAGACGTTTTGATGGCGCTACTGGCGCGTCAAGACGAAACAGTTGTGGGGCGGGGTAGCTATATAGGGGTTAGGACGTCGGACTCTCAGTCCGGAGAACCCGGGTTCGAATCCTCTCGCCGCCGTTTCGAAACTTTGGCAATTTCGTTCACCCAACGTTGCCACAGTTCACTCAGCTGTATAAAGGCTCGATAGCCTTTAGATGTGTAGGGTTGTACCGGTCGACTGGGAGTACTGGCTGGTCAGAAACTGGCACGCGTACAGGTTGCGGTTTACGCAGCGTAGGCACACGTTGTTGTTGCTGCCCGCCGTCGGTCGTTAGTGGCGCCGACAGCCTCGTTATGCACACGGCGGACGACGTTGTTCTGCCGGTTCATCGTCCACATGCCAGAGCAGTCTGTCGGCAGAGAAACAGTTGTAGCACGCCGCCGCCATGTGGCGGGGCGCGGTGGTGGCGCAGTGGTTAGAACGTTGGACTGTTTTTTGAGAGGACCGGGATTTGAATGGGCGGTTTTGTTCACCCCCCCCCCCCCGTTGCCTCTGTACAGACACGTCCCTGGCTGTAGACCGTGGTAGTGATTGAGTAGTCTTAACGCAGTATGTGTGGCGTGGCTGAATGCTTCACAGAGACGTCGGATTGTTATTCAAATGAACATGTTTGCTGGGGGGGGGGGTGAAATATAAAGCGCTTTGAACTGCGCTAAAGACCAGATACAGCGCTGTATATTAACTTAGCTTCATCATGTGCTATTTCATCATGTGTCGCAGCTTTTCTTTGCTCGTCTGTGCTAGAGTAGATTTAACTGGAACAGAAATGTTTTCACAGAAGAAACGTTTTATTATGTATTAAAACCGGACATATGCAAAAGTAATGTATTCGCGTTGTATGCATGCATGTGCGTGCGCATGTGTTTGTACATACCACCAATGTGTTTACGTCCATATACCGTTTCTCAAGTCTCGTTGTTTCTCGTTGCAGGCGAGATCCGTTGCTATTGCAACGACGCCAGTTGCGTGGCAACGGGCTATATGTGCAAGTCGGCGAGCGGCCGGTGCTTCTCCCATCTCGCCTACGAGGGAGACTCTTCCCGCTCGACGCACGGGTGTGTCGAGTCATTGGCGGGGGAAGACCGGGAGGCCTGCAATGCCCCCGGTGACGTCATTATCCCGAAGGGAGCAGCCAGTATTTGGCCTATATTGAAGTGTTGCCAGCGCGACATGTGCAACTATATGGATGATGTCGATGTACAACTGTACGTTGGCGCGCAGAACAACGCCTCGGCGCCTGACAGAGGTGGGTTCAGACTGCTATTTTATGTACATTGGCGACAGTTAGAGACACACAGTCTAATAATGTTTTTTTTGTCGTAGCAATATGCTATGTATCATAAACTGCGTGCGTTCGTGTGTGCGTTCGTGCGTACGTGCGTGCGTGCGGGCGTATTGCCTAATTTATCAAAATCCCTCTGTTTCCAATTATTTCTGGGATAACTGTCAAAGAATAACTCAACAAATTCTGACCCAGTTATTCCTGTGGTAATGGCAACAATGTTATTCCTGTGGTAATGGCAACAATGTTATTCCTATGGTAATGGCAACAATGTTATTCATGTGGTAATGGCAACAATGTTATTACTGTGGTAATGGCAACAATGTTATTCCTGTGGTAATGGCAACAATGTTATTCCTGTGGTAATGGCAACAGTGTTATTCCTGTGGCAATGGCAACAATGTTATTCCTGTGGTAATGGCAACAATGTTATTCCTGTGGTAATGGCAACAATGTTATTCCTGTGGTAATGGCAACAATGTTATTCCTGTGGTAATGGCAACAATTGTATTCCTGTGGTAATGGCAACAATGTTATTCCTGTGGTAATGGCAACAATGTTATTCCTGTGGTAATGGCAACAATGTTACCGACTACGTCGAAAATAAAAAATGGCGACAGACTTATTGAAACAACGACACTAATCAACCGGAACCATAGCACACATTAATTTACATTAATTTTGCTGTCAACTATAATTAACAATACAAGTGTCGCCTTTCAGTTAAAAACACACAAACACGTGTCACCGTCTTGGTTTGATTAACGGACGGTTTACGGGATCGACCCCCAACACCCTGTCGCACGATAACACCCTAAATTGGATGTGTTTTGGCAAGCGACACTGCGACACACACACGCACGCACGCACGCACGCACGCACGCACGCACGCACGCACGCACGCATGCACGCACGCACGCACGCACACACACACACACACACACACACACACACACACACACACACATATTGACTCGCACCAATTCCGATTTGAACTTTGGTGAAAGGTCACGACGGGTTCACCTGCTGTCGGTCGCTGATTGGCCACTGTTTCAAAATCGAGGTCGACATTTAGCGGGATTTGAACCAATCCCTATTTACACGATCGATTCGTGCCTTAATAACCGAGGCGCGACCGTTGCCTCGCGTCAGTCGGGGTTACTCGTCACTCGGGGTTACTCGTCACTCGGGGTTACTCGTCACTTGTCAGCCGGCGTCTCTGCGAGGCGTCTCTGTGAGGCGTCTCTGTGAGACGTTCCCCCGACTGTCTAAGTCTGTGCTAACATTGACATAACTGTCATTGTATCAATGTTTGCGCCGCCGTCGGTTGTCACGCCCCGTCGTCATCGTCACGGTCGACCTGGCGTCGTCGCGGGCGACCTGCCGTCGCCTCTGATGTAGAGTTGACGGTACCACTGGGCTCGTGTTCTCGAAAGATTTACGAATTCCGAAGTTTTTATGTAAACATGGCTGCATGGTTTTTATGTAAACATGGCTGCATGGTTTTTATGTAAACATGGCTGCATTGGTTTTATGTAAACATGGCTGCACAAGTTGAATATCTAATATCAAAAAAGCACGGCGGTTCTTCAATTATAACGCAAGGTATACCAGTCTTGGCTGAGATTCAACATGGATTATATAGTATTTCAATACGCCTAATAATATTTACCCAAATATTCCCTGATTGAACCCGGACGAGTTTTGTCGCCATGTCTGCGGAAAACAAGTTAGCCTTCTCGGTGTACATTACATGTTATGGCTTGCAACGATACATGCTGGCGTAAACCGGGATCACACAGAGTTGCTAAATGTTCGCCTGGTCGCAGTTTTTCAAAGGCCGATGTTCATACAAACCCAGTTAGGCCAAGTTAAAATATGTTTCTCGTCCGAACTTAAAAAAGGAAGAGGAAACTTATTATTTAGTAGTTGATATAAGATTTGTTGCTATTTTTCGAAGATGGTCGCCGAGTCTTAGATGATCGTTTCGGCTGACTTAAACACAATACTGAAATGACTTAACAGTAGTTCACACGGCAAGTTTTGAGCCGAAATTTCTCCACAGAACCAAACATTTATTTTTAATAGTAAATAATAATAAAACGCGGCGGCCACTGTGGAAGCGGACTGTAAACCGACAGCTGTAAACTGACCGCTGTATACTGACTGACCTCTGTAAACTGACCTCTGTAAACTGACCGCTGTATACTCACCGCTGTATACTCACCGCTGTATACTCACCGCTGTATACTCACCGCTGTATACTCACCGCTGTTTTCTGTTGTTTGCTGCAGGACACAACACGCGTCACTCTGTGCAGTCCACGGACGACAACCTTTACGTCGACTACATCTCGCAGCGAGATCTCTGGTTCAAAGCCGCTGTGATAGCCGTTCCGATTGCCGGCGGCTTCATTCTTATTTTACTCGTGCTGCTCGCCGTGCGCATGCTCCGCCACGACAGCAGACGACACAGACAGCTGATGCAGCTGAACAGGCATAGCCGAAGTCTGACGAAAGCGCAGCTTTACGTAGCCGATCACTTTTATAACTCTGGCGAAAACAAGGACGCCGATCTCAACTACAATAGTCGCCTGACACACACCAGTATTTACGTCGATCCGACGATAAACGTCGACCCGGCCGCAGGCGGCCACGCGCGGGTCACCAGCAGCAGCGAACCCGCCGAGCAGGACGGTGCTGCGAAAACAGTAATCCGGTGGGGAGAACCGGGATCGCCCGGTACGGCGACAGTCGTGTAGGGACGGAGTGCGAGTGTAAATAGTGTAACGGTTTATTTAATGAGATTATTAACAGTTGTTCTTGTTTGTACAGTATTTCTGGATGCTTGATAAATGCTGCCATATGCGTGAGTGTGAAGGAACGCGCGTGAGTTTGTTTATTTATTATCCAGAATAAAATGGTACGCTTTAACTACGCCATGCTTGTCTCGCGCCTTGTATTGTTCCTTCGTTTGCATACATAAGATTGTGCATGTTCAAATTAATTACTGGTTATTAAACATTCATGATGCGTAGCAATTCCGGTAATAATGACAACATTAACAGTAACATCAGTAACAATACTTTCTTAGTGCAGTCCTTCAGTCATTGCCCTACGGGCCCGCTGCATGTACCGTACACAGCATTCACAACAGTCGCTGGTTCACATGTACCGTACACAGCACTCACAACCAGTCGCTGGTTCACATGTATCGTATACAGCATTCACAACCAGTCGCTGGTTCACATGTACCGTACACAGCATTCACAACCAGTCGCTGGTTCACATGTACCGTACACAGCATTCACAACCAGTCGCTGGTTCACATGTACCGTACACAGCATTCACAACCAGTCGCTTTTTCACATGTACCGTACACAGCATTCACAACCAGTCGCTTTTTCACATGTACCGTACACAGCATTCACAACCAGTCGCTGGTTCACATGCCCGGTGACACTTTGTCCGGTGACACTTTGTCAGCTACAGTTGAGTTGCACACAAGGTAATTGTATTGCAACTACCACGGTTGCGGCGGCTCTGTTTCTAATGTGGGTTAATGTGGTTTAATATGATTTAATATGATTTAACAAGGTTGCCACATGAAGCCACAAACTCCTGCAGGCAAATGGAACTGGTCATCCACGAATTTAGTTAAAAACATGCCCCCTAATCATATAGCCTCGATCCGGTAGTTGGGATAAACAATGACGTGGCAGTTAGCTACACCAGAATGGTAAGTCCTGTGTGGGTCAGTGCCGACCACGGGCGTGACGTCCATCCTCTTGCCGATCACACGACAAAGTTACGAAATTTAACCAAGTGTAAAGTATATGCCAGTTTGATTTAATTAGTTTTTTAATAGCTAATGGTAGTAAGTCATTAGGAGGTCTTTAATTAATGTATTAAGCCTAGAGGGAGACATATATCTTAATCAAGGGTGAAAATCGTGATTGTACAGCATTTGGATTTTCACTTCACTTAATGCTCGAAAAAGTATTAAGTGATTTTATAGTTTGTCCGGTGATTTCACACAAAAAGTACGCACTACATGTACACAAACGAGCTAGCATGTTGCAGTGGACACTAGGTAGGTTTCGTTTTTCGCAAAATGAATTTTTAATGAGACAAACAAAAGCATCGAATTGAGGAGGAACCGTTAAAGACAACCCTCGGGATTGTTGTTTCTGGAACACTGGAAACACGAGTCTCGATTAGACGTCCCTCGGGATTGTTGTTTCTGGAACACTGGAAACACGAGTCTCGATTAGACCTCCCTCGGGATTGTTGTTTCTAGAACACTGGAAACACGAGTCTCGATTAGACCTCCCTCGGGATTGTTGTTTCTAGAACACTGGAAACACGAGTCTCGATTAGACGTCCCTCGGGATTGTTGTTTCTAGAACACTGGAAACACGAGTCTCGATTAGACGTCCCTCGGGATTGTTGTTTCTAGAACACTGGAAACACGAGTCTCGATTAGACCTCCCTCGGGATTGTTGTTTCTAGAACACTGGAAACACGAGTCTCGATTAGACCTCCCTCGGGATTGTTGTTTCTAGAACACTGGAAACACGAGTCTCGATTAGACCTCCCTCGGGATTGTTGTTTCTAGAACACTGGAAACACGAGTCTCGATTAGACCCGACTAGTCGCCGCTAGAGGCGCTGTGGCCAGAAGTATTTATGACATTTAGGTCTATGGGTATACCAGCAACTGACCTCTCGCCAGCAACTGATCTCTCGCCAGCAACTGATCTTTCTCCAGCAACTGATCTCTCGCCAGCAACTGATCTTTCTCCAGCAACTGATCTCTCGCCAGCAACTGATCTTTCTCCAGCAACTGATCTCTCGCCAGCAACTGATATCTCGCCAGCAACTGATCTCTCGCCAGCAACTGATCTCTCGCCAGCAACTGATCTCTCTCCAGCAACTGATCTCTCGCCAGCAACTGATCTCTCGCCAGCAACTGATCTCTCGCCAGCAACTGATCTCTCGCCAGCAACTGACCTCTCGCCAGCAACTGAACTCTCTCCAGCAACTGATATCTCGCCAGCAACTGATCTTTCTCCAGCAACTGATCTCTCGCCAGCAACTGATCTCTCGCCAGCAACTGATCTCTCTCCAGCAACTGACCTCTCGCCAGCAACTGACCTCTCGCCAGCAACTGATCTCTCTCTCCAGCAACTGATCCCTCACCAGCAACTGATCTCTCGCCCACCCAGCAACTGATCTCTCGCCAGCAACTGATCTCTCGCCAGCAACTGATCTCTCTCCAGCCACTGATCTCTCGCCAGCAAGTGACCACGGCTATCCAGAGTACTCTCGTTAAATACTTATGGCTAAATATGTCTTTTACTACTACTGTGCACTGCTTTACAGCAAACCTATTTCATGAGCATACGTTATCGGAGTATAAATTATAGAACTTGACTGCGAATATAACATACCAACAATCGTGTGTCGAAATTCTTTGAGTTGAGTAACGAGTCCTCGTTCAAGTTTGCCAAATTGGAATATTGCTTGGAATACAAATTGAAGGCATCCGCTGTATACATGATCACCAATATTACACAACGCAAACACTTCAATTTCCAAATTATGTCGATCAAATATTAACTCGTCAATTCTAAATGGGTTTTGGAAAGATATCCCAAATCAGAAATCGCAAGTGTCCATGTTTTTAAACATGTTTAATTACAGTTATAATGTGTTTGACTATAAAGTAAACAGCTGAGAATAATTTCAGTATTTTATTGTTTAAGTTACAAAGATGTCAACAAATTTGGCCAGTAACTTTTCAGAGGCCCGCCCGATGATCTCAGTGAGTCAAAACAGTTACTCCACCTAGCGGGTTTCGCAGAGGCAACTGGAAAACGTCAACGCGATTGTCCATAGATTATTGTGGTCTTCGCCCGCACTCACGTAACGCACAACAATAGACAAGGGAAGAACCGCGCGTACCTTCAAAACAAGCCGCGTCCCGTTCGTTAATCCCACTAATCGTTGGTACACCTGTGTTGATCCAGGCACGTGGGACCATGCACTGGCTGCACCGCGAGCACTAAGACAGCTTCCCGCCCAGCGTCTGTGGCAGTTCTCACGCGTGGCTCGGAGCCCACTAACACGCAGCTGTGAGGTGAACGCCAACCAGTTCTTTTACCAGATGGTTTCTGTGTCGCGCCGAGTTCCGGCCATCACTGCGCAGATCAATATTTCACTTCCGGGTTTATGTCATACGAATACAGCGCCAGTAATTTTGAGACGGTCCCCGATTTGGGGCGTTTTTTGCTGCCTTGAAAATTATCGTTGTACACGGATGTGACCATTATTTGAGGACTGTGACATTTGGCAACATATGCACGCGTCAGTGACTGTAGGAACCCTTGCGAGTGAAGACACGGCGTAGTTGTTTTGGGCGCCATTTTATGAAGAGCATTTGACATGTTGACTTTTTTAAAGAAACAAATGGCAGAATACGACGAATTTTGTCTAGTATGTTGATAAAATAATAATTTTTAACACAGTTGATTTTGGTGCGCGGTGGCGCTGCGGTGGCACTGTGGTGGCACTGCGGTGGCGCCGCGGTGGCACTGCGGTGGCACTGGGGTAACACTGGGGTGGCACTGTGGTGGTACTGTGGTGGCACTGCAGTAGCACTGCAGTGTCACTGCGGTGACACTGTGGTGGCACTGCGGTGGCGCTGCGGTGGCACTGAGGTGGCACTGCGGTGGCACTGCGGTGGCACGTCGGACTTACACACGAGAGAACCCGGGTTCAAATCCTCTTGCTGCTGTTTTGAAACTTTGGCAATTTCGTTCGTCCCACGTTGCCACAGTTCACTCGGCTGTATAAATGAGTACTTCGCATTAGACAGAGGTGGATACGTGAACAAATAATTTTCGCGCAGTGATTGCAGCGTGGCTGAATGTTTCCCAGCGAATGGCGTTAGAATGAACAGGTCTGCCGGGGGTGAAGTTTAAAGCGCTCTGTCCCAAAGACTGGCTACAGCGCTATATAAGAACGTACCTATTTTGATTTTAAGAAGACTCAATGGGGAAATAAATATTTGTCCTTTCCCGACTAATCACCCGGGGTGATACACTCGGCGAACGTCTAGTCGCAAAGAGAGCAGACGACCCCAGATCCGGAAGTTGACGCCGCATTTAGACTTTTGTTCCGGTCGAATTTAGAGTTTAGGTCCGCATCGCTGTAATTATTTCCCATGGACGTTACGCTGTTTGCAAATTTGTAATTTGAGCTTTGCGTTTGCAACACTGCGTTTGCATTTTATTATAAGTATGTGTCTGATATATTTGTTAATGCAGGTTTGGATCTGTCTCGCTGAGGTTAATGTCTACCAAAACTACGGTGCGGTGAGGTGCGGTGCGGTGCTGTGCGGTGCGGTGCTGTGCGGTGCGGTGCGGTGCGGTGCGGTAAGGTAAGGTAAGGTAAGGTAAGGTAAGGTAAGGTAAGGTAAGGTAAGGTAAGGTAAGGTAAGGTAAGGTACTGTAAGGTAAGATACAATACGATCCTGTACGGTACATTTTCAATCCTCTCGGAAACTGTTTGACATGCTTTTGAATATATTAAAGGTACGTTCTTATACAGCGCGGTATCCAGTCCTTGGGACTGCTCACAGCACTTTACACTTCACCCCCTGGCAAACCTGCTCATTCCAACGACATCTCGACTTCTCTGGAAAGCATTCAGCCTCGCTGCAATTATTGCGCAACGACTTTGTTCAAATAACCACCTCTGTCTGTAGCCAGGTACTCATTTATACAGCTGAGTGAACTGTGGCAATGTGGAATGAACGAAATTTCCAAAGCTTCGAAATGGCAGCAAGAGGATTCGAACCCGGGTTCTCTCGACGTTCTAACCGCTACGCTACCACGCCACACGTATATTAGCTCAATTTCGGATAATTTGGAAATGTTTACTCCGTGTCAAAGTTCTTTTGAAACCTGCCCTAATTAATCAGGCCCCGGCCTATAATGCGCGGTGAAAAAAATCCAATATATAGTTTTACAACGATTACGGTAGTTGGCCACCCCACCCCAAAACACAATCGGCCCTTCCGATCAGACAGTTCCATGACCTCAGTCACCCAAGCCGCGTCCAGCCAGGGAAAGAAACTGTTTTGATGCTTCTAACATTTCTGTCTCGTGTCGCGGAGTAAACTCGAGCATCACAGACGAAAGTTGTGTTTACGTCGTCTTTCGGCCTAGACTATTTTTTACGCTGTGACTGGCGATACTTTGAGGGCTAAAGTTTCGGGGCTAATTCAATATAAATAGTGTGGAGCGAGGGTTCGCCAATATATAGACGTGTTGTAATAGTTATGCTTTTTCTTGTGGTTCCTTTTATATAGAGGGGAATGACTATTTCTTGTGTTTCCTTTTATATAGAGAGGAATGACTATTTCTTGTGTTTCCTTTTATATAGAGAGGAATGACTATTTCTTGTGTTTCCTTTTATATAGAGAGGAATGACTATTTCTTGTGGTTCCTTTTATATAGAGGGGAATGACTATTTCTTGTTTTTCCTTTTATATAGAGAGGAATGACTATTTCTTGTGTTTCCTTTTATATAGAGAGGAATGACTATTTCTTGTGTTTCCTTTTATATAGAGAGGAATGACTATTTCTTGTGGTTCCTTTTATATAGAGGGGAGTGACTATTTCTTGTGGTTCCTTTTATATAGAGGGGAGTGACTATTTCTTCTGGTTCCTTTTATATAGAGAGGAATGACTATTTCTTGTGTTTCCTTTTATATAGAGAGGAATGACTATTTCTTGAGTTTCCTTTTATATAGAGGGGAATGACTATTTCTTGTGGTTCCTTTTATATAGAAGGGAGATATTATTTCTTGTGGTTCCTTTTATATAGAGAGGAATGACTATTTCTTGTGGTTCCTTTTATATATGGAGGGGAGTGACTAGTTCTTGTGTTTCCTTTTATATAAAGGGGAGTGACTATTTCTTGTGGTTCCTTTTATATAGAGAGGAGTGACTATTTCTTGTGGTTCCTTTTATATAGAGGGGAGTGACTATTTCTTGTGGTTCCTTTTATATAGACGGGAGTGACTATTTCTTGTGGTTCCTTTTATATAGAGGGGAGACACTATTTCTTGTGGTTCCTTTTATATAGAGGGGAGTGACTATTTCTTGTGGTTCCTTTTATATAGAGGGGAGTGACTATTTCTTGTGGTTCCTTTTATATAGAGGGGAGTGACTATTTCTTGTGGTTCCTTTTATATAGAGAGGAGTGACTATTTCTTGTGGTTCCTTTTATATAGACGGGAGTGACTATTTCTTGTGGTTCCTTTTATATAGAGGGGAGTTACTATTTCTTGTGGTTCCTTTTATATAGAGGGGAGTGACTATTTCTTGTGGTTCCTTTTATATAGAGGGGAGTGACTATTTCTTGTGTTTCCTTTTATATAGAGGGGAGTTACTATTTCTTGTGGTTCCTTTTATATAGAGGGGAGTGACTATTTCTTGTGGTTCCTTTTATATAGAGGGGAATGACTATTTCTTGTGTTTCCTTTTATACAGAGAGGAATGACTATTTCTTGTGTTTCCTTTTATATAGAGAGGAATGACTATTTCTTGTGTTTCCTTTTATATAGAGAGGAATTACTATTTCTTGTGGTTCCTTTTATATAGAGGGGAATGACTATTTCTTGTTTTTCCTTTTATATAGAGAGGAATGACTATTTCTTGTGTTTCCTTTTATATAGAGAGGAATGACTATTTCTTGTGTTTCCTTTTATATAGAGAGGAATGACTATTTCTTGTGGTTCCTTTTATATAGAGGGGAGTGACTATTTCTTGTGGTTCCTTTTATATAGAGGGGAGTGACCATTTCTTCTGGTTCCTTTTATATAGAGAGGAATGACTATTTCTTGTGTTTCCTTTTATATATAGAGGAATGACTATTTCTTGAGTTTCCTTTTATATAGAGGGGAATGACTATTTCTTGTGGTTCCTTTTATATAGAGGGGAGATATTATTTCTTGTGGTTCCTTTTATATAGAGAGGAATGACTATTTGTTGTGGTTCCTTTTATATAGAGGGGAGTGACTATTTCTTGTGGTTCCTTTTATATAGAGGGGAGTGACTATTTCTTGTGGTTCCTTTTATATAGAGAGGAGTGACTATTTCTTGTGGTTCCTTTTATATAGACGGGAGTGACTATTTCTTGTGGTTCCTTTTATATAGAAGGGAGTGACTATTTCTTGTGGTTCCTTTTATATAGAGGGGAGAAACTATGTCTTGTGGTTCCTTTTATATAGAGGGGAGTTACTATTTCTTGTGGTTCCTTTTATATAGAGGGGAGTGACTATTTCTTGTGGTTCCTTTTATATAGAGGGGAGTGACTATTTCTTGTGGTTCCTTTTATATAGAGAGGAGTGACTCTTTCTTGTGGTTCCTTTTATATAGAGGGGAATGACTATTTCTTGTGGTTCCTTTTATATAGAAGGGAGATATTATTTCTTGTGGTTCCTTTTATATAGAGAGGAATGACTATTTCTTGTGGTTCCTTTTATATAGAGGGGAGTGACTATTTCTTGTGGTTCCTTTTATATAGAGGGGAGTGACTATTTCTTGTGGTTCCTTTTATATAGAGAGGAGTGACTATTTCTTGTGGTTCCTTTTATATAGACGGGAGTGACTATTTCTTGTGGTTCCTTTTATATAGAAGGGAGTGACTATTTCTTGTGGTTCCTTTTATATAGAGAGGAGTGACTATTTCTTGTGGTTCCTTTTATATAGAGGGAGTGACTATTTCATGTGGTTCCTTTTAAATAGAGGGGAGTGACTATTTCTTGTGTTTCCTTTTATATAGAGGGGAGTGAGTATTTCTTGTGGTTCCTTTTATATAGAGGGGAGTGACTAGTTCTTGTGTTTCCTTTTATGTAGAGGGGAGTAACTGCTTTGGTTTACTGTCGTTTTCTACAGCGCCCTATTGGCAGCCTTTTCCCTCTTCTCCCTCCTCCTCTTAACGCCGTCTTTCTCACATCCGTCCTAACGCAGTCTTTCTCACATCCGTCCTAACGCAGTCTTTCTCACATCCGTCCTAATGCAGTCTTTCTCACATCCCTCTTAACGCAGTCTTTCTCACATCCCTCCTAATGCAGTCTTTCTCACATCCCTCTTAATGCAGTCTTTCTCACATTCCTCTTAGCGCAGTCTTTCTCACATCCCTCTTAACGCAGTCTTTCTCACATCCCTCTTAACGCAGTCTTTCTCACATCCCTCCTAATGCAGTCTTTCTCACATCCCTCTTAGCGCAGTCTTTCTCACATTCCTCTTAACGCAGTCGTTCTCACATCCCTCCTAACGCAGTCTTTCTCACATCCCTCCTAACGCAGTCTTTCTCACATCCCTCCTAACGCAGTCTTTCTGACATTCCTCTTAACGCAGTCTTTCTCACATCCCTCTTAACGCAGTCTTTCTCACATCCCTCTTAACGCAGTCTTTCTCACATCCCTCCTAATGCAGTCTTTCTCACATCCCTCTTAGCGCAGTCTTTCTCACATTCCTCTTAACGCAGTCGTTCTCACATCCCTCCTAACGCAGTCTTTCTCACATCCCTCCTAACGCAGTCTTTCTCACATCCCTCCTAACGCAGTCTCTCTGACATTCCTCTTAACGCAGTCTTTCTCACATCCCTCTTAACGCAATTCTCAATGATATTAACTATTGTCTAAGCTGCTGCCGTGCTGACTAGACGTGAGCTGAACTGACGTGATGTAACGCCACCTGTTTTTTTAGTGAGAGAAACTATTTGTCGTTAATTTTTCTTTCAGCAGATGGCGCCACGTAACGGATTTGTTACCATCTCGTTTTTCTCAAGTGTTACATACATTGCCTTCTTCTCGCACAGTGGACTTCTCATCAGCCTTAACTGTGCGATATGTCTGCTAAATTTGTTTGGCAAAACAAAATCGGTTGATGCATCGGAAGGCCGCTCGGAACGGATTAATGGGAGTTACTATTTCTTGTGGTTCCTTTTATATAGAGGGGAGTGACTATTTCTTGTGGTTCCTTTTATATAGAGGGGAGAGAGACTATTTCTTGTGTTTCCTTTTATATAGAGGGGAGTGACTATTTCTTGTGGTTCCTTTTATATAGAGGGGAGTGACTATTTCTTGTGGTTCCTTTTATATAGAGGGAGTGACTATTTCATGTGGTTCCTTTTAAATAGAGGGGAGTGACTATTTCTTGTGTTTCCTTTTATATAGAGGGGAGTGAGTATTTCTTGTGGTTCCTTTTATATAGAGGGGAGTGACTAGTTCTTGTGTTTCCTTTTATGTAGAGGGGAGTGACTGCTTTGGTTTACTTTCATTTTCTACAGCTCCCTATTGGCAGCCTTTTCCCTCTTCTCCCTCCTCCTCTTAACGCCGTTTTTCTCACATCCGTCCTAATGCAGTCTTTCTCACATCCCTCTTAACGCAGTCTTTCTCACATCCCTCCTAATGCAGTCTTTCTCACATCCCTCTTAACGCAGTCTTTCTCACATTCCTCTTAGCGCATTCTTTCTCACATCCCTCTTAACGCAGTCTTTCTCACATCCCTCTTAACGCAGTCTTTCTCACATCCCTCCTAATGCAGTCTTTCTCACATCCCTCTTAGCGCAGTCTTTCTCACATTCCTCTTAACGCAGTCGTTCTCACATCCCTCCTAACGCAGTCTTTCTCACATCCCTCCTAACGCAGTCTTTCTCACATCCCTCCTAACGCAGTCTCTCTGACATTCCTCTTAACGCAGTCTTTCTCACATCCCTCTTAACGCAATTCTCAATGATATTAACTATTGTCTAAGCTGCTGCCGTGCTGACTAGACGTGAGCTGAACTGACGTGATGTAACGCCACCTGTTTTTTTAGTGAGAGAAACTATTTGTCGTTAATTTTTCTTTCAGCAGATGGCGCCACGTAACGGATTTGTTACCATCTCGTTTTTCTCAAGTGTTACATCCATTGCCTTCTTCTCGCACAGTGGACTTCTCATCAGCCTTAACTGTGCGATATGTCTGCTAAATTTGTTTGGCAAAACAAAATCGGTTGATGCATCGGAAGGCCGCTCGGAACGGATTAATGGGTTTGTAGACCTGCGTCAAGTTGAAGAGTATGTCTGTGTGTACTGAGACGTTAAATAAATAGTAAAGATCCGAACGAAGACAGGAATATATAAGGTTATATTGCGTCTACAGTGAAATATCGCGTAAAACAACCCCTGTATTACGACCACCTATAAAATGCAATCACTTTTCGCACGCACTAGAGTATGGATTAAGTGGCCTTAAGCACCACCTACGGTGCGAAGAGGAAGTAAGTAGAGAATGGATATCAATATTGATCACTCGGTGAGATAATTAAGAATTAAGAGCCCACTTTGGTTCTTAAGACGGATGTTTACTAGGCCCATGTGAGATCTTGACTCAGAAGTTCCCTTGAAGAGCGTACTTTATAACCGTCAACGCTGCAATTTATTTTCAAGAACGAGTCGTATTATAAAGTGTTGCTTCTTAAGCGAAGAAGCACTTGATGTGTCGCGAGAAGGACTCTCAGAAGACGCCCACGTGCGTGTGCGTGTGCGTGTGCGTGTGCGTGTGCGTGTGTGTGTGTTCGTGCGTGCGTGCGTGTGTGCGTGTGCGTGTGCGTGTGCGTGTGCGTGTGCGTGTGCGTGTGCGTGTGCGTGTGCGTGTGTGTGTAGATCACTCTTCCGAAGGGTGACAGTCAAAGTAAAATCAAAACAAAGTATACAAGGAATAAAACTAGAAAATAGTGAGATCTCACTATTTGAGATAGGACATGGTGACATTTATAATTGCATGGAATGTTTGTTATTTAATCGACGAAAATCAAATAATAAAAGTTAAAGTGGCGCTTATTAGAAATTGGTTTAAGATATGATGACATATCCCAAAAATCGCGAGAATTGGAGTCTCTGCAATCATTTCAGATAACAATAAAATACGCCAGTTTTAACGTTTTCTATTTGAACCTCGTGTTACGTCATTTAGTGTTCTACATATGTCCATCCTCGAAGGTATCGGACGTTGTGATGATGGTGGTGTGGAGATTAAACAATTCCAACTGAATGCAATTACATGAAGGGTTAGCCAGCGTAGACCATTTGTAGACCTTGTGTAGACCGTGTGTAAACCGTGTGTAGACCATGTGTAAACCATGTGTAGACCATGGGTAGACCGTGTGTACACCATGAGTAGACCATGTGTACGCCGTGTGTAGACCATGAGTAGACCACGTGTAGACCATGTGTAGACCATGTTTAGATCATGTCTAGACCATGTGCAGACCGCGTGTAGTGAGTAGACCATGTGTAGACAATGAATAGACCATGTGTAGACCATGTGTAGACCGTATGGTGTGATTGATGTATATTGTATTATTTATCTGCATATTACATGAAATAAAAAATAGTATTATATGTATGTATTTCTAAATATATGTACCTGTGTATGTATGTATGTATGTGTATTTATATGTGCCTATATATGTATGTATGTATGTGTGTGTGTGTGTGTGTGTGTGTGTGTGTGTGTGTGTGTGTGTGTGTGTGTGTGTGTGTGTGTGTGTGTGTGTGTGTGTGTGTGTGTGTGTGTGTGTGTGTGTGTGTATGTGTGTGTGCGGAAACATACTTATATATATATATATATATATATATATATTATATTTTATATATATATATGTGTGTGTGTGTGTGTGTGTGTGTGTGTGTGTGTGTGTGTGTGTGTGTGTGTGTGTGTGTGTGTGTGTGTGTGTGTGTGTGTGTGTGTGTGTGTGTGTGTGTGTGTGTGTGTGTGTGTGTGTGTGTGTGTGTGTGTGTGTGTGTGTGTGTGTGTGTGTGTGTGTGTGTGTGTTAGTGCCCTGCGCGGGCCGGGCTTTTGGTCCAAGCCCGGCCCGGCCCGCAGCCTACATAATTTCGCGGGCCGGGCCGGGCCGGGCCGGGCCTGGGCCTACATACTGCGGGCCCGGGCCGGGCCTGGGCTGAAAACAATTTAAACACATCGGGCTCGGGCCGGGCCTGGGCCTAGTGTGAGCGGGCCGGGCCGGGCCTGGACATAATAAAAATATTCATACAAAACACCGATTATTACTTTATTTTTTAAAAATAAAAACTGATTATAAATTGTAATTCCGTTTAATGAATGCTTAAAATTATTTAGTATTATATAGTTGCAAATTGAGATCTTGCATGGAATCTAATGACCCCATAAGTTCACTTGGCTGGAAGTAGCCAGCCGCAAATGTTTACTTTAGAAATATTTGCAGAGGCAATCAAGCCATGATTAACCATCAACTTATCACCCTTTGACCCTAAAAGTGGACATTCTGTTGTCTAGGTCTTCCCTCCAAACATTGCCCACCTGAAAGACCTGCCCACTGCCAAGTGCCCACTAGGCCACTAGCCCACTACCCAGTGCCCAACCCAGTTGGTAATTGGTATTTCTCCCCAGTCCTAATTCATTCACACTTGTACTAATTCACACATGTCTGAACCTGTCTGTCTCAGGCTAGTGACTGCAGGCCTGCTGGAAATGCCACTGGGTGTCAGTGCCAGTGGGTAACATTTAATTGAAATATCATATTAAATTATGTTAACTTAGTTGAGCTATTTCAATTAACAATATAAATTGGGATTGTGGCTTGCATATGGGTTAAGTCAGGGTTACATAAACAAATATCCTACCCTAACAATAAACCAATACATTAAAGCCAAATATAACAAATGTTACCATATTTAATAGTAATGACACTAAGAAGTTTTTCTTTATTTTTCTTCAGGATATTCGTAAGTTTGAAGAAGTTGGTGGTGCTGGATTTTTAGAACTCATTCAGCACACTATGGACCTTTTTTAAGTAAAACAATAAGTCTGTTTTACAGTTTATTTGTTTTTCGTCTTTGTTATAAGATTATAGGTTTATCTTCTCTAAACTTAGCGGGCCGCGGGCTTGCGGGCCGCGGGCTTACCCATCTTTGGCCTGCGGGTATGGGCCGGGCCTGGGCCTGAAACTTGCGGGCCGGGCCGGGCCTGGGCCAAACATTCACGGTCTGGGTTGGGCCTGGGCCGGGCCTGGACCGGGCCTGGACTCTAACTGCTAATTGCGGGCCGGGCTTGGGATCAAATTCTAGGCCCGCGCAGGGCACTAGTGTGTGTGTGTGTGTGTGTGTGTGTGTGTGTGTGTGTGTGTGTGTGTGTGTGTGTGTGTGTGTGTGTGTGTGTGTGTGTGTGCGTGCGTGCGTGCGTGCGTGCGTGCGTGCGTGCGTGAGTGCGTGCGTGCGTGCGTGCGTGCGTGCGTGTGTGTGTGTGCGTGTGTGTTCTTCCTCCTTGTTCCCTGCTGTACAGGGGTGAGGGTCAGGTAAAGTATTGTCAAGCCACTCTTTCTGTTCTTTCTTACATAGTTTTCTATCGGCCGCCCCCTCTCTCCATCTTTCATCCTCCCCCGATCTTCTCATGTCCCTCCTCACGCAATCCTCCCATCTCAGCTGTGGCCTTCCCCTTTTCCTGCGTCCTTGATGTTTTTCCAATTCTGCTCTCTTTGCTAGTTTCCTTGCATCCATTTTTATCCTGTGGCCTGTCCATCTCATCTGCATTGCATCCCAACCTCTTTCCTTAGGTCGTTCATCCTTCTTCTGTCCTCCCTCTTTGGTCTTGTTATTCGACGAACCCAGTTATTCTCACAAACTTGCAGCTTCTGTTGTTGTTGTTCTGTCAACGCCACTGTCTCCAGACCTTACAGGCATGCTAGTGTAACACACGTTCTCAGGACTTTCCCTTTCAGCTTTTTAAAAATGTTTCTGTCCAACATGACTCCCTCTACCTTTCTCCAAGCAATCGCTCCCGCTTGTGTCCGACGTCGCACTTCTGCCTCTGAATGCCCATCCTCCGTAACCATTCCTCCAAGGTACACAAAGCCATCCACTTGCTTGATCTCCTTACCGTCCAACCTGATGTTCAATTCCTCTCTCTGGTGTCCAACCCACACTATATCTATATCTATATCTATATTATTATATATATATATATATATATATATATATATATATATATAATATATATATATATATATATATATATATATATATATATATATATATATATATATATATATATATATATATATATATATTAATATGTGCGGAAAAGGTATTGTAAAAGTATTTACAAGTATTTGCAATACTTAATACACTTAAGAATATTTATTTGCAATACTAAATAGTTTCTAGACAGTATTACTATTGTTCGAAATTTTCTTTAAAGCGAAACTCACGTCATGGTTTAGGGCTACGCCCCTGAAAGAGATCATAAAACCAACCACGTGCAAATGAATTCAAGAATATCACGTGTGGTTTACTCAGAATGTGTTATGAAAATGGGAATTTCTGTTCATTTCTCCGAAAGACTGAGGGTCGGCATGTTAACAAGCGCGACCGATAAGCGCA
Organism: Lamellibrachia satsuma; assembly: GCA_033239005.1. Classification (NCBI taxonomy): domain Eukaryota; kingdom Metazoa; phylum Annelida; class Polychaeta; order Sabellida; family Siboglinidae; genus Lamellibrachia; species Lamellibrachia satsuma. The sequence continues at coordinate 2,101,681 of BSQZ01000087.1, read as the reverse complement.
TGCGCAGAAATCGGGCTAACCTAGACTACAGGTGACGTACTAAGGGAGGCACACACAAATACCATGGCCATATCCTACTGGCAAGTAAAGAAATAGGTGTATACAAATATGTTTTCATTTGGCGAGCGAATTTCTTTAGACTTCGACACTCATAGTGTTGTCCTAAAGAAAAGCCGCGTTCTGTTTGCCGCCCTATGTTATAAACACCTGGACAGACTCTGTATAAGTTCTCAGATATTTATTCGACTCTGCAGACACACGGTGACAACAATATCAGGATATACACACAATGAATACGTGTCTATTTACACTTCAACGGACATCTATTTACATTTCAATACAAACTATATTACAATATTTGCATAAATATCACATTTTAATTCTTTGGAAAATTTCACATCTTCACTCGCGTCTGCATGCGCCTTCCCTCCGTGTGTTACGGCTTCCTCGCTTCCACTCCCAATGCATGCTCGCTTGGTGTCACGTAGACGACCGGTGGCACGCATGCGCACACACTCTACGCGTACACCCTTTGTTGTATATATATATATATATATATATATATATATATATATATATATATATATATATATGACACGATAAATACGAAACACCGGTTTCATCGGACGTAAGCTATACTCAGACGTCATTTCCGGCAACGACCCAGTGCGTTTCCGCAACGACGTCATCAACTAATTATGTGCGTATAACATACACTTCTGATATGCTTAAATATGACAGACCGCGAATCGGAGGGTCGTGGCATTCTACGCTTAATCGGAACGCAACATTGTCAAAATGGTCACCATTACCTGAACATGACACTGTTAAATATCGGGATTCGGCCAAAATGTCCTTAGTACACGGACACGGTCAGAACGACAGACGGACGTCCGTTCGTTCCAGCTCAGCACAAGAGCGGGTTGATTAGTATTCGCCATGTATCTTTCGTGTTAATATATGCTTGCTATGTCAGACAATTATTTTACAATTCAAAACACAGCGCAGATCGTACAAACATATTGTCACTAATAAAATCTTGATATAAGTTAACGACAAACAATTACACCTATATTGCACTATGGCATGGTCGACTTTTTCGTAGTGTCTGCCAAATAGTTGGACTCTCGTACGTAATCTTAGCAACACCACGTAAGTAGAAATAAATGATCCATGTATTAACAGGCAATAAAATGACCACGAACACGTTTGACCCTGGTAGGAATCGTGCGACCCTTGTGTACGCCGTCGGGTGAATTCGCTGGCTGTCGACATGATTCATAAACATTCTCTATAATTGTAATATGTGCCTAATGCCAAGTTACGAATCACAACATGGTGAAATCACCGTACGATGCTCTGATTTCAATGAAACTTATAATTGTTTCACGCCTGGCTTCCGACATTCCGAGATTATTTTTGTTTCACGTCTGGCTTCCGACATTCCGAGATTAGTTTTGTTCATTTCAAGTGAACCGATTCGATGCTGAATTTTGATTAGTGATTTTGTCAGCCTATATAATTTGGCTGTTTACTCGAGCGGTCGAGGATATTATGAAAAAAGTACGTGAAAAAAGGATCACATTTCTAGCAGCGGAGAAATCCGGCTACTATCTAGGGCGACCCGGTCGGTTGCCTGGTTTTTTGTTAGGCTTAAACACATAACTGGGGACACTGCGGAGATAATTGTGAAGAAACGATTACTTCATTACTAGCGCAAGATTTATCTGCCAGACACTGCGCAAACAAGACGCGTGTTTGTCGTTGTAAGCCGTGTTAAAAATGCGATCACGTATAATTGGGTTAATAGCAAAGTAGTGCGATTACACGTGCATGTGGTGATAGACCATCGAATATGTTCTTATTGCTAACATAACATAAATGGGAACTTCTTTTAGCTTGTCTGACTGTGTTTTTTCGCCCAACGAGATGCACAGGGAACAATTTTGCCATTATGCAATTATTTCCCATGTGACGTTTTCTTTTAACCATCAATACAAGCAACCGAATTCAATAGAGTCGAAAATAGTCTTTTCTGCTAAAATTTGGTAATTCAATCGTATAAAATACGGCTTTGGCTCCCCTGGCCTGGAAACCGTAAAACCACTTGTGAAGCAAGGATTTGTGATGAGCAAATGAAGTCGACATTCACGTGTTTGCAGTGGCGTCTGACGCGGACACATGCCGTGTGTACACAGTTTACGTGACCCGGTTGCGTGCCATAAAACTTGTTTCACATAAATAAGACGAACCGTGGTGATGCATTCTCTAAACCGCCACGACGTTCTCCGATCCAGTTTTGTACAAGTATGTTGTACCTGTTCATAGCGGATGGCAGAAGTCGGGGTTCGTGAAACGTCTTCTGCACGTACGGTCTGGGTGATGTCGTTGCAGTGTACAACGTCTTCTGCACGTACGGTCTGAGTGATATCGTTGCAGTGTACGTCTTCTGCACGTACGGTGTGGGTGATGTCGTTGCAGTGTACAACGTCTTCTGCACGTACGGTCTGGGTGATGTCGTTGCAGTGTACAACGTCTTCTGCACGTACTGTCTGGGTGATGTCGTAGCAGTGTACAACGGTCGATTACGCTGGACAACGTAGTGCGATCCCTGAATATTAACGGCAGCGCCGCTTGGCGGTGATGGCGCAAACGATGCACTGACCTAGTTTCCTCGATGGTGATTGCGCGGCGAGCCAGCGTATATGCTATTGAATAACACGTTCCACAATGGCCCACATTGTTACGCACAACCGCACGTACACACGCACGCACACACACACACTACACACACGTGACTCGTTGCTATACTTTCATGAGAAGTTTCGCTTCACTACCCGACGGTGATCGGTCGCACCCAATGTATATTTGCGTCCGCGCCACCGCCGTTCTGGCGCCCCCTGGCGGCGGGCACGGTTGTCGCGCCATGTTGGCCGGATAGTGGTACGCGCGCTGCGAGTAAGGGGCGCTGCGGCGCAGAATGTAAATGGCGAATATGATCATGGCGAGCAGGACGCATGCGCCGGCTATCGGCACGCCGATGTATAGAGGGTTGATGAGCACGGAACGGCGTGATTGTCGACCGTGGCGACTCCTGGTGGCCGACGTTCTTTGGTTGTAGTTGCTGACAGCCTCATCGTAGTTGCTGTCCTTGTCAGTGACGACACGATACGATGGGGTGCTGTCAACGGCGTTGACTCCTACTTTCTTCTCTCCGTCCTGTTTATCATCAGCAACTGGAAGTAAGAAATAAACGTGTCACTGACCGCTCGTGCAATCGTAATTCATTCCTACATAATTTATAGAGAAACGCTCTCATAGTCTAACGCTATTACGGTTTACAAGAGCAAGACACTGCGGGTCGATGGGCGACAAACATTAGTACGTCGTCGTTTAGTCAGACGTTCCACGTAATTTAGCAGCTATAGAACATCTGTGCCGCGATCATAGTATCTATTCTGGAGATATATCATCAGAGTCTACTGAAATAGAACAAAACTCGAAGACGATGAAGAAGAAGCAAAAAAGAAGAAGAGGCATAATGATAGCAATGATAATAATCATAATGATGATGATGATGATGATGATAATGATGATAATGATGGTAATTATGATAATGATAATGATAATGATGATGATGATAATGATAATAAAAAAATATATAATAATAATAATGATAATAATAATGATAACGATAATAACTAGAATAAAAACAACAACAAGAAAAAGAAGTGAAGTGGTAGTCGTAGCGGTAGCAGTAGAGGCAGACCACAATACAAAATTGCATTGGTGGCCATGTTAACGTTTTGTCTGATTTTAAGAAAACGTGACCATCAAAAATTCAGAAACATTTTCACAGCAACTGCCATCATCTCATTGACATGCTGACCAAGTTTATTTTAAATCACATTCCTCCAGCTCTTTAAAACGCCCCGACGTGCGATGCCCATAATTTTTTTTTTTTACAAAAATAGCCATGTATTCATGCGCCCACGTGGCCCATTCCAGAAAAATTCCCATAAATCCCTCTGCCTATATTAAACTCTAAAAAATACACTATTTCACTGCCAGTAGTTTCTGCAAACAAACCTGTAAATGTGCCTGCTCAACTGCACACATGTCACATCATATGAATTGTTTAAATTCACGTACCACAATTTAATACGCTCTACATTCGTTTAAAACAATAAACAGAAAGGTCAACAATGGCCCTAACACAGTAGCACAGTAGCACAGTAGCACAGTAGCAGCCGCAGTAGAATAACAAGTGTAGAATAAGAAGCGTAGTGGTGGTGGTGGTGGTGGTGGTGGTGGTGGTGGTTGTTGTGGTTGTGGTGGTGGTGGTGGTGGTGGTGGTTGTGGTGGTGGTGGTTGTGGTTGTGGTGGTGGTGGTGGTTGTGGTGATGGTGGTGGTTGTGGTGGTGGTGGTGGTTGTTGTGGTGGTTGTTGTTGTGGTGGTGGTGGTGGTTGTTGTTGTGGTGGTGGTGGTGGTGGTGGTTGTGGTGGTGGTTGTGGTTGTGGTGGTGGTTGTGGTGATGGTGGTGGTTGTGGTGGTGGTGGTGGTGGTGGTGGTGGTGGTGGTAATATAGTAGAAGTAGTAGTAGTAGTAGTAGTAGTAGTAGTAATTGTTGTTGTTATTGTAGTAGTAGTAGTAGTAGTAGTAGTAGTAGTAGTAGTAGTAGTAGTAGTAGTAGTAGAAGAAAAAGAACAAGAAACAAGAAGAAGTGTAGTAGTAGTTGTAGTCGTAATCGTAATCCTATAAGTAGTACTACTATTAGTAGTAGCAGTAGCAGTAGCAGTAACAGCAGCAGTAGTCGTAGTCGTAGTGACATCATTAATATAATTAATATTATTATTAATACCAGTAGCAGTACTAGTACTACTACTACTACTACCAGTAGTAGTAGTAGTGGTAGTAGTAGTAGTAGTAGTAGTAGTAGTAGTAGTAGAAAAGAAGTAAAACAAGGAGAATAAGATGGTGGAGAAGAAGAAGAAAAAGAAGCAGGAACCTGCGATGAGTTTAGCGGCGTGCCCTCACCTGGTGGTGCCGGTGTGACGGGTGTCTGTGTGGGCACGGTGTCGCGGTTGCACCACTGATGCAGGCAGCAGTAGAGAATGGGCCACGCGCCGTCGTACGACTTCGGGCGACGATTCTCACAAAGCAATGGCGTCCGATCGTTAATACAGCCGCGTACGATCGTTTCCGGGTTATCGCGCATGCTCGGCATGTACTGCACGTAACACATGTGGTCGGCCGTGCACGTGGCGACGTTGTCACGGTAACATTCCGACGTTGTACAGATGCATTGCAGTTTCCCTGGAATACGAAGACAGACTGGGTGACGTCATTGTTGGCTGGCATTTTATTAAGTTATCGTGACGATCAGCTTATTAATTTGTGCTAAATCATCCCTTACAGTTTTCTTTATGACATGGTCCCTTAGAACATTCTGTAGTTTGTTTTTTAAAAAAAATTGAAGTTTGCATTTTGATGACTCGTTATATTTGCATTTTGATATGGCCCTTAAGTAGCGATTAATTGACAAGTTTCATAGCGTTTATCGAGCAATTTTCTAAAATACCAGTAAAACATGGAGTGAGGGTACACAAGTTACCATTCTTGGTGTGCTATGGTGGAAGGACGTATGGGACTTGGTTTGCCACCCCCATCCCCACCTCTTCTCCCCCCACCCCCACCCCTCTGTCCCATCCCCCTCCCCAACTCCCGCCGTTAATGTCCCGTACCATGAAATCACAATAGACAAAACGTTGACTAGAACAGCGCTACATTAGTGTCGATTTGATGTTACATTCAACAACTAATGCGTGGTTTGTATCAGCGTGGCAGACTCGTATGCTGCGTTCTTAATTCACGCCTCTTTAAGACACGACGCTGACCGATTTCATTAAAAAAAAACTTGTATTAAAATCTACCTAAGCGGCATTCCATCACAAAATGCAACTGTTTATGGCGGGCGACTGAAGCATATTTATATGTACACCCGCCGACAACAAACATGTGTTCCCACTTCCTACGTCGTCACCTATATAATCAGGTTTCGTGTACGCTGCATCCAGGTTTTACTGTTCGTTACGCTCAGGTTTCACGGTACACCTACAAACTGGGATGGCAGATTGATAAGAGCTTCGTTGATTGATTGAGTGTTTATCGGAAATGTAACAATCCAGCTTGAAGAGTCATCGTTAGGCAAACAACTTCATCGACGGAGAGACACTCTTGTGGCCTCGGTAATTGAGGACCGGCCCTTCTCTTCTACACACGAGGTGCGACCATTCATAATGACATATAAAGTTACAATTCTATTCATAACTTCTATTCCTCTCCCTTTTCTTCTTCTTCTTTTTCTTTCTCTTCTTTTTGAACTTCATCTTTATCGTTCTCCTCCTCATAATGTGCATCATCTAACTAAGGGATATTTCTGTCTTCCAAAGGATGTTAACTCTAGATGCAGTAACTGGTGGTTTGCCTGTTCATCAATGGAATTTAAAGCTCCTTCTAAATTCGTTTTTCGCTCGTCTCGTTTCAGAATCATTTCGGAAAAATCGAGCCTACCGACTATCTGCTCTAGTTCGTTTGTAGAGATGTGTTATTTGAAGAAATAATCGGACAAACTATTAAACTATTTTAGACAGGGCCCAATCGAAATTCAGTGAAAATGAGTGGTTCATCTTTGTACAGTGTACCACAGAGTAAGGCTATTCACACGTTTATAAGTTACACCATCTAAGTTCTTTCGATGATTTTAACAAAAGTACGCCCACTTCTGTTAAACCGACATAACAAATTCATGTCAACGACATTCGACAGGTGGCGCTACAGCGCTACTCGAGCCGCTAGGAACGTTCGCTGCGTGCGATGATGGACAGGCACGTGTGGACCTGTCAGTAACCCGTCACCTCGCCGTCCCCTCCACACAGGCAAGTGACTGCATTAACAAGACGCTGGCGCGCGAGGTTAAGCTAACATTTAGCCAGGCGGAGCGCTGGCGGCTGCTCGTAAATCACAAACGCGGGAACCGCCGTCGAAACGGTTCAACGAAACTGCTCGGAGGCGCCGCTGTCGCATGTTTTACATTATCCGTGTGTGACTGACCGCTGGTACCGGCCACATGGGTCCAACCCACGATTATTGTGTACCCCCTAGACACTTATAGATTGCGTGCACGTATAACAATGATTGCTTCTTTGTATCCGTGACCTAGTTTAGAAACACGAATGTCGCACTCCTCAGTTTCCCCGCGTATATGCCAATCAGTACAGAGCTTTACTATTGCCTACCAATTTTTATATTGACTAACGATTTCGTTTCGGTGCGCGCCTGTGGCTGGTTTCCGAGGATTTAGGCGCGAAAGAAGTTTTATTATCATTATTTGTATTATTATGACCTCGTTCGATGAGCCATATATATATATACGGTAACTGTAACATCGAGGAAATCTTCCTCGCTCGTACGAAATGTGTTATTCACAAGACAACCAGACAAGGATCGTCGCGAACTCTTCTTCAAGATCGTTTCTCACAGCACACTTAGTAAACAGCGATGCTGTGAAGTATTTTTAATTGTAGAAATAAAAATGTAAAAAGAACCAATTCCAACCAAATGCATGTAAAGCTCATTTGTTTTAACGTTGAGTTGCCCTCTCTGCGTGGGTGTCCTGTTGTACCCTACGCCCTGTATCTGCCTGTGTGTTGAGCTTAATGTTCACAGAAGGGGGCCAGTATCAAACCAAGCGACTGGCGCCGTCCTGTCCGGCTCGCTTGTAGTCATTCAACGCTGCCTGGCTATCACGTCATCAATTAATACGTCGGATTAGGGTTGAATCAGTCTTCGGTCAGGGCACCACTGGATTCGAACAACTATGACACCATTGGAACCCTTCAACCATGTCACCACTGGAGCCGTACAACCATGACACCACTGGAGCCGTACAACTATGACACCACTGGAGCTGTACAACCATGACACCACTGGAGCCGTACAACTATGACACCATTGGAGCTGTACAACCATGACACCACTGGAGCCGTACAACTATGACACCACTGGAGCTGTACAACCATGATACCACTGGAGCCGTACAACTATGACACCACTGGAGCCGTACAATCACGATACAGCTGGAGCCCTAGCAATCGTACGCCAGCCTGATGATATCTTCTGCGTTTATGAATTTGTCACAACTTGTTCGTCGAATTCCTTCGTGCGTTAATGATAATAACGGTGTCTGAATGAGTGGCGCCGTACACGATGAATGCGGGCAACCAGCGAAGAAAAGGCGACATTCAAATCAAGAACCGGACCGTTAGATTCCATATCAGTGCACAGGCTGGCTAGTCACCTAATGAAAGACATTTACAATTGCATGAAATAATTACCGCGGCAACGCAGAAATAAGCCGTCCTGGGCCTGTATTCCCAAACGACTTACGAATTCGTAACTCAAGTTTTTCGTAAATATGGCGGTAAAAGTATAAGGGTGAGTTCACTCTTGGAATATCTGTATAAATATTAGCCACCGCCACTTACCAAGGTGCGCGGTGGCGCGCTCTCTGGTGCAGTACCGTGTAGTCACAAACGTATGTGATCCAAGGTTAATTAGTCCTTATGCCGGAATTAACTGTTTGGATTACCATTTTCACGATTACACATATATGCTTAGCTTAAATAAACAAAAAACATTTCATTTCAGCGGAGATAGCAAACTGTTCCGTCCAAGTCTCTTATATTTGGTTCTATACTAAACAGCGGATTCTGTCATCTGCGATTCTGGGTCCACTGTACATGGGTATTTACAAATGTCTTCCAAGGAAAATGTTTCTTTCATAGCCTTAATTACAACAATGAAACTACAGATAGCGAAGGGACCGTATTAGCGGGACCTATACTCTCATATTCTTTAATAATTTGGGACTGTCCCAGAGTGACCGTAGTGACGAGGTGGCTGTCTTACTGAGGTGATCATAATGGCTAGGTGGCTGTATTACCGAGGTGATCATAACGGCGAGTTGGCTGTATTACCGAGGTGATCATAATGGCGACGTGGCTGCATTGCCGAGGTGACCATAATAGCGAGGTGGCTGTATTGCTGAGGTGACCACAATGGCGAGGTGGCTGTATTACTGAGATGACCATAATGGCGAGGTGGCTGTATTACTGAGATGACCATAATGGCGAGGTGGCTGTATTACCGAGATGACCATAATGGCGAGGTGGCTGTATTACCGAGTTGACCATAATGGCGAGGTGGCTGTATTACCGAGGTGACCATGAAGCGAGGTTCGACTGTAAGTTATAACAGAAAACATTGCAGGCATTTTCTTATTGAAAACGGAACGTTTTCCTATACAGATTGTGTAATATAACGCTACTTTTCTGGTAACTGTCTGACAAAATCACCACGGCAGACGGAGGTTTTGATTTAAAATCCGGCTGCCTGCGGCACCAAAAATTGTGTTAAATTAGGGAAGAAAATGACGCCGTAAATCATCGTGGAAATTCAATAGTGGCTGTAACTTCGCGTTGGCGGCGGCGGCGGCGGCGGCGGCGGTGTGGACCCGGATTGGTGTTTACGTTGCGCTAACCACTTAAGTGTTTCTATTCGCGTAGTCTGGCGGCGAAAAAACGCCGACTTAAGTTGGCCGCGCATCGAAAGCTCTTACGGTATCATAAAAACGCCGCCGGCGCCGTCGGAAGAGACGGTTTCTCGAGCCGATTTATGGCGTCGGATCAAGGCGGGAGGCAGCGGCAATAATGAAGATCTATCTAGGCGAGTGCTGGCGACGACGCGCTGTCTGAGAGCGGACAGACGCGACCTCGCGGGCCGTTGACAAGTCTGTCCGAGCCGAAGACCACGCAGGAATCTAGGTCTTTCGGGATCAATCGGGAACATGTTTGTTGGATTTCTACGCTAAATATCTTTCCAGTCAAACTATATGCATGTACGTGGTTGTTCTTGTGTTCATGTGCTGCTAAACGTCATCATTGCTTTAGTGTGCGTGTGTGTGTGTGTGTGTGTGTGTGTGTGTGTGTGTGCGTGCGTGCGTGCGTGCGTGCGTGCGTGCGTGCGTGCGTGCGTGCGTGCGTGCGTGCGTGCGTGCGTGTGTGTGTTTCGTTGACAAATACTACTCTGTAATTCGGCCACTTTTAATCAGGCCACTTTTTCTCAGTAACTTTAGATTAGTTCTGCTGTATGTGTGGACTATTCGCTTAAACGGACGAAACGCATCGTGAGTGGTTCTGGCCACGCAAGAAGTCACCAACTTCAGCTGTTGAGCTGTTTCGTGCGGCGGTAAAACGTTGATTAGTTCGTATACATGGTTTAAATGACATCGTAGTTCAGACTTTTGCCAGTCCACTTGGCTGAGCATTCGAGACAACGCTATTGCAGACTCACTCGCCCTGGGATTGTCAGGCCAATGAATAATATATAGAGATAGTCCCATTCGTGCGCTGTTCTCAGACAATGACAACTCAAGTTTATATTATATGTCTGATAACGTCCTTGCCCTATGTCCACATGTAGGCCCTATGCTTAGATAAAACAGGTCGAATATATCACAAGTAAATAAGCATTATCAGTTAAAACAACATTACACCGTGCTTATGCAAATTAATGAAACAGTTACACAGTCGAAAACAAGACACCAAGACTGTGACATTTAAACCTCGCTCAAGATCTATATTCGTAAAAATAAACCGCGGCAGCATCTGAGAGCAGACGTTCGAGAGACGTCGTAAACTGTCGCCCGCCACGTGCGACAGGTGTGTTGTCAACTGTCGCAAAAACTGGCGACAGCCTGACGCCGGACAAGTCGACGTCGAGTCATCGCACGTCAGGACAAGGTCGTAACTAACATGCACTGAAATTACACTCTTTCTAACTTAGAGACCAAGCTCCGGAAATAAGCAAGACAATCTGTGAAAATATACAAAATGTCCGAAAATGACGCGTTATTTTAAAAATATGACGACATTGTCTGAATATGACGCGTCATTGTTTGAATATGACTGGTAAATGTGTATCTGAATACGCATCTTTGATAAACATTGTTTCTGAATACGACGCGTCGTTTGTAAAATTTAAAACGGATTATGAAGCATCATTTGTAAACTTGATGTCCGAATATGAAGCGTCATTTGTAAATTTTGCGTTTGAATGTGAGTAAGCTTATGTTAAAATTGTGACGCCTAATTGGTAAAGTTGTGCATGAATATGATGCGTCATTTGCACACTTATGTCTGTATGTGATGCTAGATAATTGTCGCCAAAACAGCAGTAAAGTGCCAACACAAATATAATCATATTGTCTTGTGATTCGTCTCTCTTGTTTATACGGAAATCCGAAAATATTTGACATCATTAAGACTGTTCCCTAGTAAATGTTAACACCTGTGAGTGAGCACACAGCTACGTGCACATTCTACCACGTCGCTATCTCCGTCACGTGCTTCCGGTCTCGTCATCAGAACTGATATAACAGAATATATTGACAGGTATGACCGGATAGAAACCACGGGCAACGGTTATGATAGCTAGACGTCGCTACTATAATACTGCAGCGAGATTGAGTATACACTATAGTAACGCTGTTTTTTCTTTGAGAGACGCGCGCCTACATTCCGCGTCCTCCATTACCCACTTGAAGCGTTCAACAGACCTACTCCATCAGCGTCAGACGCCACAATATTCCTGTCACGAGTGTTTACATACGCCGCTCAGTGAGTGTCATTATATACTCCGCTACTACGCATGGTGGCCCCGGGCGCTAAAACGCCCCCGGTCCGCTAAAAGCCCCCAATTTAAGATCGACCTTTGAACATTTAGACGGTTATGCCTCCGTTGATAGCCTGAGTAATTATGCCGAAAATCGTCCACTTTTCTTCAGATTTTAAACGACGGTGTAAATCGTCCGCTGTCGCAAACGAGATAGTTTTCAATCAGTCAACGTCAGCTACTTAAGTGGCTTTTTTATCAGTGCCTTTTAGGGGATAGCGTTTATTTTATGGGAAACGAATGAGTGCCACTTTTTTATATATTTATTTATTTATCATTGATTTTCAACTGTCACAATTTAAATGTGTGTTTAAATTACCAGTAGATTTTAGCTCGAAAGCGGTATACAGAGGTAAATTCTGTGAACATTGAGAAAAAAGTTTCTGCCACAAAAAGCGGTAGTTCTGCTACCCTCTGTACGGTTGTCTAGAAAAAGTCTTGCATGCCAACCTACATTTCCACCAAAAATCTGATTTTAGTTTATAGGGGCGTCTGGATCATTTTGCGTCGCTTAGTCGGTCGGTGATTCAAGGCGAACCAACGACTACTGGCAGTCTTGTTGTTTGTTACCGTCGAGTACAACGACATTATTTCGTTTCACATAATTAACGCACATTTGCGCTGAAATGTAAATTAAAGGTACACGTTCTGTTCGTTTTTTTAATCGTAAATCAAGTTATATACCTATAGTATAAATGATATCTATTATAACAACCTGACCGCCCAAATGTGTTCAATGATCACAATGTGTTCATATAATTTGACCGTTATATATGTTTCATTTAAATGTTTCGCTCCGAATATCTTGTTTACATTTAAAGCTGAACAGCAAGGTCGATATTTATAAACCGATAACGGTCAAATTATACTTAAATGTTGCGGTTCATTCATATAGTCGGTCAAGATGCTAGAGTAGACATCGTTTATGAACATGTTTTTACGATAAAAAAACTATTAGACTTTGTACGTTTGCCGTGGCGCCGTCCCATCGCCTCTGATGTATGTTACCGAGTTGGCAATGACGACAGCTAGTCAGCTACCCCGCCTTGACGTCACCTGTCGCGTCGGATCTGTCAGTTGGTTGTCAGTGTTGCGACAGTCGCTAAAGGGACGGAGCTTTTAGCAGCGCGACCAGATACACGACTCTGGTTAAAGCGTTCAATTAGTGGATAAGTAATGCTGCCCTCCTCACAAGATACACGCCTCTGGTTAAAGCGTTCAATTAGTGGATAAGTAATGCTGCCCTCCTCACAAGATACACGCCTCTGGTTAAAGCGTTCAATTAGTGGATAAGTAATGCTCCCTTCCTCGCAAGATATCATCGCATCTTTTGTGGCGGTGGCGTCTGACATCAAAACGCGACCTGCATTCGGCGGGATTCAACGGACCGGACGTCTGTTACGTCTTGGCGACGAGCAGTTCATGCGTCAGACCGGCACTACCTTAACTCGTAAACGACTGCCACTAGGACGGTTACACGCATTCACTGACAGCAGAACAGACCATACACTTCATTCACATATTCCTCCTCGTTGTTATCGTAAAATAATGTTTTAAAGAACCGCCGTTTTTGAATATCATTCGACCATTTTCTGTCTATGAATATCGACTTTGCCGGTCAGCATGCAAGGTAAACATGCAAGGTAAACATGATATTCGAGGCGAAACATTAAAATGGGTTCAGAAACACGTTGAGTCTTCCCATACTCCGGCGCCCGATTCGTTTTTTTACAATTAGAGAACTCCTTCGAACCAAATTAAATTAATAGTGATTGATACACATAACCTACATGTTCTTCACGTATTCTAACCGCTGCAAGCAACCAAAGTTCAGATCTATAACAGCTAGTTACTGAAGGTTTAAACCATTTATAATTCAATAGTTATATTATCGTTGTTCTTTAGATAAAATTTATCTTTTTAAGAACCATATTCCTTATTTGTGGAATGCAGAGATATTCGAGCTTTCCACAGGCCCCGAATAAGTTCCCTTGCACCAATAGGCCCCTTGCACCAATAGGCCCCTTGCACCAATAGGCCCCTTGCACCAATAGGCCTCCTGCATCAACAGCGTCATTGTAAATTCGCCGGTAACTTCCTGCAGAAAACGCCAAAATATCTGACACGGTGTCTACTTTAACCTTAATCCCAACGTAAAACACCCGACTGACGCATGTGACCAGACCTTCCCCTCACACAAGGACCGTTATCTTAATCTGACAGAACTTGGCGCGGTGTGTGTTTGCACGTTTGCCCTATACACTTTTAGTGTACATTACATCGCCTCCACGCGGTGACAGACGCAACATGTGCGCTGATGCGCTTGAAGTGGTCCGCGGTTTCTCCAGAAATTCTAACCGTTGCGCGCATCACACGAGACGACGTAATGAAAGCATTAGCACATTCGCAGAAGTAGCGCTTATTTATATTGGCAGTCCGCGCGAAAAAAAAAGCTAGTATAACTGTTGCATATAGGCTTAATTATATTAAAATATCAATTTTTTATTTTTTCGGTCTCAAAGTACATGTAAATTAGTAATTGTATACTTCATGTTTCAGCCTACAGTACATTTACCGTCAGAATGTTTATATAACGGCAGTTTGATAGACCAGTAACAATTCGATAAAAAACGTTATATTTCACCTTCAAAGTTTAATATTTGTTGGTGGGTCTTTTATTGCCATATTTAATCGCAGTGTGTAACACTAAAGTCACTAGATCAGCGCTATCTATTTTAGTTAGTTAATGACATTGCCAGGTCTCTTCTTTTTATTTTACAATGTGATCACGTGACCTACTCTACTATACGTCCATGTAAATAGAACAGCACATTTGGGTGGGTATACCAATATATTAAATATTATATTCTGAGGGTTTCACGCTCAGCCCCAATCCCACTGGGAGAGGCGCAAGTGTTTGGTCATCGCCAGGTGCAACGGATGGGGAAGAAATAGCCCAACAGAAGAAATAATTAGATAATTTGCAGGAAGAGTGACATTTAGAAACGGGGCCTGCGTGAACACTGGGACCACTGTCAGGGAAACTGGGAAGGCAGTTGGCAGCGGATGGAGTCGATGGAAGAGGTAGACCAACGTGCTCATGTCATGACGGGACGCCCAAGATACGGCAGGTAAACATGTGACAAAAGACGGAATGTTGCCGTATTCCGAGGTATTGAACTGCCTTTGATGAGGACGACGACGCTGCTGCTGCTGCTGCGGCGGCGGCGGACGAACTAAGAACTAAACAAAAACAGACGTGCCAAGGGGCCTTGCGTGTGCGCCAGGGGTTTCACGCACGAAGCCCAGAAGAGCATCCAAATTAGAAAGGCACAAAGGCGCGACATTAAGCTCAAGCATCGGCCTTTCGGAAAGACTGACACCCGGCAGCGGTTTACAGCGGATAGTTATGCCTGTAGCGGCGCCGGCAGTCCTGCCCCAGACTCCGCCCGCGGCGTCCCTCCAAGTGGACGCCCTCCAACTCCCGCGTACGCACGGGAGACAGTAATTGAGCATGACAACCCGGGAGCGTTTGGGCCCTGTTCCGTCTCCGCGCGCGATACAGGAGTGCAGCCTCGCCGGCCGCGTATCGCTCGCGTAATGGGTTTCAGACTCGCGACGCGTAATGGCAAATTAAAAGGAGTCGAGTTTCGGGAAAGCACAACCGAACCCCCCCCGCGCCCTCCGAGCTGACGCGGGCTCTCCCGCTGATTGCATCCAGCTATTCGGCAGAACTGCGTCGCCGGCGCGTCTTTGGTGGAATAATCGCAACGAGATTGCCTAATGCATCACCATTACATGCGAGTCCCGCACAATCGCCGAGTGGCGGCCATGACGATCCATCGTGAGTTCGTATTGTAATGTCGCGGGGCGCTGACAGCCGAATTGGTCCCCGTCCGACCGGTGACGAATTAACTGGTTACAGCAAACTGCGTTGATTTCTAAACGTTGCCACCGCGGAGCGCCGGCAGATACGATCTCGACGACGTCATTTATCATAACATGCGCTTACAAGCTTCGCGAATTATCGGGCAGCGGTAAAAAAAAACCTTAAACGGTGCTTCGCGGTCGGTGCAATCTCGCCAGCTATGTATACCGGGGTAGACGTGAGGGGGATGGTTACGTCACTGTCCGGGGGCCACAGCGGTAGAGAAGTTAACATTTGTGGTGTCTGACGCATAGTTTACATCGCTTTAGTAAGAATAATGTTAAAAGCAACAATTAAAAGCGTGGTGCTCTCTGAGACATGGAGAGTAACCAAGAAAACAACCAAAAGACATGGAGAGTAACCAAGACAACAACCAAAAGACATGGAGAGTAACCAATGCAACAACCAGAAAACGTGGAGAGTAACCAAGACAATAACCAGAAGACATGGAGAGTAGCCAAGACAACAACAAAAACAAGGAGAGTAACCAAGACAACAACCAGAACACCCGAGACATTCATAAACAGATACAAGATCACAAACGAATTGCTCATGACGAGGACAAACCAAGACAGCACCAGACAAGAGACAGCACCAGACAAGAGACAACACCAGACAAGAGACAACACCAGACAAGAGACAGCACCAGACAAGAGACAGCACCAGACAAGAGATATAAAAGGAAATGGACGTTGATCGGACGCACCGTCCAGAAAGACAGTAAAAGACACTACCGATGTCATGAAACAGGCACTTGACTAGAATCCTCAAGGGAAAGGAAAACAGGAAACACCTGAAGACAGGTGGATGAGGGCAGTACGTGAAGAAATGAAGAGATGAAGAGATGACACAGTTTGGAACTATCTGGGAAGAGATGATGAAATCAACCACAAACAGAGTGCATTGGAGAAGTGTTGTTTCGGCCTTAAACTCCAGTTTGAGCGATAGTGAGTGAGTGAGTGAGTGAGTGAGTGAGTGAGTGAGTGAGTGAGTGAGTGAGTGAGTGAGTGCGGTGTCGTGCTAGTGTTGTTTGTTGTACTCTGATACAACAAAAAACAATGCAGACACAGTCAGTGTAACGAAAGCTTACAGCCCGGCGGGGCTGCTATAAAATAGACGCCACTTTGCCACTGGGTACGTTGTTCCAGTTAGCTGCACCTCTATGGCAGAGCGGAAACTAACCCGAATACGTAGTTTCTCAAAAAGTAAAGCATCTTTATTTTGGTACATCTAACATAACCAGCGAAGACGCACGCATTCCGTTTCCACGGGTCCTAAATCCCGACGGAACATTTCTGAGATTGTCTTTCTTGTAAAAAAGAGCAGCTAACCAAACAAAATTGACAAAATACTATTAGTTGACAAACACGCATAGAATGGGCAACTTCGGACAAGGACATCAATCACGTATCTACAGTCCAACGATATTTTATCTGGATGAAAGAGAAGACCCGATTCTCACGCAATTTAAAAACGACGCGAGAACAGAAGAGGCCGACGGAACAGTCATAACAGTAATAAATGATTTAATGAAATTATGTCGCTATCGTTAAACCGCGCCCGGTGCAGCAGCAGCAGCAGCAGCAGCAGCAGCTGGTACGGCAGCAACAGTCGCTACCAGCAGCTTCGGTGTATCTCCGTCTCCCTGGTAACCCGATAACCTTTTAGTGCCAACTGAACCCGCAGTCGGCCATGTTGGACGGGGTTGGCGCCGGGAGCGGCTTCCGTCTCGTTAAGGCCCAACATACGTTTCCCACGCCCCACCCCCCGAGCTAAGCCTCCCATGGAAGCCATGGGGTTTGGAGGGGCGTCGCGGGGGCGTTGAGATTCGCATATGCGGGGTAAACTCAGGTTTAATAGCGCCAGATCTAAGATTAACGCTAACTAAGAGAAGGTGGCATTGAGAATGGCAAGACAGAAAAACTCGAGTGTACGTATTTTTGAAAGATGAAACTGAGTGACCAAGCAGTGAACGAGCCAGCGAGCCAGCGAGCCAGCGAGCCAGCCAGCCAGCCAGCGAGCCATCCATCCATCCATCCATCCATCCATCCAGCCAGCCATCCAGCCAGCCAGCCATCCAGCCAGCCAGCCAGCCATCCATCCAGCCATCCAGCCAGCCAGCCAGCGAGCCAGCCAGCCAGCCAGCCAGCCAGCCAGCCAGCCAGCCAGCCAGCCAGCCAGTTTGACATTGTTAATATTACCTAACAGGTAAGTTCGTTGTTCCCTGCAGCTGGTTGCAACACGACGCGACCAAAGTAAACGAACGTAAGGCCACCGGAAACGGTCGAGCGGCGGTCGGGGGGCGGTCGAAAGGCGGTCGGACGGTGCACAAACGGTGTTCGCCAACGCGCCATGTGTACGCCCGCAGGCGGCGCCACAGGTGTCAGGGGGAAGTGAAGCCTTCCAGCGGGAGCGTAGGCGCTGGGAGATGGATGGGTCGGGACTGCGAGAACCTCGACTCGACTAATATTGCCATTGAAACCTCTCTTGCCCGCTGTGTGGCGCTAGACCACAGGGATCCGTCCGCCAGTATCGACACAACGAGTCCCTAGGGAAGTGAGGGTTGCATGTAATGTGTAGAATATAGTAATGTTGTAAGATGTCTCGAGACCAGCAACGAAATACGTTCCAAATTGTTCATGTCGGGACAAAGTTATGTTTGGAAGACACTATATCCCGTTAACCAAAACAAGTCCGCTGAAAGTCTTCATTGTAGGACAGTCAAGCCATGTTGGATATGGGAAAGCACTCGTTGTCATATAAACCAACGAATGAAATTTTTTTATGATTACATCAATGCCAGTAGTGTCAGTGTTTAGAATCAGAACTGAAAGATATGTAACAGATATGTAACAGATATGTAACAGCGATGGTCACACGCAAATGAACAGTTGTTTGGACTCTCGCTAAACGTTTGTTAAATCAATTGATATCAATCGTTCAGTTAGGTATGCGCTGTCAGCTGTGATTCTCCGGGATCTACCGAGGTCCACGTGGCAAGTGAACAAGGTCCACGTGGCAAGTGAACAAGGTCCACGTGGCAAGTGAACAAGGTCCACGTGGCAAGTGAACTAGGTCCACGTGGCAAGTGAACTAGGTCCACGTGGCAAGTGAACTAGGTCCACGTGGCAAGTGAACTAGGTCCACGTGGCAAGTGAACAAGGGCACCATGTGTTGGATCGGAGGATCGAAAGATTTTTTACCCCTCGGTAAGCCGAAGGCTTCTTTGACCATTATATATCTGGGGCTTGCTGCTTTTGATGGCAACCTTACGAAACCTTGTGAAATGTTATGAAAATGTAGAGCCTATGTGAAATGTCACGTCTTGCTACTTCAGGTTTAACCTTCCGTGGGCGTATATACATATATATATATATATATATATATATATATATATATATATATATATATATATATATATATATATATATATATATATATATATATATATATATATATATATATATATATACATATATATATATATATACATATATATACATATATATACATATATATATATACATATATATATATACATATATATATATATATATATATATATATATATATATATATATATATATATATACATATATATATATATATATATATATATATATATATATATATATATATATATATATATATATATATATATATATATATATATATATATATATATATATATATATATATATCTACGACGAGAATAATGTCAATGGCACGTATTCTTCGCAAGACCAAACCGATACGTGAACCAAATATTAAAGTTACCCCACCCCTTGTTTAGCTGTCTGGCTAATGCTCTAAGTAACAAGTCGGTGTGTCGGAATAAAAGACGTCGAAAAACGTGCCTATTTGCCCCGCTGTAGTCGTTAT
This sequence comes from Lamellibrachia satsuma, assembly GCA_033239005.1. NCBI lineage: Eukaryota > Metazoa > Annelida > Polychaeta > Sabellida > Siboglinidae > Lamellibrachia > Lamellibrachia satsuma. The sequence continues at coordinate 2,082,077 of BSQZ01000087.1, read as the reverse complement.
CGCACCGGCGACAATGAAGCGCGCCCTGCAGACGGATGAAATGTCACAATATTGTGACACGCGATCCGTCTAAGCGTAGAAGTGTACCGTCGTGTCATTGAAATTGCAACGTCGTTGAAGCGTGTGTGTGTGTGTGTGAGCGCCTCTAGGGACCAGGCAGCGGGCGGCAAGTGATGGATCTAATCATCAGGGCGTTGAAAAAAGATGATGCATATTTTACTTGGCTGGAAATACATCACAGTACTATCAATGGAATAATTTGGATGTAGAGAGACAATTTGATGAAATGTGGAGCATTTATAATGATAGAGCGTTTGTAATGCTCATATACAGATACCCATTATGGTCGAACACCAGCATATCTGCGAAGTATTCAGCCACGTTGCAAACTATTGCAAAAGGTATTTATTAGCACAATTTTGCCGCTGCCTTTTGTGACTTTCTCACGAGTGTGGCGAGACAGGGCTGACTGAAAGACAGGACTGACTGAAAGACAGGACTGACTGAAAGACAGGGCTGACTGAAAGAAGTTTCCCAATTTTCCAAGGGCAGCGTGTTAGATGCGAAACCGTTGTAACCCCGTCAGATAAACAATAACCCATCAACTCGATCTGACGCGTTGTTGTTTGCGTTTTGACCTGACGCGTTGCGGGGTGTCGTCTGAATCGACGAGTTGTGGTTTACTTCCTGACCCCCCCGACGCTTTGTGGTTTTCTTTCTGAATCGACGCGTTGTGGTTTACTTTTTGACTCGACGTGTTGCGATGCTGCGGTCAACTACCTGCGTTCCCTCGCACCCAACCCGGACCAGCGCCGGATTCCACGATCGTGTCGACGGACCAGAAACCCGGGCCCGTCGGATATCATTAGCGGCGTGTTGCTGTGCACGGAGTCACTGCCAAGTATGTGTAGTTAATTAACCTTCCACGAGAAAGGTGTGACCGCAAGCCAACCAGGCTGGCTCGACACCCTAAAATAACAATACCCGAAACTCCCAGAACAAGGAAAGAACCGGCAGACGAATTCCCGGGAATTAGCCCAACGTTGAAACCTCGAAATATTCGCGACACCTCAGATAGCGCATCTCGCACAAACTTCCCTCTCGTAAATTAGTGTTATGTAGTGTTGTATAAATATTTAGGGGTGAAGCGCTTTGAGCGGTCTTACGGACTGGATACTGCGCCATATAAGAACGTATCTTTACATTTTTTACCTTTTTTATATTTAGTATTTTGGGCCACGCGCGATAGAATGGAAACGACGATAGTGGATGTGAAACTGGCAGGGGAAGAGGTAGAGGCAAGTGACGACAAAGATGAGAGAAGGATATCACAGATGTCTCCAGAACGGTGACAGTGGCGGGTAGAAAGAGATCGATTTCGCGAAAATATTTGGGCAGCGACGTCCTCAACAGGACATGACAACTGATACCAGAACCAAAGCATAGGTTGGTCGTGAATATAACATTATGTTCATATGTCTCTACGTTACGGCTGTCGGAGAAAAGCATGGAACTGGCCGCCATATTTGACCGGAAACACGATTTTCTCCTAACCACAGTTATTGTGTGGTTTGAAGAAAATCGTGACTCATGTATTGTCTACCAATTGTATGAACATTTTCATAGGCACATTTTACGTTATAGGCGGTGTTCACTTTCGCACAGCGGATCGTACACATAAGATACAATAATTGGCGTATTTCACGATGTTCGCAAATTAAACTGTGTACTCGGCTCAACACCTGTCTAGCCTATGGTCGTTTCGGCGTCTAGGCCTACCACGGTCGTTTCGGCGTCTAGGCCTACAACGGTCGTTTCGGCGTCTAGGCCTACCACGGTCGTTTCGGCGTCTAGGCCTACCACGGTCGTTTCGGCGTCTAGGTCTACCAGGGTCGTTTCGGCGTCTAGGCCTACCACGGTCGTTTCGGCGTCTAGGCCTACCACGGTCGTTTCGGCCGAGCGTCTATTGAAGCCCAATGAATGGCGCGTCTGTTTGTTTTGTGCGCGATGACGCGTCGTCGGCGATGAAGAAAACAAACAAACTAAAGCAGTAAATAAGGAACAGTTGTGGTTTTGTCTAGACACGGGTGAGTCTCCCGGCTGACAAATAGCATCGGATATAAGGTTATTTTCAACGCTTCAGAAAACTCGTATTATACGCGCGGTTTATGCACTAAAACGTTGGTCTCCGTGACAACTCCGTGACAACTCCGTGACAACTCCGTGACAACTCGGCCACCAAACTGATTACGTCAGTAACTGAAACGATAGAGGTGGCGGCTGAGATGACCACACACTTGAGACAAACAACACATCGACAAAACTCTTCCTTTACCAGATCACGTTGTTCGGACAAACAACAATACACGCGGCCATAGTAAGACAGTCGGCCAGGAGTCGTCAAGGATACAGGTTTATGCCAACAGCTTTATAAACAGAACTGTGCAGACCTAGAAAGGACTGTCAGAAATAGTTGTGTCTGCCGCCAGTATGTACCCTTCTAAAATTAGATTGGTCAGGCAGATGTTGTCCTTTTTAAAGTCGCTGCAGTGCTTTGGAACTCGCCCACGCATTGGCGTAACAACCGATTCTTGCCGATAACTGTGCAGTGGACTTCGTTTAATAGAATCACTTCAGACAAGAAGAATTTCTTTCTATAAAGCGGCCGATTCATTTCAGCGGCGCATTTTAAGTACAGCAGGAATAAGACAATATTCCGCCGGAGATAATATATCTGATTCCCCTAAACGATTGTTTCTGTTATCCGTGATTCTGTTAAGCGGAGCCCAATATATATATAGCTTAGCAATGCAGGTGACGCATCCCCGTGGGTCATGACGTGTGACCTAGGTCGACCTGGCCGATTCCAGCAACCAGCGAGCGCCTTTCTAACGACGTGCCTATCGCAGGAGCCGAACACGACGACGCCTTTGAGCATTGTGTAGACCGACGGTGGCGCCAGCGTGGCTCGTACGTCGGTTGGCGGTCCTTGTCGGTGCGATCTAGCGGGGACGCCTCTCAGGCTAGCCGCTATCTGCCAGCGTCGATCGCCGTCTACGGAACGACCGCTTATCGCCGCCATCAGATGTGCCGACCGCCGATAAATGTCCGCCGGTCGATGGACCCGCCCACAGTTGATGCCCCCGTTTAATTTCCGCCGCGCCGTTTGTTGGAGTCCGTGTCGGCATCCGGCGAAGCGTGACGAGATAGCGGTCAGTGGAACCGCGGCTGAAAGCGCCGGCTTTATCGCGCATCGCCGCTTTGTACGCTCGCGAGAACACGCGGCGTGTTGCACTGTATGATCTGATCGCGCCTGGTCGTCGCTGCCGGCTCAGCTGCCCCAGCGGTGACTTATATCTAGCCAGCCTTCTGTCACCGGGTCTACCCTCGAATCTGCGGGTGACATCTACAGCGGAATCACCCCGGACTAAGTCCCGGGCCTCACCCGCAACGTTCTGGACGGCTGCCCGGATCTTTTAGGGGATTGATGTTATTAGAGAGCGACAGCATAGCAGAGTGATGATGACGATAGTGACGATGGTGACGATGGCGATGAATGCGATGAATGCGATGATGACAATGGTGGCGATAATGGCGATGATGGCAATGATGGTTTTCATCATCATCGTTATCGTCATCGTCGTCATTATGTTCACCACCATCATAATAATGATCATTACCATAACAATCAACGTCATAGCAGTCATCATCATCGTCATCATTATCATCAGGTGTCATCAGAGCGTTCAACATATTAACTGTCAACCTGACAGTCACTATCATCATCATCCTTTATCATCATATTAGTTAGTGCTAACTGTGTCATCGCCTGTGTCGTCCTCTACTTCTGCAGTGTTACACTGTGACGTATTTAGGGGGGAGGGACATTGGACCACGGCCCCCCTTTGGCTTATTGTTTACTCTTTATTATTTCCGTATTTGGGGGGAGGGACATTGGACCACGGCCCCCCTTTGGCTTATTGTTTACTCTTTATTATTTCCGTATTTAGGGGGGAGGGACATTGGACCACGGCCCCCCTTTGGCTTATTGTTTACTCTTTATTATTTCCGTATGTTTCCGTTGCGCCACTACGTGGTCGATTGGCGAACTAATGGGTGACCAAGGTTGGTCCGTCCTTTGCGAGATCCTAGATACGCAACTGCCAGCGCACCAAATTGAACTCCTACATAACTCCATCGGCGACAAACCGCAACAAACCATCTTTTATTCCCTCTGTCGTTCATCTGCCCACTGTTTCCTTCCATCACTCATTACGTTGCCACATCTTCCGTAGTCCCGTACGTTGTGCGGTTCCTCGTTCACCGCCAGGACTCTATCGAACGCAACGCACTGTGGCGACTCGGCGAAGTAGAACACGAAGCTCCGGCAGCGGCAGTCTGCTTTATTAGGTCAGCAACGAGATTGAAGGTCTCTATACAGCCACCACTGTACCGTCGACAATAGTGCTGTGTCTACAGCTCCGTTGTTCGTTGGCCTGCCTTATATAACACGACTGTTTCATAATCAGTGTCCTATATGTAGGGTCAAGAACAGTAAGGGTATTGGAAAGGTTCGGCCACTGCGGACCCATCAGACGCTACACGCGGAAGTGAAAGGAGGATAATTATACGCGAAGCAAATTAATACGCGTTTCCCTGTCGAATGATCAAATAACAGGTTTGGAAAAATGCTCGCGTGCCGGGGGCTGCGCTCCGTCGGCCTGGCTTGACGTGACGTCGTACATGCAGCGGGAATGTGGCTATGCACATGTCAGTGCGGAAAGATACAAACAGTGCGGAAGGATACAAACAGCCGCATCAAATCAAATTCGACGAATGCTAACCTAACGTGTCCACGAAGTCTCTTTCACACGACGACAACAACAGTTCCTATTGATATAAATTGTCTTACGGTGTATAGGCTTATTTGTTTGCGGGACATCTCTGAGTATACCATGAACCGTGACTGTCGCTGAATGTCTCCATTACAAACAGTGAGATGCACGTTATGGTTCTTCGCGAGTTCAAGAACTCTACGCGGATAAGTGTTTCATCAACTGGGAACTGGGGTTACACAGCAGGACAAAATTGCCCCAATTTTCGAACGGCAGCAAGAAGACGCGTTTAGGAAGTATTCGCCCACACAGCAAATACTGCACGAAATGTACACAATCACTCAAATGCATACCTGGCTAAATCGAAAACAACCGGGACTAGAAGAAATGACAATGCCTATAATAGCACGTGGTGACACTGTGTTCCACTCTAGGGGGCGTTCAACGATTTACTTGGTTAACTCACATAGAGTTAGATTGTAGGGTTTCGTATAATTGCAATGCCTCAAGTCTCTTAATGTTGCTATCAAAACATTCGTCGATATTAAACATGTGTAGTTCATGTTTAAATCGTTATCCATGTAGTGTATCCACATTCAAGAATGGTATAAAACGAGAATTCGACACGCCTTGAAATCATCGGATGAGAAATATGATGGTGTATTTCACCTTGAAAGGTTAGATACATCTGCCTTTATTTACGTACATCGATCTCTATTATGTCGTAAAATTGGCATATTTAATTTTCGAAAATATTAAGACATGAAACGATATTAAAACGTTTTGGAAGGCTATTATTAATTAAAAAACGAATTGTTATAAAAAAAACTAATAAATTCAGTGTCGCAATATGCCGTAAAGCGGTCGTTCAGTCAACCAATCAGAATCGTCGTACTTTCCTTTTAAACCTGGAGCGGGACGTCCTATCACGAGGCCTCACCCACGACACACCCCGACCCACACTCTACTCTTGCCTCGACTCGGGTGTCGGTGAGGCGATAAGTCGGGAAGTGTGAACCGACGGCCCGGGACCGTCTCTCCGGGCGGTGTTACTGGAGAAGGTGCGAATAAATCTCCGTTCGCCAGATCCGCCGTCGAGATTGTTGGAGTCCCGTTACACGGCCGGGTCTGCGGCGGACGCCCGGGTAAGGTGATCACGGCTATTAGGGTAACGTGATGAACACTCGCCCTCCGCCGCGGCCGCGCACCGCTTTAGACGCGCGCTTCCGCGGATGGATCAATGTTGGTTTTCCATCGGCGACAACGTTAACGTTTTTTTAAATGCTGTCCGCAAATTTATATTTTTAATATTCTTAAAATAAATTCGGAAAATTATCTATGCTCAGTTACGCTCTTTCGTCAAAATGCGTCAAATGGGGATAGATCACTGTTTCACTTCCGGGTTCGTGGCATACGAATCAGTTGCCAGTGATTTTGAGGATTTTAGCACCATAAAAAAATTAACAAACAAAAAGGGCACATTTGCAGACTGCGATACTTCTGTTAGTCACAGAATTAAAATATTCTAGTTGCTGGTTAGCAGAATATGGGCGTAGCAGCGATGGCAGGGTCCCTGCGTAGACAGAGAACCTGGCGGGGAACATCTTTTGTGTAGATTTTCTTTACAAAATCAAGGATTTGACAAAACCTCAACAGCAAGTCAGTATAAATACGTGCAACGTGTGACATTGTGGTAAAATCGTTATTTTGTGCACACGACTAAAACATATTACCGTGTTCGCGCATGAAAAAACAACCATTGATCCAAAATAAATGAAAGGACCGTCTGTCAGCTTGGCTTTTACACGGCTGCCGGTGCTACATGATTCCTACTTTGTATTTTATGATGTACCGTGACGTACAAACGCCTCTTCCAATAGTCTCGCCAGTCTTTGCAGCGTTCACACGTCACAGGTTTCGCTGCTCGAGACACGATGTCTGTCGACAGTTGGCGGGCCCGCCGTCCTGTCGTTTGCCACTTGCCGGACTAGAGTCGTCATCCGCGCTACCAACAGTGCACGTCGGGAAAGGATGGTGTACCGTGACGTACAGACGCCTCTTCCAATAGTCTCGCCAGTCTTTGCAGCGTTCACACGTCACAGGTTTTGCTGCTCGAGACACGATGTCTGTCGACAGTTGGCGGGCACGCCGTCCTGTCGTTTGCCACTTGCCGGACTAGAGTCGTCATCCGCGCTACCAACAGGGCACGTCGGGAAAGGATATGTCTAGATCCCGCTGTTCAGGCCATCCAGCATTGTCGGCTACATTTAGATCCCGCTGTTCAGGCCATCCAGCATTGTCGGCTACATTTAGATCCCGCTGTTCAGGCCATCCAGCATTGTCGGCTACATTTAGATCCCGCTGTTCAGGCCATCCAGCATTGTCGGCTACATTTAGATCCCGCTGTTAAGGCCATCCAGCGTTTTCGGCTACATTTACCTTTAATAACTATTGATTTGTGTGTGCATATATATATATATATATATATATATATATATATATATATATATATATATATATATATATATATATATATATATATATATATATATATATATAACACATATATATATTATATAACACACACACCCACACTGCACGCACGCACACACACACACGCACGCACGCACACACGCACGCACGCAGGCACATGTGACGATTAATAAACAACTATTTTCCTATCGGTTCTGTCTGACCATTATAATTATATATGCGCCATCATTTCTACGTTGTATGTTGTATAATACAACAATCTGAATATATTACGCAGATTGTATGCGCTCTACACTCAATAATTTTCCGATCCACTATATATCGTTCCATTAGCAAGGGAACTATACTAGCTTATCTAGATGCATGACACAACTGCAACTGAAGCGTATTAATCCACAGGGAGCAGTTATTAATGCTCAACGAGCTCCCGGATCTACGAGAAGTGGCTATTAACTCGGCCTCGTGTCTGTTGTATTGATCGACGACGCTAATTTAGTGCATCCCACTTGATCCACGTCTGTTGTCTTACTCTAGTTCACGCAAAGTAACACATCCCACACAATCCTACATCGAAGAAAGGTCGCGCTCATAAATACTCATTCAATACCCGTCTTCTCAATTTACCATACGGAACATCACAACTGCATGTAGGTAGGCAGTCATAGTCCAACGTGTGGTTGAAACACAGAAAGAAATATAATGTACTATTGACAGAAACTATGTTCGCCTGAGAACATAGAACTCATTTAGGGCATCACTCTCGGGCAAATGCCACATCTATTTATTTTCGTCTGAAGTAAATTCCAGAGACACCAAACTGTGACACAGTAAAACAAATACGTTTTAGCGACTGGTTACTGTAACTAAGTAAGAACAGAAAAGCCATGTGAAGCGGTGTATTGAAATTGTCAATGTTTTGACAGGAATCTGTTGTTCAGCTAATGTATAATCTGGATGTTTCGGTTGGTGCAGGGGTAAGTAGCTCTGTAAACCCATATTCATCCCTTCCCGGGCGCCATCCACTCACTCAATCAAAGCATACCTACACGTGTTCTTCCCATGTGGACCTCAGATCAACGATGTGTTAAGGACGGATACTACAACTTATCAACCCATATTCGACGCCGCGAATCGATTTGAAATATATCAGCTAAATGGATAAACGAGTAAACACTGGCTAATCCCAACGATTATTAAAACGACCGCTTATCTCTACATCTGGTCGTCTCCAAGCGAGACCGCACAGACAGACACGGCGCCGGAATTCTGGGAAGGTGGTCACATGGCGCATGCGCCAGACTTGTTGTCGTGTCACATTCGCTGAGGCATGTCGAGAGGGCACCGCCCAAATGTTTCGATTTAAAGATTATCATCGCCTGAGTCAAAGACATAGCAATTAAGAATATAAAGGTTTCGGACACATCAACTTTATGCAGTGGACCGCGCTATGTGGAAGTGACCCTTGGTCAGCTCGTCCCATATGTCCGAAGGTGCTTATATCCATGGGTACGAGGGTGAGTAACCAACAGTACAGGGCAGAACGGGGGTTTCAAAATAGTTCCTTTGAAGAAATATATATATATATCTATATATATATATATATATCTATCTATCTATCTATCTATATATATATATATATATATATATATATATATATATATATATATATATATATATATATATATATATATATATATATATATATATATATATATATATATATATATATATATATATACACGGGCCAATCTCAGTAGACGTAATGCGCCCTGGGTACACGGGCCAATCTCAGTAGACGAAAGGCGCCCTGGGTACACGGGCCAGTCTCAGTAGACGTAAGGCGCCCTGGGTACACGGGCCAGTCTCAGTATACGAAAGGCGCCCTGAGTACACGGGCCATTCTCAGTAGACGTAAGGCGCCATGAGTACACGGGCCAGTCTCAGAAGACGTAAGGCGCCCTGTGTACACGGGCCAGTCTCAGTCTCAGTAGACGTAAGGCGCCATGAGTACACGGGCCAGTCTCAGAAGACGTAAGGCGCCATGAGTACACGGGCCAGTCTCAGAAGACGTAAGGCGCCCTGTGTACACGGGCCAGTCTCAGTCTCAGTAGACGTAAGGCGCCATGAGTACACGGGCCAGTCTCAGAAGACGTAAGGCGCCATGAGTACACGGGCCAGTCTCAGAAGACGTAAGGCACCATGGGTACATGGGCAAGTCTCAGTCTCAGTAGACGTAAGGCGCCCTGTGTACACGCGCCAGTCTCAGTAGACGTAAGGCGCCCTGTGTACACGGGCCAGTCTCAGTAGACGTAAGGCGCCATGAGTACACGGGCCAGTCTCAGAAGACGTAAGGCGTCATGGATACACGGGCCAGTCTCAGTAGACGTAAGGCGCCCTGTGTACACGGGCCAGTCTCAGTAGACGTAAGACGCCCTGTGTACACGGGCCAGTCTCAGTAGACGTAAGGCTCCTGTGTACACGGGCCAGTCTCAGTAGACGTAAGGCGCCCTGTGTACACGGGCCAGTCTCAGTAGACGTAAGGCGCCCTGTGTACACGGGCCAGTCTCAGTCTCAGTAGACGTAAGGCGCCCGTAGTCTGATTTATGGCATGCACCAGTTATCACCGTTGACGAGGAAATGGGTGGCGTTTTTTTTCCAAGCCTCGATATCGTATCGTTACCAAGAACTCGCGGTTATGCTCATCATAAACGCGTGAAGTAAACAGAAGCCGACTCTTAGCCCTTTAGCAGTTCATCAATCAAGTCGGTCCCGCCCTACCCCTCTCGGTCGACGAGAGCGATTTATTAATTGGTTCTCTCGGCGCACCGAGTCTCGCCGTGACGCAGGACGCCCGGGGCTACACTCGCGTCACGTCCTCATTATGCTTCGCGTCAACGCGTGACGGAATTGTTCCGTTGGTTCACGGATCGACGTAGGGTCGTTTTTTGTTTCGAGCGAACGTTTAACTGAGTCAGCTCTGTTTTATTGATGTAGTTAATGCGTCTACTAGCTAGTGTATGTGCATTTCTGGCAAAGTTGGTGGCCCCGTAACTTATGCAATTTCAGCACCATAGCAGCCAAAACAAACAACAGTTTCAATTGGATGAATGATTATAAGATAGTTTAATCAAACATATCTTAAAGGACTTGACTTTCTGACCAAATTGTCTGAGTCACTAAAACTAAAATAGTTCAACAAGTAAGTTACGGTGTTCGTCTTCAAATGTTTTCGTAACTTAAACCTTCTTTTTTCATAACTATTTTGTTATATAAACGCATCATAAGACAATTCATGTCCACAGGAAATGTTTGTGTCACGCGATAGACAATTCATGCCAATAGGACATGTTTGTGTCGTGCGAAAGACAATTCATGTCAGTAGAAAATGTTTGTGTCGTGCGAAAGACAATTCATGTAAGTAGAAAATTTTTGTGTCGTGCGAAAGACAATTCATGCAAACAGAAAATATTTGTGTCATGCGAAAGACAATTCATGTCCACAGGAAATGTGTGTCGCGCGAAACAGACTTCGCGGACATAACTTATACAATTCAGCACTCGACATCCCATTATACAAAACACGGTGACACATTTATCACTTTCATTTCACAGTTGGTAGAGAGCAATCCTAACTTTTTGAAAAATAATGTTCTGCACTAGTTGTAAATGCACTTGTCTTCATTCTGTTGCACATTATTGTAGAAATATACATATTCGCATTCGCATATAGCCCAACCAAAAACTCACAATGGAAACTATACACATATACATACATTGGTTTACGTGTCAACGAACAACTGTTGTATGTACCAGCGTCTATATGTCGAGGACTGTTAGTGTCGGAATTTGATTTGATTGTATCGTCTCAATGATAGGCCCTGGTGTAGACAGTTTACGCTTTGTCGTTTTCTGTTACACCAATAGTCGGTGTTCTGTTACTACGCCACTAGTGTTCACACGTCGTCTTTGTACACCGGTGTGTAGCTGTATTAGCGTTAGTGTGATATTGCCGTTATACTTGTGTATCGCTGTAGTTTTTTGTGTGCGATGCATGTCGCGATACGCCTTCGACGTACCGGTATACATAATATATATATTTTTGCATTTCCAACAAAAATAAATTTAATGTGAGCAGTTATGAGTTACGACTGAATCAGCGCTAATAAGTATTTATGGTTTTTATTTATGTTTGAGTAATTTATTCTCAGAGTTTAAGTCCATTCTAATGGACAGGATATATATGTTTGTTTAATTATTTACTTAATGCAATGCATATAATTAAACACTGTTTGTATTTTCCATATTTACAACTCAGGTTATATATGTTTAAAATCACCCAACATTACTTCTACATAGTAATTTAACATAAATATCCGTCAGGCACGTTAAAATGCAATATAGCACAACAGGTTAAGCCATCTTATCTCTTAACCAAAACTACGCGAAAACGGAAGGTTTGTAAACCAAAACAGTTATCGTGCTCGCAACAACTCACTTTTTTGTTGATCAATTGTAGCACAACATTAGAAAAAAATTTCAGATTTTCATGACACAAACACCACTGTGGATGTCTCGTCGTGGGCTGACGGGAACAGCTCAATGTGTTTGTCTAGCAGCGAGACATTGTTGCACTATTATGGTGACATAAATCTGGGGCTTACATTTCTAGGTCGGATTGCAACCAGTACAACCACTACAAACACCGCACCACATATTCCAGCGGGCAGCCGGAGCAGCGGGCAGCCGGAGCAGCGGGCAGCCGGAGCAGCGGTAGTTGGTTTTCATTGGGTGGTCTGGCTTGTTATTCACGAGCAAGCTTTGTTAGTTTTCTTTGTTGTCAGAGTCGCTAGTCCATGTCTTGAAACGTTCTTGCTATAAATAAAGATTTATTATTGCATGTGTCGTGATAGTTCCTTTTCGTGATCATATACAATTATTTTTATTATATCCGAAATCGTCATTTACCTGTATAGACGTTCTTGTCAAGATGGCTTCGTCAGCACTAATAATCTTAATCAGTACTGATGAAGCCATCTTGTCTAGATGGCTTCGTCAGCACTAATAATCTTAATCAGTACTGATGAAGCCATCTTATCTATAGATGGCTTCGTCAGCACTAATAATCTTAATCAGTACTGATGACGCCATCTTGTCAAGATGGCTTCGTCAGCACTAATAATCTTAATCAGTACTGATGAAACCATCTTATCTATAGATGGCTTCGTCAGCACTAATAATCGTAAACAGTACTGACGAAACCATCTTGACGAGATTGGCGAAAGTGTATGCAGGTGAATAAAACGTTGGGATATGAAAACGGAACTGCATGATCATCATCATAAATAAAGAAATATTCGCGAAATTATTCAAAACGGAGATGATCGGGACGATTTAATCGAGGAAGGATGTTTAATGACAATGTGGTGTAGTCTTATCAGGACGACGTCATGCTGGCAGTGTATTCAGACATGAGGAAGACTCAGCTAAGACAAACACTGTCTTACGGCACATAAGCTGGCCGAACTGCCAAGATGGCCACAACAGGAAATAAACACAAGTCCTGTCAGACCTCTTTACACGCCTCCTACCATACCTCTTTAGACACCTCAAGCCCTACCAGACCTCTTTACACACCACAAGTCCTACCATACCTCTTTACACACCACAAGTCCTACCAGACCTCTTTACACACAACAAGCCCTACCAGACCTCTTTACACACCACAAGTCCTACCAGACCTCTTTACCCACCACAAGTCCTACCAGACCTCTTTACACACCACAAGTCCTACCAGACTTCTCTTTACCCACCACAAGTCCTACCAGACCTCTTTACACACCACAAGTCCTACAAGACCTCTTTACCCACCACAAGCCCTACCAGACCTCTTTACACACCACAAGTCCTACCATACCTCTTTACACACCACAAGTCCTACCAGACCTCTTTACACACCACAAGTCCTACCAGACCTCTTTACACACCACAAGTCCTACAAGACCTCTTTACCCACCACAAGCCCTACCAGACCTCTTTACACACCACAAGTCCTACCAGACCTCTTTACACACCACAAGTCCTACCAGACCTCTTTACACACCACAAGTCCTACCAGACCTCTTTACACACCACAAGTCCTACCAGACCTCTTTACACACCACAAGTCCTACCGTACCTATGTATACACCACAACCACTCTTTATGACGACCAACCCGTCGCATCGATACAACGTCAAAAAACACGTGTGTGTATTTTGTGCGTTTTCACGCGCGGCCGCACGCCGTCACGCCTGCCTGGTTCCGACCATCGTCCTGTAAGTACCCCATCACTGGCCTCGCCACCCGGTCGTGCTGGCCCCTCCACTCCTTATCGTCGCACCGCATCGGGGGGCTTTCAGCCCGATTTAGGATGCCCAGATAGCGCATGTCCCAATTCGAAACTTGCACGGCTCGCGGACAAAGAACGGCATAGTTCGGCAACTGTCAACCACGCACTGCGTGATTCAAATGCCAGCCCACGTCGGTAATTGTTAAACCTACACTGCTATCTCACCATCGAATCATCATAGCCATGTGTAGAGGGCTTTGTGTGGGGGGCACACGCCACAATGGCGACTCGTACGCCTTCACCCTGCCTAGATGTCGTCCCGAAGACGTTATGGAGTTTGCGTTGAATACAGTGTTCACGGCAGATCTGTTTACTGGACATTTCGCGGATCGGGTTTGGTGTTGTTTTGTCTCCACGTATCAGTGCTGTGAAACCATGGCGATTACGAGGGGTAGGGTTGACAGGTGGCGAAATGACCCAATTTTGCTCGAAAATTTCGATGGCGTTGTTGTGTTGAGTGGAAACTGTAGGTGATTACACGGTGGTTTTCTCTACGACTTTATACTGGAATTTTAGCGACAATTACAATGTTAACTAAGCAACGAACAACTATTCTGAGTCCATTGTTTGTACTATGTTTACGTTATAAGACACGTTACACTCTAACATAATTACTTTAGTTTAGACGCTACTGTATTTATCTGTATATTTGTGATTTAAACCCACGACTCACAGGAAGATACGATGTCTATTTTATCAGGTTTATTGTGATTTTAAATGTTTATTATTAGTGTACTTTTATCGTTTATCGTGAATTAAAATTTTTATTATTAGTGTAATTTTATCGTTTATCGTGAATATAAATGTTTATTATTAGTGTACTTTTATCGTTTATCGTGAATTTAAATGTTTATTATTAGTGTACTTATATTGTTTATCGTGAATTTAAATGTTTATTATTAGTGTACTTTTATCGTTTATCGTGAATTTAAATGTTTATTATTAGTGTACTTTTATCGTTTATCGTGAATTTAAATGTTTATTATTAGTGTACTTTTATCGTTTATCGTGAATTTAAATGTTTATTATTATTAGTATACTTTTACTACTGAATATCGCAAGATGTTGCCATGCAGCTTTATCTGTACCACAGTTTAGATATTAGGTTATGGTCAATACCTTAATAAACTACATGATATGACAGCTGCAGACTGCAGTTGTAACTTCGCTGTCTCCTGCATCGTTGTATACCGTGCGTTGATGGAATAACTTCCCATTTATCATCGAACTATGGTCGCAAAACTTAATAACCAGCAATAACTCGTCTGCGAGCAAGTTTATGAGCATCATATAATACAATATCTAATCAGGAGAGTGCCGGATAAACACAAGAACTTCCAAATGTAGACCAAATCTACAATGACGT
>BSQZ01000087.1:2056996-2061996 GCA_033239005.1 Lamellibrachia satsuma | reverse complement strand
AAATATGATCTACATGGATAATGAGAAGAATCATTCGGTGTATTATCCCGTGATCTCACCGCACAACCGTAAAACGATTTGTCCTGGGCAGAATTTCATTGTGTCTCACTCTCTCTCCTTCTCGCCCCCCCTCCCTCTCGCCCACATCTCTCCCAAATCTTTCTCTCTGTCTCCCTATTTCTCATCTCTCCCTCTGTGGACCTCGACAATTACCCAGCGAAATCCCACTAGGATATTGCGTTGTGGGTTTATTTAAGAAAATCCTTCTCTACAGTTAGTGAGTCCATCACAGGTTTTTTTATTTCTCTTTTACTTTCCCTGGCATAGACACCAGATAGAAGGGACCAACGGTGTCACTTCTGAAAGATACTATTTCTCTCTCTTCTCCTTTCCCCCTTCCTCTCCCTTCATACTTTCCCCCTCTCTCTCCTTTCATACTTTCCCCCTCCCTCTCCCTTCATACTTTCCCCCTCCATTTCCCGTCATACTTTCCCCCTCCCTCTCCCTTCATACTTTCCCACTTCACATAAATCGATGTTCAGGGTAGCGATGTGATTATATCCCACTACGCGTGTAGTTAATTTAATTAACTAAAGGATATCAGACTGGAAAAACACGCACGCAAACGCACGCAAACGCACGCACATCATAAACATGAGCAAATGCAAATTACATATGGGTGTACTGGAATTTATTTTTTATTATTGTATTTTGGAAGGTTGATAACGATATGGGTGATGACGTTGACTCCGGCATAGTGTCGACGAGAGTTCTCTGTTTGACAACAACATAGCTCGCATATATCTCACATATATCTCATGTATATCTAGTGATTCTTTAAACGATACAGTAGATATCCTGGCCGTGATGCCATCAACCAGGATGCAGTATAAGTGGCAGGCGTGACGTGGCATGACGACATCGGGTCAACGTCGTACGTCCGATCAACTAGCAGAGATTAGATCACAGTCACGTTTGCCTTTGCTGGCCATTATATGGCGGTTCCTTGGCTTCATGGACATTTGTCCAAAGATTTTCTTTGCAATTTCGCAGCACACTACATCAATTAACTGGCCACGTGTGCGAAATTCGTGAAACCGACGTACCTGGTTTTTTTTCAGAGAAAAAACACCCAAAACTAGTACCACTGAATGTTTACGCGACCCGGTGACTGATTATGCCGAATAGCCACGGTGTTAATACAGGGACGATCAGCGTACGTTCATTCATTCAGTTGAAAGATTTAACGCAGTAGTGCAGACAACATTACTTTACTAACTTATCTCACGCAAAAGTGCTCAAAACGTTTCGCACATCACACGGGATCCTCGTTTTCCTTTTATGAAATAGCGGACGGATCCTGGTAGCTAGTGGTCTGTGCATGGTGGCCACGTCGGGTCAACGTCGTACACCCGACCGACCAGCCTATGTTTGTTGCCAGTTCGGCAGACGTTCCACAACCTCGCACTTTGCCTAAGTGGCGCGCGTAAATAAATGGCCGATTAATATTACGATAAAACCGCCGATGTCTGGTTGTGATGGGACCGCACTAGGCGCCGTTTAATATTTACACGCAGATGGCACGTCGAATATTTCCTTCCTTCTAGTCGCTTTATTCTATTTTCTGACCACCAGATACAAACCTCGGCATGCAGTCAGATAAATATATCAGTATTGCTGAATGGCGTATGACTATCGACTACATGGGAATTGGGACGCGATGTCTCGGTTTCGTGTGTAGTCGATAGACAATCGGATCGGCTGCAGAGTTCTCAAGAGCTGACGCGGGCTGCAGACAGATGAAAGCTTTGTTTTTGTTGTATTCAGTGTTCAGATTTGACATGCAGCCACTCAACAGAAGGTCGAGTGTTGCCTGGAATGATAGGCCAACGGCTCGGAGGTTGGGCCTACGGTCTGCCACGATAAACCAGTGGGCCGGAGGGTAGGCCTGGGAGATGGAGAGGGAGGGGAAGGATATGGAGAGGGAGGGGAAGGAGATGGAGAGGGAGGGGAGGGAGAGAGAGGGGGCAGGGAGATGGAGAGGGAGGGGAGGGAGATGGAGAGAGAGGGGAGGGAGATGGAGAGGGAGGGGAGGGAGATGGAGAGAGAGGGGAGGGAGATGGAGAGAGGAGGGAGGAGATGGAGGGAGGGAGATGGAGAGGGAGGGAGAGGAGATGGAGAGGAGGGGAGTGGAGATGGAGAGGGAGGGAGAGGAGATGGAGAGGGGGAGGGGGAGGGGAGATGGAGAGGAGGAGGGGATGGAGATGGAGAGGGAGGGAAGGAGATGGAGAGAGAGGGGAGGGAGATGGAGAGGGAGGGGACGGAGATGGAGAGAGAAGGGAAGGAGATGGAGAGGGAGGGGAGGGAGATGGAGAGGGAGGGAGGGGAGGGGGAGGGAGGGGAGGGAGATGGAGAGGGAGGGAGGGGGAGGGAGATGGAGATGGAGAGGGAGGGGATGGAGATGGAGAGGGAGGGGAAGGAGATGGAGAGGGAGGAGAGGGAGATGGAGAGAGAGGGGAGGGAGATGGAGAGGGAGGGGAGGGAGATGGAGAGAGAGGGGAGGGAGATAGAGGGAGATGGAGAGGGAAGGGAGGGAGATGGAGAGGGAGGGGAGGGAGATGGAGAGATAGGGGAGGGAGATGGAGAGAGAGAGAGAGAGAGATAGAGAACACAAAAGCAGACAGGTCCGGCGGACGACCAAGTAATTTGACCGACGCGACAAAACAATAAAGGGACGTTACATAATTAATGGCGAGTTCATTGCGTGTCACTTGCAAACATATCCACTTGATGGAACAAGTCAAAATATCGTTTGGAGAGGGAAGACAACAAGACAGCCCCATTCGATTGGTATACAACGGTCTATATTTTCCGCGTCCTAAAGTGCATGGTTCTTATGTAGCGCTTATATATGTTGCTAATATGAAAAATCTACTTGGTCTACACGTCACCCTTGGCAAACCTGTTCGTTCTAGTACCAATTGAACTTCTCTTGTATTCATCTACGCTAGAATCAATGATAGAAAATTTAACTATGCTGTTCATTTATACTGACGACATTTATACTGACGACGGGCTTGCGACAACGTGGATTGAACTAATTTGTCCAGACTTCGAACCAAAGTTTCCTCGATTGAGAGTCCGACATCTACCAATCAATCTACCAATCATAGAACGAGGCGGCCATCGCAACCAATCACAGTGTACCCACGACCAGTTTTGACTGAGACTAATTTTGATTCGCCGGTGAAACACCCGCTCGCATCTAAAACGACTCTTTTCGAATCGGGCCAAGAAAAAGTAAGACAAATGGATATCATTGAAAAGCAGTTAAATGCAGCGTGGTTTTATTTTACACCAACTGCAATAAATACATACGAAATAGTGTGATAACATTTATCATAGCGCATGTGCATCTATGAAATACTTTAGTACTTCAAGATGTTAAAAACGAGGCTCATAAATAAACGATCACATATCAGACATGGCGAATGATGTTATATGTGGCGGCATCTATCGGTTTTTATTTTAAACGAACAATTTGCGCTCGAGAGTTAATGAGATTGAAACGTCGCGTTTCATTGAAAATCTATGTTTTGCGCTATTGTGCGTAAACAAATGCCTTTTCACGTCGTTTCGTGGGATAATTGGACACATCTGCATATCTGAATGGAGCAGTCCGGTTGAGCGACTTCGTTCCACAGATAGGAGTAACAATGCCGGCAATCAATAATGATTATCGCTACAATGTAAAACAGACAATTGTTTTTGGTTGGTCGTCAGACGAACGTCAAAGTTGTAGATATGGCTGCTGTCGCCACTGCGGCGTCCGGATGTTTTGTGGTTGAATGAGTCACGTACGCTCTGGTCGACCGCTTCCGTCTACTGGTGTACACCAACAATGTGTACATTCACAAGTACACGGTATATGTACAGTGCTGTGCACAAGGGCTTAAAATACAAATTTGAGCTCCTCTCTAAATATGACACCTAACAAAACAATGCAATTACAATCAACCATTATGCTACATACAGTGCATGCATTATTTGTAACTGAAAATTGTTTGTAAGATATTGTATCGGTATAATAACTTTGCTGATTCATCGTGAAACACAGATACGTATTACACTTTTGATCACCCCCTTTCCAACAAATTATTCGTCGTGAAAAATAGACACGTATTACACTTTTGGTCATCCCCTTTCCAACAAATGATTCGTCGTGAAACACAGACACGTATTACACTTTTGGTCATCCCCTTTCCAACAAATGATTCGTCGTGAAACACAGATACGTATTACACTTTTGGTCATCCCCTTTCCAACAAATGATTCGTCGTGAAACATAGACACGTATTACACTTTTGGTCATCCTCCTTTCTAATAAATGATTCGTCGTGAAACACATATACGTATTACACTTTTGGTCATCCCCTTTCCAACAAACGATTCGTCGTGAAACATAGACACGTATTACACTTTTGGTCATCCCCTTTCCAACAAATGATTCGTCGTGAAACATAGACACGTATTACACTTTTGGTCATCCCCTTTCCAACAAATGATTCGTCGTGAAACACAGATACGTATTACACTTTTGATCACCCCCTTTCCAACAAATTATTCGTCGTGAAAAATAGACACGTATTACACTTTTGGTCATCCCCTTTCCAACAAATGATTCGTCGTGAAACATAGACACGTATTACACTTTTGGTCATCCCCTTTCCAACAAATGATTCGTCGTGAAACACAGATACGTATTACACTTTTTGTCACCCCCTTTCCAACAAATGATTCGTCGTGAAACATAGACACGTATTACACTTTTGGTCATCCACTTTCCAACAAATGATTCGTCGTGAAACACAGATACGTATTACACTTTTGGTCATCCCCTTTCCAACAAATGATTCGTCGTGAAACATAGACACGTATTACACTTTTGGTCATCCTCCTTTCTAATAAATGATTCGTCGTGAAACACATATACGTATTAC
>BSQZ01000087.1:1916996-2051996 GCA_033239005.1 Lamellibrachia satsuma | reverse complement strand
GACATTTGGCAACAGGTTTCTTACAGATCCAAAGAACGTGTTCGAACACAATGCTTGGTACGTTATTTGACGTTAAATGTAGTCGTTGAAATTCCGCTAATGACACATATTAGAAGTGCAGCTGCGCGAATTTGGCACTATGCCGGATTATCGCCCAGATCCGTGCGTTGGAGGCAATGGAGCGGTGGGTTGGCACGACGGGTGAACGGGCCGAGAATAGTTAGAGGAAGATGGTATTGTTGTCAGTCAAGAGACGGATGTAGGCCAGCTGGCGGAGCACGCTCTCTCACCGACCCACAGAAAGTCTTTGATTATAACAATTGGTAAGAAAGTGATGTGAATGATGCAGCGACATTGTAACGGCCGGTCTGAAACCGATTTTTCCATGCCCATGCCCATGCCCATGCCCATGTATTGGCTATTGCAAGAACCTCTCGGCACGCTCATTCCGAAGCTTTTTGGCTCTCCCGGGCCTACGCACTAAACGATTAATCCAGTTCAGCTTCCTACCCCGTACTATAGCCAACTGGAAGAAATTGTCATTGCAGCTACAGCGCTAAGTTTGGAGATTTTCAGGGATCAACAGCAACATTAATACATATTCCATCTTTCACGCTTTCAACTTTTCCTCTCCTTAAATTGCATTAGTGCATGCACAGTGTCATCTTTTCTCTTTTGTCACATTAGCCCGTGCGCACACACCAGGTTTATAAACCTTGTCAAAGAGTTCTAAGGAAAACTTGTGACCGGAAGAGGAAATATCAAACTAGCTGCTCCGAGTTTCTAAATGTCAATGTTGTGAGTTCAGTTTCACTTTGATTCTCGGTTTGATTGTGGATAGTCATACAGTGTGCAAGTAAAACATGTGTGATTGTTAGTACTTACTGTGCAGAGGTGGCATACCTAGTCATACTGCCCTTGTAGTGATATACTGTATCTAGGAGACTAGGAATGACCTGTTTGTAGCTTAAAACTGAGAACGTGCTACACATTCTATGTCCTCACGCTGCTGTTATTGCTGCAGCATTCAATTCTATATAAATTTACAAACAATATTACAAGCTAATTTTTCTGCATTTCTTCTTAAGTAATGCTATTCTTGAAGTCTCACTTGTCCAACAAAGCAGCATGAAACAATACATAGGAACAGCCACACACACGCACGCACACACACACACATACACAGCCAGTTAACACAATGTGCTGAGGTCTTGGAACTAGAGTAGAACTGATGTTTTCAGGGATAACGTTGTCTGGGATGAGGAACAAGAAAGGATTGCGGAAGAAAAGGTGGCAGTGAATTCTAAAACGCTGGTGTCAGAAGATATGCAAGGTACCCCAGGGTAGATGCTTACAGAGCTTCCAAGTCTCATGTATGATTGCTCGGGAGATCACACACATTATTAACCAATTGAAAATAATCTTGCAACTTCATCTCAAAATATCATGCTTTTTTGTTCTTCCTATGAAAAATTTATGATTTTTTTACCACAATTTTAACAATTACCCCAATTCAGTACTTGAAATTTGTCCACCACAATTCAAGGCTTTGAAATTTTTTAATTTCATCAACCAAAATTCAAGCCTTGAACTGGGGTTGACAAAATACAAGGAATCCAAGGCCTTGAATTTGTAGTTCATTGCCTTAGTAATTTATAAATTGTACATTTGTTGAACCCAATTTAAGGCCTTGAAATCCTTGAATTTCATCAACCCCGATTCAAAGCCTTGAATTTCATTAATATTCAAGGCCTAATTCAAAGCCTTGAAATCCTTGAATTTCATTAACCCCAATTCAAGGCCTTGAATTTCATCAACCATAATTAAAAGCCTTGAAATCTTTGAATTTCATCAACAACAAGGCCATGCAATCGTTTAATTTCACCAGACTGTGTTAAATACATTGTATCAATTCCATTTACACATCAATTACAGCATATAAAATTTTCAATTCCACCTCAACTCCATATCGAAATAACAGTTTGTGAACAGAGCAAACATAACCATACTCAACAGCAGAAAAATAACATATATTTTTAGAGCAGCTGTAATGACATAAACAACAATAATTTATATTTACACAAAATGAATATATGGAAGATGGCACATGTTCTGTGCAATGATTTAACATGAAAGTGATGCACCCATAAGTTAAATTGATTTACAGCACATAGTGATACCATTCAGGTTATTCCTTGAGATCTTGCTGCAACTGATGACAGAACAACACATTGATTCACAGCACATATTAATATTATTCAGGTTATTCCTTTATATTTTGTTGTGATTGATGACAGAACAACACAGGGAGTAGTGTTATACAGTTGTAATTATATATTATATTTATTATATTATAAATTTCAAAAATTCAAAACATGAGACAGTCCAATTAGATCTCTCTTGGGCCAGCTGTGACACCCAAGGATAGGCTGTGAGACCCGAATGTTCCCATGATCACATGACCAGACTATCTTGGGTCTGCAGCCAGAGAAATGCCAACCATCCTATCAGTCACGCTGCTGGAGCAGGGGGCTGGTAGGTGGGTGAACATTGACAGCGCCTTCTATTGGTCAGCCTCCCACCTCGCAGTATTATGAGGTTGCAGTGTTGTTTGACCAGTTACATTGGTCAGTTGCTCTGTCATAAACTATGCGCAGTGATACCACTATGCTTCAATTTCCAAATGTTTTCGTCTGTATTATCTGTACAGCCAAGTACGAGATTGAAGCGGACTATTTCTGGGATGAGTTTTACAAGCAGCATCAGAATCGTTTCTTCAAAGACAGACACTGGCTGTTCACCGAGTTCCCAGAACTTGCCAGCAATGCTCTCACTTCTGCCACGCCAACAGAGGGAGCCACAGGTCAAGGGCCCATCAAGGGAAATGGAACACATCGGACCAATGTGACAGAGTGTAGCAATGTAGTGACATCGCCTGTTGATAGTGGGGCTAGTAAACCTAGAACTGAAGTGTCCCAAGACACTTTGGGCAGTGTTGACGGTGAGTGTCGACAAAGTGCTGAAAGTGTTGGTGATGCGGGAAAGTGCCCACGGACTCGGGTCTTGGAGGTTGGGTGCGGAGTGGGGAATACAGTCTTCCCTGTTCTACAGGCCAACAGGTCAGTGTCATTATAAGCTGAAAACAGTAAAATACACCTTTCTTATAAAGAACAATATCTTGAAAAAGCTTAGACCTGTGCTAGTTTTACCAACTAACATTTTAAATTACACCAGTGAACAACTTTCAAGCTTGCAAAGATAATAATTTTATGTTAGTGTTTTACCGAGTAGATGGTGCAGCTGTTTCTGCATTGCAGTTACCCAGGATTGTTTGTGTATTGCTGTGGCCTGTCTTCTACTACTGTGTTTCAGGTTGCAGTGACCCAGGATTGTTTGTGTATTGCTGTGGCCTGTCTTCTACTGCTGTGTTTCTGGTTGCAGTGACCCAGGATTGTTTGTGTATTGCTGTGGCCTGTCTTCTACTGCCGTGTTTCTGGTTGCAGTGACCAAGGATTGTTTGTGTATTGCTGTGGCCTGTCTTCTACTGCCGTGTTTCTGGTTGCAGTGACCCAGGATTGTTTGTGTATTGCTGTGGCCTGTCTTCTACTGCCGTGTTTCTGGTTGCAGTGACCCAGGATTGTTTGTGTATTGCTGTGACCTGTCTTCTACTGCCGTGTTTCTGGTTGCAGTGACCCAGGATTGTTTGTGTATTGCTGTGACCTGTCTTCTACTGCCGTGTTTCTGGTTGCAGTGACCCAGGATTGTTTGTGTATTGCTGTGACCTGTCTTCTACTGCCGTGTTTCTGGTTGCGGTGACCCAGGATTGTTTGTGTATTGCTGTGACCTGTCTTCAACTGCCGTGTTTCTGGTTGCGGTGACCCAGGATTGTTTGTCTATTGCTGTGACCTGTCTTCTACTGCCCTGTTTCTGGTTGCGGTGACCCAGGATTGTTTGTGTATTGCTGTGACCTGTCTTCTACTGCCGTGTTTCTGGTTGCGGTGACCCAGGATTGTTTGTGTATTGCTGTGACCTGTCTTCTACTGCCGTGTTTCTGGTTGCGGTGACCCAGGATTGTTTGTGTATTGCTGTGACCTGTCTTCTAATGCCGTGTTTCTGGTTGCGGTGACCCAGGATTGTTTGTGTATTGCTGTGACCTGTCTTCTAATGCCGTGTTTCTGGTTGCGGTGACCCAGGATTGTTTGTGTATTGCTGTGACCTGTCTTCTAATGCCGTGTTTCTGGTTGCGGTGACCCAGGATTGTTTGTGTATTGCTGTGACCTGTCTTCTACTGCCGTGTTTCTGGTTGCGGTGACCCAGGATTGTTTGTGTATTGCTGTGACCTGTCTTCTACTGCCGTGTTTCTGGTTGCGGTGACCCAGGATTGTTTGTGTATTGCTGTGACCTGTCTTCTACTGCCGTGTTTCTGGTTGCGGTGACCCAGGATTGTTTGTGTATTGCTGTGACCTGTCTTCTACTGCCGTGTTTCTGGTTGCGGTGACCCAGGATTGTTTGTGTATTGCTGTGACCTGTCGTCAACTGCCGTGTTTCTGGTTGCGGTGACCCAGGATTGTTTGTGTATTGCTGTGACCTGTCGTCAACTGCCGTGTTTCTGGTTGCGGTGACCCAGGATTGTTTGTGTATTGCTGTGACCTGTCGTCAACTGCCGTGTTTCTGGTTGCGGTGACCCAGGATTGTTTGTGTATTGCTGTGACCTGTCGTCAACTGCCGTGTTTCTGGTTGCGGTGACCCAGGATTGTTTGTGTATTGCTGTGACCTGTCGTCAACTGCCGTGTTTCTGGTTGCGGTGACCCAGGATTGTTTGTGTATTGCTGTGACCTGTCGTCAACTGCCGTGTTTCTGGTTGCGGTGACCCAGGATTGTTTGTGTATTGCTGTGACCTGTCGTCAACTGCCGTGTTTCTGGTTGCGGTGACCCAGGATTGTTTGTGTATTGCTGTGACCTGTCGTCAACTGCCGTGTTTCTGGTTGCGGTGACCCAGGATTGTTTGTGTATTGCTGTGACCTGTCGTCAACTGCAATGTTTCTGGTTGCGGTGACCCAGGATTGTTTGTGTATTGCTGTGACCTGTCTTCTACTGCCGTGTTTCTGGTTGCGGTGACCCAGGATTGTTTGTGTATTGCTGTGACCTGTCTTCTACTGCCGTGTTTCTGGTTGCGGTGACCCAGGATTGTTTGTGTATTGCTGTGACCTGTCTTCAACTGCCGTGTTTCTGGTTGCGGTGACCCAGGATTGTTTGTGTATTGCTGTGACCTGTCTTCAACTGCCGTGTTTCTGGTTGCGGTGACCCAGGATTGTTTGTGTATTGCTGTGACCTGTCGTCAACTGCCGTGTTTCTGGTTGCGGTGACCCAGGATTGTTTGTGTATTGCTGTGACCTGTCGTCAACTGCAATGTTTCTGGTTGCGGTGACCCAGGATTGTTTGTGTATTGCTGTGACCTGTCGTCAACTGCAATGTTTCTGGTTGCGGCGACCCAGGATTGTTTGTGTATTGCTGTGACCTGTCTTCTACTGCCGTGTTTCTGGTTGCGGCGACCCAGGATTGTTTGTGTATTGCTGTGACCTGTCTTCTACTGCCGTGTTTCTGGTTGCGGCGACCCAGGATTGTTTGTGTATTGCTGTGACCTGTCTTCTACCGCCGTGTTTCTGGTTGCGGCGACCCAGGATTGTTTGTGTATTGCTGTGACCTGTCTTCTACCGCCGTGTTTCTGGTTGCAGCGACCCAGGATTGTTTGTGTATTGCTGTGACCTGTCTTCAACTGCCGTGTTTCTGGTTGCAGCGACCCAGGATTGTTTGTGTATTGCTGTGACCTGTCTTCAACTGCCGTGTTTCTGGTTGCAGTGACCCAGGATTGTTTGTCTATTGCTGTGACCTGTCTTCTACTGCCCTGTTTCTGGTTGCAGTGACCCAGGATTGTTTGTCTATTGCTGTGACCTGTCTTCTACTGCCGTGTTTCTGGTTGCAGTGACCCAGGATTGTTTGTGTATTGCTGTGACCTGTCTTCTAATGCCGTGTTTCTGGTTGCAGTGACCCAGGATTGTTTGTGTATTGCTGTGACCTGTCTTCTACTGTCGTGTTTCTGGTTGCAGTGACCCAGGATTGTTTGTGTATTGCTGTGACCTGTCTTCTACTGCCGTGTTTCTGGTTGCAGTGACCCAGGATTGTTTGTGTATTGCTGTGACCTGTCGTCAACTGCCGTGTTTCTGGTTGCAGTGACCCAGGATTGTTTGTGTATTGCTGTGACCTGTCTTCTACTGCTGTGTTTCTGGTTGCAGTGACCCAGGATTGTTTGTGTATTGCTGTGACCTGTCTTCTACTGCCGTGTTTCTGGTTGCGGCGACCCAGGATTGTTTGTGTATTGCTGTGACCTGTGGTCAACTGCCGTGTTTCTGGTTGCAGTGACCCAGGATTGTTTGTGTATTGCTGTGACCTGTCGTCAACTGCCATCCAACTAGTGAAGGTACATTACCTTCATGATTAAAACTCCATCATCTTCTGATTTAGCCTATCATGAATCTGGTTCATTGATGTCCAAATATGTACTGTGTGAATAGTTTAAATAATATCTGCTGTCAATTTAATAAAAAAGTGCATATTTTTTTCAAGTCGTCGAAAGAATTAATGTTGGTTGTTTGATCTAGAAAGACTCAACATATCGGCTGTCCAAAATTGTAAAAACTTTGTGAGGTCAAGGCTGACCCTGGGCGTGGCTTCCATCCTATTGTCAATCACATGACAAAGTTACAAGATTTCACCAAACGTGAAATTCACCATCGTGAGTTTTCAACGTTTCCATTTTCACTTCAATTAATGTTTGACCAAACACCAATAATTTAATAGTTTGTCTAATGATTTCACAAAAAAAACTACATACAAAGTTGCACAAATGAACTAGCATGTTGTAATGGATAGTGGGTAAGTTTGAAAAATAAAACCTGGATCATCAACAGCAATTAATCATCCAATTGGCCTGCCGACATGGTACTGCGGTCCAAGAATCGGTCATGTAAATATCCTCATGAGGCCAATTATCAATGCCAATTTGTGGCTACAACTGTGTCGGTCGAATTATGGCTGGTCCCAATCTGGCAGACCGTCTGCAATGATTTTGTAGCAGTAGCCAATCAGTGACCGACACCTACCTTTCATCAAAGCTCCGGTCCATAGGACTGCTCAAAGCGCTTTACACTTCACCCCCTGGCAGACCTGTTCATTCAAGGCCATCTCAACTTCTTTGGGAAGTATTCAGCCATGCTGCAATTGCTGCGCGAAGGCTATTCGTTCACATATCCACCACTGTCTGTATTGCCAGGTACTCATTTATACAGCTGAGTGAACTGTGGCAACGTGGGGTGATCAAACTTGCCAAAGGTTCGAAGCGACCGCAGTTCTCTCGATTGAGAGTCCGGCCTTCTAACCGGTATGCTATCACGCCCCTCTATTGAGAGTCCGGCCTTCTAACCGGTATGCTACCACGCCCCTCTATAATGGTAGCAAAACAATTGCACATATTTTTAGGTGTATATTTATTTTTAGGTGTATATTTATTCTTTTTATGCAAATTAAGTCATCCAATTATGGATATAGAAAGATGCACCACAACAAGAAATCTTAACCAATGAACAACAGCTTCACAATGAAAACTCGTGTACCGTATTTGACCTAATAATCGTAGTGCATTCGAAAAAAAATTGGGCCATGCAAAAATGTCAAGGAATCTGTTCTTGTAAGCATATACCAAAAAACTGTTTAACACTAGTGGTGTCATTTGGTGACTAGAGTAGAACAACTGAAAAGTATATGCCAACTGTTTGACACCAGATGGTGACTCTTTTCAGTTATTCCACATTAGTTTGTTTATAATTACGGATCCTGCTGATTGGGGGTGTCACTAATTAGGGCATGTATGCTTAATAGGTCAAATATGAAATATATATATATATATATAACATCACCGGAAACAAACGCCAGATGCATTTCATGAATAGTATTTTGTCGACAATGATCCCAGAATGCCTTGCATCAAGATGTATAACTATTGACCATTTGTTAGATGTTATTTTTTGAGAAGAGATATATTGCCAGAAAACACTTCGGATGTGAAAGTTTCCTCTGTGCTGGGTCAGACTAACAAATGTGTTCTATCAGTGCAGATAAAGTCTTTATATATTCCCAGGAACACGCGGACTATGACACAGATAGATGTCACGCCTTCGTGTGTGATGTCACGGATGACAGCTCTCTGGTGCCATTTCCTAACGAGAGTCTGGACGTTGTCATCCTCATCTTCGTCCTCTCTGCAATACACCCTGATAAGTGAGTGGATGGAAGGGATAGAAATTTTTGCCAAATATTAATTTATACTGATATTAAGCCAAACCAATAAATTTTAATTTACGGGCCATGGAAATCCTGGAAAGTCATGGAGGTTTGTTGCAAAAAAAGTTGGATCTTTGTACTTGTGATTGAGCTTTTTAAGAAAACTGTAAGGCAGTTAACATTTCAACTGTCAACAATAATGTTATAAAGACCTGATTACTTTGCCACACAGTAAAAGTAGTAATGGACGTGCATTTGTAAACGTTGCTCCTACGTATATTTGTGTTTACAGAATGACGCATACTGTGAAACGACTTGCATCTTTTCTGAAGCCCGGTGGAATCATCCTGTTCCGTGACTATGGGCGTTATGACTTGGCACAGTTACGCTTCAAAGAAGGCAAGAGCTGCACAGATGCATTCTGGTTAAATTAACCACACAGCAAAGATGTTGCAATATTTTTCTATCTTACAATATTACCAATATTTATTTTTTAGTTGCCCCCTTTGGGGCTGACTCGAGTCATCCATGACTTAACATGAATTCAAAGGGATGACTTGAGAATTGATTTTGACGTCACTGGTTTGAGACTTTACTTGACTTGCCAGTTTGTGACTTGCCAACAAGTTTGGTGGCTCAAGACATACACAAAACAAGACAATATTATTGTAACAGGCCTCATCGAATACAATACTTATGAAGCACTTATTATGATTGGCTAATGCTGTGACCGGGTAGTATCCACCTAAATTTGCTACTAAAAACTACCACAGACAAACCACCACAACCATGGCTTTTGGTGAACCCTGATGATTTGGTGAAGCCTGGTGACTTGGGACTTGACTTGGAATTCAGAGAGATGACTTTAGAGTTGACTTGGACGTCATTGATTAGTTTGTTTGTGACTTACTGACAAGTCAGTGAAATGGTTACGTTAGTTGTGATATACAAAGCCAACTTAATAACTGATATTAGAGATTTACATATACATTTACATAATATAACAAAAGCAGGTGCATGCACATTAACATACATAGAAATTAACCACGATACTTAAAATGATCACAAAAAGTGATTTCTTAAACTTTGTGAAATACAATTTACCATATTTGTCCTAATAAGCGTACACCCCTTTTTTGGCGAATCCAGTTTGCATGATTGCGTGTCCCAACTTTGTGCATCGCTCAATTCCGTGGCAATATAGCATCATGAATTTATTTAACCTTGCATACGCAAATCACGAATTCATACAACTCGGGTATAATTTCCACTCCATTGATGTCACAGTTCAGCGACAACAGACAAACTTTCACTCCTATCAAATATTGCCAATATCAGCAGACCTTGCAGTGCTCTTGTATCCTCTTCAACATCCATGAATGTATAAATGTCTGGTAGTTCCAAGCAACACACATAAGTTGAACATCCATGAATGTATAAATGTCTGGTAGTTCCAAGCAACACACATAAGTTGAACATCCAGGAATGTATAAATGTCTGGTAGTTCCAAGCAACACACATAAGTTGAACATCCATGAATGTATAAATGTCTGGTAGTTCCAAGCAACACACATAAGTTGAACATCCATGAATGTATAAATGTCTGGTAGTTCCAAGCAACACACATAAGTTGAACATCCAGGAATGTATAAATGTCTGGTAGTTCCAAGCAACACACATAAGTTGAACATCCAGGAATGTATAAATGTCTGGTAGTTCCAAGCAACACACATAAGTTGAACATCCAGGAATGTATAAATGTCTGGTAGTTCCAAGCAACACACATAAGTTGAACATCCATGAATGTATAAATGTCTGGTAGTTCCAAGCAACACACATAAGTTGAACATCCAGGAATGTATAAATGTCTGGTAGTTCCAAGCAACACACATAAGTTGAACATCCATGAATGTATAAATGTCTGGTAGTTCCAAGCAACACACATAAGTTGAACATCCATGAATGTATAAATGTCTGGTAGTTCCAAGCAACACACATAAGTTGAACATCCATGAATGTATAAATGTCTGGTAGTTCCAAGCAACACACATAAGTTGAACATCCAGGAATGTATAAATGTCTGGTAGTTCCAAGCAACACACATAAGTTGAACATCCATGAATGTATAAATGTCTGGTAGTTCCAAGCAACACACATAAGTTGAACATCCATGAATGTATAAATGTCTGGTAGTTCCAAGCAACACACAAGTTGTTTTAGGCAAGTAGTAACCACGAATGGCTGACCAAAATGTTCATGTGTCAAATTCATTCGCCGTATGCCAATAGCTTGCTCACATGGTGAGATAACCGTGATGCCATCTAGAAAGTGACTGTAGGGAGTGTATTAAGGGACCACTTAGTATTTATTCCATTGCAACAAGCGTCTTGGTGTGGCTCAGTGGAACAACTGAGCGGTGAAAAAACATTATTTTTATGACAGAAAATAAAATAAGTTGAATGTAATAAACACCATTGAATTGAAACATTGGTGACTTAGAACTAACGACAATGTGGTTTCTTCAGTCATTGGTTCTGTTATCGTTGTCGAATGGCATTAGCAAGATGTACGTCCTGGGCCGCACATAATCCGAGCGAGTCGTCAACATCGTTTTGATCTACAAACTTAGCTGTACGCTTATTAAAAAAAAATTCATGACATTTTTTTTTGTAAATTTTTTTATAGCATACTGTACACTTATTAGGACGAATATGGTATGTTCATTGGTATAGTTATAGATTTCATAGTGAATTGCAACAAAAACTAAGGTTAGTTCTGTGTCAAATCAGTTTTTATCACAATCTGTAGCTCTTTGCTTATGCAGTGCATTTCCTAATTCGTATGTATTCATGACATACAAAAATGCGCATAGGTAAAGTTTTCCGCAAGATATTTGACGTTTGTTTTTCCTGTAGGTCGATGTCTATCGGAGAAC
Source organism: Lamellibrachia satsuma (assembly GCA_033239005.1). Classification (NCBI taxonomy): domain Eukaryota; kingdom Metazoa; phylum Annelida; class Polychaeta; order Sabellida; family Siboglinidae; genus Lamellibrachia; species Lamellibrachia satsuma. Next base: position 2,040,724 of record BSQZ01000087.1, on the reverse strand, counting down.
TTCTATGTGCGCGGGGATGGAACTCGTGTGTACTTCTTCACACAATGTACGTCTGGCAACACATTTCACTATCTGAATATGGTTGTTGTCAAATGCGCTTTGATGGATCATTTACAAACATGTTGCATTTTTAAATTTGTAATTCAAATACACTGTTTTAAAATTTTAGATACCCTACATTAGAATTGCCAAATATGCAATACAACCTGACAATTACAAATATTCTATTGTTTTAACATTATATGTTTCTTAATCATAGAGTATTATTGGTGAATTTAAATGGTAAAAAGTTGTTTAGGGAGGTTAGATATGCATTTACAAATATTTAGGATCCTAAAATATGCACACACATTCAAACAGATCAAATAAACACAAGTTTCTGTATGTGGCATGTATGTGACCAAACAACCAAATATAAACATCAAATACCAATACGGGCTTCCGGAAATAGTCAAATTAAAATATGCAAAAGCAGCATACTTAAAAACAAATACTTGGCCACAGATGGCACTGAATGATAATATATAAACATTTGACAGAAATGTTCACCATCAGAAATATATAATATGGACAGAGATCCTATTATGTGTTAGCATTTGATGTACTAAGACGTCCCCAAGATATACAGAGTATTGATGCTCTACAGGTAAAAAAAAATTATGGATGGATGTTGAAGGAAGTGCTTGACCGTGAAAATGAACTAATCTGAGAAATATACAATAAATTGTAAACATATTATTTTTAGCTGAACTTGGCGAGTTGTTCACTGAGGCGGGCCTGGTTGAAGAACAGAACCTGATCGACAGAAGACTGCAGGTGAACAGAGGACGACAGCTGAAGATGTATCGCGTTTGGCTGCAGTGCAAATACAGGAAGCCATGTTAATGGAGAGAAGACCTGGTGGAGAGATTAACATGTTTAGAGAAGGCAGACCCTGTCTCTGCCTCAGCGGGAGGAGGGAGAGAGGACAACATACTTGGGATTTAGACATTTAGTCAAAATGTGGGTAATTTCCCCCACCAAAAGGATAAGGAACTCTGTGAACCCGTGGTGTCCCACTCAGGTTGGGAGCAGACTCTGTGTCTTGTAGTCAGCGGAAGACATCACCAATGCTGTCTTGTTCAGTTGGAAACAGTCGCCATAACGTGGCAATTGTCATTCATTGTGGGGTGTGGTGGCTATATGGTTACATTGTGGGGCACTGTGGTGTAATGGTTGCATTGTGGGGCACGGCGGCATAATGGTTACATTTGGGACGACAACAACATCAGACTTTCTATCGAGAGAAACCAAGTACGAATCCTGTTGCTGCCGTTTCAAAGCTTGGGTAATTTCATTGACTGCCTGTTGTACCAGTTCACTCCGTTGTAACATAACAGAGCGTATACTTTAATTAATATCATCGAAGGAATTTGCTTTGATCATTAGACCAGGTAACTCATGAAACTGTGAACAACCTTACATTATAGTATATAGAGATGGAGCTACTGTCCTTTTTACTAAATTTTTACTGGGCCCAATCAGATATAATTTGTTTGTCCAATGATTTCAACAAAACTAAATAACACATAATTGGCACAAATGAGCCAGCATGTTGTAGTGGATACTACTACTAGATAAGTTTGATTTTTCGTGAATTAATTCTACAAAGAAACAAGGAAAAAATGTTAATTGAGGAAGGAGCCTCCATACAGATTACAGACACCCACCAAAACAAAAGCACTCCCGGGGTGTGTTGTTTGACACTGTTGCTAGGTTACCGAAGTATGCAGTTATCTGTTACTCGACACTTGTACAGTTTACAATGTTTATAGACTATGATAATAAATATGTTACCTCCTTCCTGCCTAAGTGTTGTATCTTTAGACTAGACATGCATTTTAGTTATTTATTACAATTATTTACTATAATTATATATTTATTTTATTTATTTATCAATCTTACTCGAACAGTACATTTTTATTATGTATTTTTAACTATAATATTATATATATGGTTGCATGTATGTTTCATATGCGCCTTTTAATGACTGTGTATGTTTTGTACAGATATATGGTGCTTAATAAATTTTAGTAATAGACCAATCTGCTTGGCAATTTCAATCCTGGGTAGTTTAGTTCATACAACTTTGCACCACTTCACTCAGTTGTATGAGTAAATGACATACAGTGGTTGATTTATATACACTAACAAAAATACCCATCTTTGGTATGGGATGACATGGACCGTCACGATAATAATTACAACATTTCAGGATACACAACAGTATCACTGAAACATCCATTAATACCTTGCTGCTGCCAGTCAATATATTCATGCCATGGAATCCAACTTTACAAAATTGCGACGTATAACAGGCAGTTATAATAGCGTCTAGCAACGGTTTATGTATTTTGCAACAATTGTAGAAAAGACATGTTGTGAACAATTGTACATAATAACCACATAGGGAGATTTGATCGTTCATTGAAATGGTAAATGGGTCTAGGGAGAGTAGTGAACAAAATACATAAACGCAACACAATAGTGATTCACGTAGAATCACCTAAGAACAGCAGACACATTTAAGAAGATTGCTATTCAAAACTAACGTACAAATGACGGTGAGTTGACATGTAATGTATGCAGATGCCGTGGCCCTTGAGATTTTCATTTATTTTGGCCACACATGTTACTGCGGTCCCAGACATCTGAAACACTGTACCATGAGCCTATTTCAACAATTATGAAATTGACGAAGTCAAAGGTAAATGCTTGAGAAATAAAACTTGTCTAATTTTCCTTGAATGTATAGATGATACAGTTTCCCGATTATTAATATTAAACATGATTACCTCTCAAGAAACTTGGTATTCAATCTGAATATTTCATCTGCATCTCGTGATATTCTTCAGCAGACTGGAGTTAAGGATGTGTCACATGACCAATGTCATGTGACACAAGCTGGAGCAGGACTTGTGGGATCTCCTGGCCAACGTCTCGGTTCAACGTAGGTCTCTCTCTATGGATGTTAATTGCCTCCTTTATTTTCCTCCTGTGCCAGTTCTCCTCATGGTCTAGAAGCTTCATAGAGCACTGATGGCCTGTGTTCAGTTTGTGTTCATGTTGGCTAGGAGATCCCACCATTGCCATTGGTCATGTGACATATCCGTAACTTCAGTCTGCTGAAGAAGATTGCGAGATGCGGTCGTAATATTCAGATCGAATACCAAGTTTCTTGAGAGGTAATTATGCTGTTGTCTAATTTTTATTTGTATATACCTGCCAACCTCCGAGTTTAAAAATGCAGATTATGTTGAAAAAAATAGCAAGCGAAGCAAGCCCCCTACTGCGTTGGGTCTGGGGCCGGTTCAAGGGCCCCAAAAGCCAAACAATTTTAGATACTCTGTGATGCCTTCTAAGCCTCTCCTAGACCCAAAATGTGACATATTGGGGTGGGATTTTGTGCATATATATATATATATATATATATATATATATATATATATATATATATATATCCAGGATCTTGCATTGCCATGGGGGGACAAACCTGTGACTCTGCTCACAGCTACCACCATTGGGGTGACCCCTAAATATGCCAATGCACCCCACAAATTTCAGGCTGGGGCATGCAGAATTATTTTTGAAATATGGTTATATTTGATGATGTTATTTTGGCATGAATATGGTGGCTCAAATTGCCATTCTGAGTGGGAAAAACAACTATTTACAAATTGCATGCACTTTATAAATTTATTGCAGGCTATTATGATATACACGTTATCACAGCCTTATTAATCGTGGAATCATTAACACACACACGCACACACACAGGTCAGGGTTCTACAATCCATGTTTTTTTTCTGTTGAACAGTCCACTGGTGCACCTCAAGGTTGTGTCCTGTCACCAATGCTATACTCTCTTTTTACATATGATTGTGCATCCTGTCATAAAAGTATCCAAATATTGAACTTTGCAGACGACACTACAGTGCAAGGGCTCATTACGAACTCAGATGAGTCTGAGTTCCGTGATCAGGTAAACAAACTTATCAACTGGTGCGGCGAAAACAATCTGGAGCTCAACGTAAACAAAACAGAAGAAGTGATCGTGGATTTTAGAAGAAAGAATTAAGTTTCTTGTCTCTACGATTTCAAGCGGCCTTAAATGGGAGCTAAATGTTGATACCATTGTTAAAAAGGCCCAGCAGCGCCTGTACTTCCTAAGAAGGTTGAGATCATTTGGTTTGACCACTCAGATCACGCTAAACTTTTACAAAGCTGTGATCGAGAGTGTTCTCACCTTTTCGATCACAGTGTGGTTTGGTTGTATCACAGTCAAGGAAAAGCTCAGGTTGAATAGAATTGTAAATACTGTTTCCAAAATAATCGGCAGATCCCTTTCCAATCTCGAATCACTGTATCAGCAGCGCTTGTTAAGAAAAGCCGGTCTCATCTCTCAGTACCCATCCCATCCTGCCCATGATTTATTCGAGCCCCTTCCATCTAGTCGCTGGTTCAGGTCCATCAAAACTAGGACCAGAAGGTTCAGCAACAGTTTTTATCCCGTGGCCGTCCAAGCCCTATCAAAACAGACGTGAAAATATTTTCCCATCTGCAGTACACACAAATACCACATTCCGACTTGTCTTTCACTGAGTATAGCTAATTTATTTATTTTATACCCAATTAAGTCAGTCCTAAATGATATCTTTCCTTCACAGTGATAATTATGTCTTTCACTTTATATTGGACTTATTTATGTGATATAACAGGAATCACAAAGTGAGATCGTTAAGTGCCAAAAGAGTCAAGGTCAAGATTTTATTCTTAAGAGTGGATTTACTGTGCATGATGTTAGTTAGTTTGTTTCATACCGTTTGCTGCATGTGAGTGTATTGTCATGTATACGTTATAGTACGACCCAACATTGTTATACGTTCCAATGTTTCTATTGTATTACTGCAATGATTACACATGGCAATAAATTTTATCTTATCTTATCTTATCTTATGCAAGCATGCACACATGCAACCTGCCTGCACACACGCACACAATCACACACGTAATGTTATACAATATAGCTAACAGCCACTGTACAGTACTCTACATATACAATACAAGTATGTGGTGGCTAGCACATGTTGTGAGACCAAGGAAAGACCCATCAGTGCCAAAATACTTCAGACCAATACCATTATTGTACCACCTATATATATATATATATGAAAGATTAAAAAATAAGAGTTGCCGTATCTTGGCACAGGATGTACATGATCATTTCAATGGATTAAAATAGTAAAGCACACATAACAAACATAACCTGTTGTTGTAAAACAGGCATCTGTGCATATTAAAAATGTTAACATGGTGCGTTTGGCGTACACATTATAGCCACTTACATACACAGCCAAACAATTCTGAGCGGTAAAAGAGCCACCTATAGACCATATCTTAGAGGTGCAAAGTCTGATCTATTCCTCATAAAATCATGTTATATAGTGTAGACTATATCAAGTTAAACATCATGACCACCGAATGTCTTTAATGAACCACAATAAAAAATATAATTTGACTGTCATCTGTTAATGAATGTGGACCTTGTTGTTCAGCAGGGGCCACCTAAAAGGTGGATCAGGGCGGACCAGGTTATATAAACAGCACACGGCGGAGTCATTGGGCTACAATCGCCACAAAAATACAATTAATAAAACAAGTATATTTCCACACTGTAGGCACAATTGGGAGTAATAAATAATTTGTATGCCTTGTCAGCTTTCTCCATTCAGCATTCCTCCCCATCCATTCAAATTAATTTATACTACATAACTACATGATTTTACAATAAAAACAATGACTTTGTGCCTTTAAACCCTGTTGTAATTTGGCTGCCTTGATCACCACATAAGATCGCTACATATGATCACCACATATGATCACTACATATGATCACTACAAAGGTAAACTTATTTAACCCACAGAAAAACATGAAGGCTCATTGTATTTCAAGGACCTCACTCGACATAAACAAGCAAGGCTGTGACTTTGTAAAATACCTCACTTGCATACAACCCTTGGTATCCCTGTTAATATTTAAAGACATACTTACCAGGCTTGTCAACAAATGGGTATCAGTGCATTTAAATGCAAATGTTTTACTTTATTCAAATGTAAATGCCAATTACCAGAATCGCGGCTGCATGTGAATGTGCATTTAAATACTCAACATTCCAATGCATTTGTTGCCAAGCTTGATGCACATAAAATAAGGTATTCTTAGTCATCATACCACCTTTGAAAAAAAGTAAAGGAATTACCAAAAAAATTATTTAAAGGAATTTTTTAGGATTAAAAAATTATTGTCAGAAAACGTTATAAAAAATGGATTTTGGTGCATATATTTGTTTTTTCAAGCAATTTATTTGAAATTGTGAATACTAATTCACATTACCAGTATTTCTGGTTTGTTCTAAAAAATGCTATCTTACTCTATCATTAAGTTATGGTTGACTAACATTCTTAATTCTGTGAAAAAAAATTGCATTAATTTGTATTGCTATCAATCATAAATTATGTGCAGTAGGATTTAAAACCTATAACATAACATAGATACATTGTAAAAAGTACTGTGTAAAAAATGAGAAATCTATGGGAAAGACGTGAGAAGATATAAGGCATGAAGAGTGGACATATTTTTAACATAAAAATATGTTTCATTTAAATAATGATTGCATGAAAAAACTTAAATGACACACTATAATAAAAATTTGTTTTTCTAAGTAGGATGTTTGTCTTAATTACATATCAACTTTTGACAGATATATGTCAATATTTAGATGTTGACAAATCCAAATAAAAAATGCATCTTTGCCAAGAAGCCGCAGAAATAAATGGTTTTAGACATTTGAGGCCAGCTAGGCTGGCTTTAATTAGGCCTCTGTCGGCTCTGCCACTGGCTCTGAGACCAGGCCAGGCTGCCTTTTAGAACAAGCTGACAATTATTGATGATATAGAATAGTTAATGACAATTATGTCAAATTATGCTAAACGTACATGGATTCTCACTTTACAGGTCAATGGGGGCAAAAACGTACGACAAAGTTTACTTTTTGGAAGAAAAAAGGTTTGTGAGACATGTTTTTGAATATAATACAACACTGAACGCTAGGTGGCAGTACTAATCGTAAGTATTTCACTCAATGCAATTTTCCTAACCATTTTTTGCACTCTATCGATGAAATTACTGTTAATGGTTTAGACTGTTGATCTCCTGTGCACATTATATTAAGCATAACACATTTGCCCCCATCAGGATATTGATACCGGGGGGTTACCCTTGCCCTTGGTGGGTCTGGCCCTGAGGCTGAGCCTTAAAGGGGAACTGAAGCAACTTTGTGTTATGCCGTATATTTAAATATATATTATCTAACTATGCATTAATGGTGACATATACCTGCTAATTTATGAGATAAACTGAAAAACTGATTTTGTTCGAGACAAAAATCGACAAAATACATCACTGCGTATCGCCATCTTGTTGTCGAAACGAGTGGTTTGAGTCGCGTATATCTAATCAATGTAAATTTTCGATTTTTTGCGATTTATTTCGTAAATAGGCATTCTGGAGCGAAAAAAAGATATGGGTCTCTGTTATATATACAAGTGTTTACACACGTCAACAAAATAGCGTTTTTGTTCGTTCCAAATAAAAAAGTTAAAAGAAATTACAACAAAACACGCAAAAATCGTGGAAAACGCCACACTTCTCGAACACACGAGACGCTAACCAACGAGAATATGCGATAACGGAATACCGGAACTATTTTTTACTTGTTGACAAGATGGATGCATCGCTTGTGACAGTTTTACCAGGTCTGCTACTAGCGATTAGTGGTTTACTGAACTTCCGTAATAGTTGTCTATCTTTGGAGAAATGGAAACCACAGACGAAGAGTCTAGTTCGACAGGCCACACGGAAACAACCGTTGACAGTCGTAAAGTGTCACCGAGTGTGCGAGTCACGCTCCAGACTCCAGCCCAGCCCCAGGTCGGCTTCGCCTTTGTTTGTTGACGTTGGGATTCAGGAAAAATTACAACAGCGCTTTGACTGTCAACGATTCCTGACTAGGTAATGTGATGAACATGTGGAAATTGCGTCCCGATGTCTGCGCACGTTTACGTTGAGTCATCATGCTGCGCCGAGGAAGCTACCATGCCTAGGGCTAGGATATGACTATGGCTATGCAGCACCGTGTGCCCGACCGCGTTGGTGCTTGCATCACCGCACGAAGGCGAAGACGATGATTTTGTAGTGATATGCACAAACAGAGCGGTGCTAGATGTTGGTCTGCTGTCATTGCATGATTTGCGTGCCGACTCATTGATTCGCCCTATAGCTAGCAGGTCAGTAATTCAGTTGTTATCGAATCATTGCCATTTTAATAATCATATTTTTTCTGCATATTTCTTTTACCTAAACCGAGGGCGAGGTCCGAACTACAATGGCAATGCAAGCAGGCTTTTCTCTTTATTTTGTATCTAATCTAATGAAGTGTACCGTGACTGTATTTTAATATTGTGTTTGATTTTGTGTTGAATAACATTGATGACAATAATAACATGAGGGTTTATTTAATTCATTATGTGAATATATATATATATATACATATATATATTCTTAAATGTTACCGTAATCGTGATTGTAATCATGACTACATTAGTAATTGTGATTGCAATAATTACTGTAATCATGATTACATTAATATTCGTACTTGTAATCACCCCTCTCTGTAGCACACCACAACACCTTGTTGTTTGGTGCAATGTAATCATTTAAATAACAATAATTAACTATACTGACAGTATGTAATGTTCACAGTTTTGCAACTAACCCTGACAAATTATATTTCAGACTCAGGAAAGGCAAGACAAGTAATCCCATCCTGCGATGTGGGAAGGATCTGTGATGTCTATTCTGAACCGAATTGAATTGATGGAAAGTTTAGCTGTGGAGATTGACCTAACACAGGTGAGTGTACTGATAGTCTGATATAGACAATTTGTGAGGCACCCACAGTATGCAGCAGGTCGAAAAACAACCTGGAAAACTACAAAAATTCCCACTAAAATATTAATAACTGAATGATGTGAATGCCTTCTTTTCCATATCCCACTTCTGTCAACAAAAATGTTACCTGCAGCATCTTGCATGTCACTACACACAATTTCATTTATATTGAGACCAACATAAAATATATCAATAGTTTATTCACATAGAAAAACAATTACCAAAGAAATAAGGCTGCCTAGAACGACTGAAACTAAGATTAAACATTGACTAAAAACAGTGACTTCTACCACTGGGAAATACAACCTGGAACATGGATATCACAGTTACACACATCATTATTATGCCACAACATATCAAATATACTGGTAGTTTAGCTTAGGAAATAATTAATCTTTATAAAGCCAAGGCATTTGAACTGTTTCACCATCATCATCTGTACCAATGGCAATAGACTACTGGTTTTGATTGGACAGTAAATGTACACCAATCATGTGTAACAATATTACTTGTTCTGACTGACAGTAAACGTACACCAATCATGCATACCAATACACTACATGTTCCTACCAACAGTAAATGTACACCAATGATCTCATTCTGGAATCTGCACCATTTCACTACTTCTTCTGACAGTAAATGTACACCAATCATGTGTATCCAATATACTACTTGTTCTGACTGGATCTACTACTTGTTCCTACCGACAGCAAATGTAAACCAAGCGTCTCATTCTCTACCAAATACACTACTTGTACTGACAGTAAATGTACACCAGTCATATGTATCAATACACTACTTGTTCTGACTGATAGTACTTGCACACCAACCATACGTTCCAATACACTACAGGCACTAAATATACACCAATACACTACTTATTCTGACTGATAGTATATGTACACCTAACATGTTCAATTCACCTTTCACTCATCCAGGGGTAGAAATCAGCACACTTTCCTGACAGACACCCCAGTATCCGAAAGACCTTGGCTGATAGATCAGACATGAGTACAACCTGTGTCACAGTTTATGGCTGTTTGGTGTGTGGCAGGTGCAGAAAACTGACGTAAGTTTTTCTCACAAATGACAAACTTCTTCTCTTTCTCATAGGTGTCGGAGCTGCTTGAGTCACCCTTGGTTATGTCGCTGTTATCACATAGTGTGCATCATCTGCACCAATGTCTTTATTTTCACTGAATCTGATGGAAGCTTCACATAGGAGTAGTCATGATCAACGTTCATTGGTGCAATAATGTCATCCGTGACTACAACAGCATTCGCAAAGTGTCGCACTTGAAATATCGTTACCGGATCGATTTGCATTTCAGCATCAGTTGTATGTGGTGCCACAGCAGTAGTAGCAGTGATGGCACTAAAGGTGACTTCCGTAATGTAAAGATTGACGGCATCACCCGTAGCGTTGGATGCTTCAAAACTAGTACCTGTACTTGTACGAACCAATGGTGAATCCTTCATCTGAAAAGATTACACATACAGTGACTTGAAAATTTTCCAAAATTCATCTTTTGCATAATAAAAATTAATCACAATGTGAGAAACTTTCTCTTGTATATATTATTTTTAGAATATATGAGTGCCAGTGTCATATAGAATGTATAAAGTAATCAACCACAGGGAAAAGCATTTTCCCTATGGAGCCATGTTAATTCAACCAATGGGTCTTTCACTGATCTGATAATGTTTTTAATGAATCTGTTTGGTCAGTTTGACGAATGCCACTGCTAACATAACCAAACACATGTAACCAAAATTGTAGAATCCTAGCTCCAAAGTGCATTATATTATCTAATCAACATTGCACTGTTTTCAATGGGCCAGGGAGGTCAAAATTCTATAAGGGGTCAAAATTCCATAACAAAATATGGATATGGACCCATAGGTACACTTTCTATGGGGTTCCTTATTTTATATCTGACACTCGATTTAGATAACATAATGCATGAATATTGTTATTGGACCAAATGCAGATCTATGTTTGTGATATCTTTACCTTATAAATGCTGCACGCACACATACATACCTGCCCACACGTATATGTATATATATATATATATATATATATATATATATATATATATATATATATATATATATATATAATTATTAGGTATTATACTGAAAGCATCTGCTAGATAGTATGGTGCATGGACAAAAGCCCCTCCCGACAAAAGCCCCACAGACATAAGCTTGTTTCAATTCAATTATACTGTTCATGACTGTTGCTGTAGTACACAAAGACAAGATATTATCATGAATATACTTCAGGCATGTGGTCAATTCCATTCCGGAATTGGAATTGACTTCACATTTTTTTTTATTGGAATTAAAAAAAAAAATTTTTTGGGGGGGAATTGGAATTGATTTTGTTGGAATGATTGACTTGATACTGTTAATATTTACCCTTATATTTACTTATATTACTTTTAAAATCATATTTGTCTGCTATTAGCATGTCACCCTGAATCTGGTAACAGCCAGGAAGTTGTCAACATTACAGCATAGACACTGTCTACTCTGGTATTGAAACATTGTGACCAAGAACAATATAATCAAGCATTTGCATCACAAAGAAATACTAAGTTACTGTAACAGACAGTAAAACCAAAATCAGACCATTCAGGCCTCATTTTCTTCCTCAGTGTACAAGGCTTATTTACAGAGATTGCCAATTAAGGGCACCTGCCTGCTCATTCCCTTTGTGTGAGAGAGGAAGCCTACCCCACTTGAATGCAGCCCCTTGTTTATCCAAGCCTAATGTTCAGCCCACAAGTTTCCCATACTAAACATGTCACTGGTCACCTGTACAATGCTGTTACATGTGGCTGTAGGGTTTGCCCTTTGTGGTAATTAAAAATGTCCCCATGGAGAATACATGTTGGAGATTAGGATGTTGAAGACTCAAACTTTCCAGTAAATTTGATGAAATATCAATGATACCACAACTGATAGCGATATAAATCTGCCTCCTAGTATATTTGCTCCCCCCGGACATCTGCCCCTTTTTTCTATGATAGTTGCAAGTGAAAATCAGTTTGCAGTTTTATCATTATTACTACAATAGCATAACATTCAATGGCAAGTCGAAGTCACTTTAGCCTGTAATGGCCTATCCCCTGGAGTGTGTATGAGATGATCTTGTCACCAGTTGTCTTCCAGGTATCATTGATAATCAGATCAGTGGTGGAAGATGGGTTCTTGGGGTGATGCTTCCACAAACAGTGGTGGACAGTAACGAGTCAGAGATTAGCTGGTTTGGAGTGCCCCTGGTATTAGCTGCCTTAGTTTTCAGGTTCTCACGGACCTTGGCAGCTTCTGTCTGTGTCGTGTCACCATCATGGTTGCAGGCAGTCTTGTTGATCACATTCTGGATCTGAAGATCAGATCAGTGACCACAGCACCCTTGCATGATCAGGATCAACGCTGGCTTCACTCCCAATGAAGAGTAATCTTGTTGGTCCCCGTTCTTGGTGTAGGAATGACACTCAAAACATAGCTTCTGACCTCCTCAAATGCTAGTAGTAATTTCCATGGTGAAGTTATAAGTGAATTCTGACAACTCTGGCTTGTGCATCCAGTTTTATAGGAAAATGGAGTCACTCCAACTCTCCATGGTAAATGCAATTCAAAAGAAACCTTGTTGAGATGGCTTCTTTCAAATATCCTCAATTGTCCTAACATGTCCTGGCTTCTTCCACAATTGCAATTACAAAAGATAATCCTTTGATTACAGGATCATCTCCAACTACATAAAGTAATTTACTTGGCTGATCTGGCACAAAGAACATTAATTGCAATTAGGGTAATATATATCTTGAATTCATGTTCAGAAATGAAAAAATAAGTTAAAAAAACATTTCTTAAAAAAACTTACAAATAATCCAGAAGCTACGGACGGGGGCAAATGTCCAGATTTTGAATAAGGCAAGGGGCTAATGTCTGGGGGGCAAGTGACAAAGGGGCAAATGTCCGGGAGGGCAGCAAATGACCTGGACCCGATATAAACAGGGGAAACTGTTCAAAACTCAGATTAATGACCCAACTGTCCAGGGCTGTCCAAAATGTCTGGTTTTGTTAGCAAAAATCCAGGAGAGGTATCGCAGCAGAAAGTACATATGAAATGGCTGGATGCCATTTTAAAGTTTTTTATGGCAAACCTGATATATGTGTGTGTGCGTGCGAGTGCGCGTGTGTGTGTGCATTTAACGAACAATAATTTTTAATCATATCTAATTAAATATGATTGTGCACACATGACAAATAAAACTGTGTTAAAACGAATTGGATTTGAATTTTTCTTTAGCCTAGCATTTTAGCAGTTGGAATTGATTTTTTGCAAGGCAGAATTAGAACTGATTTTTTTTAATTGACAAAACAGAATTGACCCCATGCCTGATATACTTCCTTCATATGTATAGCTTGTACTAATACTATTGTGGGTTGCCGACAGTTGCCCCCTCCCCCCACGATATTCATTACAGTGTTATCAGTCGACTTAGAATAAAATGTAATTAATACATCTCTATGAACTTCCAGTTATTACATGTGGGGTTTAATCTGATCAATAAAGCAAATTAATTTTATATAATTTTGCCTTATTGTCAAGTCACAAGAATTCAGACAGAAATTGTAAAGTGTCATTATAGAAAGCAGACATGTAATCTGACAGTGTTCAACTGGGTAGATGATGATGCCTTAGTTAGTTTCCTTTCCAGCTAGACATTGCATGGGTGAAATGCATTTTACTTAATTAATATTTAAACACTTTTAAAAAGTTTTTGTAACTGCATTTGCACTTAATCACAATGAAAGTATTTGTATATTTTAAATATTTCCATAAAAAATTTGAAATGTAAACAGCAACAGTAGGCTTCTGTTGCACTATAGTCTACACTGTCTTTTGGTCGTGTTTCTCCCATGCATCTAACCCCCCAGGCTTAGCCTTACGCTTGCTCTCTATAGGCATTTAGAACACAGGAGTACGAGACTTATGTCAGTAAATAATATCAAACAATTTTCTTGAATAATTTTGCCTAGTACATACGCCATGGCCCATGTTATAAGGTTGCAGTATATCCCGTAGCACTTACTGAGTTATTGTTATTGTTTTGAATACGGCCACGTATTGACGGTAGTCTGATCACGTCGAAAATAAATCGGCGGATTGGAAAACACTCGTAATTATATCAAACTATTAACACTTACTCGCACTTTATTGTATTCATAAATTTCGATTTACTGTGGGTCATATATATGTTGACGTTGAAGCACAGCTGTGCTTATTGGGGTGGAACTATATTGTAATCGTAGTGATAAGTCACAATGGTAACGGTAATCCAATTTACTAACCTGGTTTCGGCTCGTCGCTTCCTACGCATCGCTGTGCCCTCTGATATCTGACGTTTCCTTGTCGCAGAATAGTCTGTAGATGCATGGTCATATGCGAAAAAAAAAGATCTAAGATGGAACGGTGTCTTTGACCAAGAATGACATCTTGATGCTCACCGTCTGTCCATGCCCATCACATAGTCTGTTGTCTTGTAATCTGCATCGGAAAAGTGGTCACTCGCAGAGCCTGCGGCTGGCGGACACGGCAATTTCCGCATTTGCAACCACCTTTTCGGCTGCAAATTCTTCCTCGGAAGTTGATCAAAAGTTTTTTCCTTGCATTTGTAGTACTAGTTGATATATCCAGGAGCCATCCATTGCACACCAGTTTTCTTTTTATTCGATTTTCCATGCGTTTCGGCCGTTTTTCCGAGAGGTTTTTACTGTGTGAACGCCGTGCCAGGAGCTCGTACTCAAACCACTCTGCCGCTGAGCCCCCCGCAAAGCAATATGGCGCCGCCCAGCGAAGATAATGGCAAAGTTAAAAAGGATATTACAAAATTACCGTGGCGTTGCGCCCATCATATAAGGGTGATATATACTGTAAATGGTATGTTATTATGTTTGGGCTATGGTTGTTCGAGTGCTTCACCCCCCCTTTAAATGCGTGGGCTTGGTTTCATTATCGCTTGAGCCAAGTTGAGGCAATTGCATGAGCAGACGTTTGTTTTTCAATATCAGTTAAAGTCAACATTACGAAAATATGACAGTCACTTTAAGCATATTACAAATATATAAAGGAGAAACATTTACACACCTCGCACTCATGTCATGGTAATTGTATGTTTCGTCTTTACGTCTCGATCGGTCTGGGTAATAGATACTAGCGTACGCTGCATTTGTTAAATGGCAGCGCAATTTTTTGTGGTGCACTGATCGTTAGATGCGATACGAAGAAAACTGTGATAAAAAGCGAGCGATGGGAACTCCCGGTTAAAGCATCCTACAAATCTAATTACATTTTTTTACAGCCTATAATCCGGGAGATTTCCTTGTTTTCCGCGAGGACATATGATATGAGTTACGCAACAAGTCCGGGAGATTCCCGGGTGGGTCGGCAGGTATATAAAAGCAAAATATGAAAATATTGTGGAAATTGCGAGATTTATGAAATGTTACTGGTTGTTGTTTGGGATGGATTATATGTAATTTTTATGTGAAATGGTGCATGTGTGAAATACGTGCACATATATTATGCTCTCTTGAATTCAGACCAATAATCGCAAGGCAACTATAACATCACGAGACGCGGTAAAATAAATCATAAACAAGTTGTCGATAGCATACTACTGGTAACTGGTGATGGGAAACTTCAACAAGCCGCATGAAGCGAATCTCGGACCGGGATCTTTCGGTATGACAAATAAGCATTCGGTGTTTTCGTTGCACAAATATATTAACGAATTGTTTTGTAGTCTTGTTAGGCCAACCTTGTTTTTAAACATATTCACGCTGCTAGCAGATATACAATTCGTAGGCAATTAACTCGTAGACAATGTTGCAGCATATATAGCAGTCAAATGGTCCACTCCAGAAATGTAATGTTACGTGTAGCATAAAGCAATAGGATCATTATTATTACATTTAAGACAATTAAGCCGGTAATTTATGTAACAGCGCGCCACGTTATTTAATTAGCGCTTACATATTGTATGATTGGCGACATCTAGCGGGAGGCGACGAATCTAGCACAAGATTATGTTTTGTTTGGGAAGAACAGTAAAGTTGGCCATTCGCATAACTAAATTGAATCTGCTTGGTGGTACGATTGAGTTTTTCTTTCCATTATCACATTAGTTAGTAGTGTATGATGTTTGTTATGACTGACAATGACAATGTATGTGGTTTGTTTGTATTTGAATATTCGTAAGCGCTACATGTACATCAGTACTGCCACTGGAGTCGTAGTGGGATATTTCTAACACCATATTATCGCTCGCAGTAGCTGTCTGGGATTAACGTTATTTCGACGTCGGGGCTAGAAATGAAATTCGTCGAAAACAGTTACAATTAAAATGCTGCCTGTTTATGTTTTCGAATGAAGAGTGCAAATTAAAATAATGCTTTCAAGCTTCACTTCAATACCATGCGACTGCGTGATTGATGGGAATAATGCCATCTTCCTTTTTGGTTGGCTCTAAAAGGGCGTTGAGAATATTTCTTCAGATTCAGATCTTAGCTAGACTAAGTTAGGGGTTCAGCCTAACAGTTATGTTTACCATTGGTGGCCATGTTAACGTTTTGCATGATTATAAGAAAACAGGACCATCAACAATTCTGAAACATCTTATCTCATTGACATGCTGATCGGGTTTAGCCAAAATTCCATATTTGTATCTCTTTTAAAATGCCTGCATGTGCCATGCCCATCAATGTTTATAAATTTTTGCAAGAATTACTACGCACATGTGCCTCGTGACAAAAAATGCCAAAATCCTTCTGCCTATTAAAATCTTCTAAAATCCACAGTTACACTGGCGACAGGTTCTACCAGCATACTAGACAATGTTCCAAGCCAAATGCAGTTATGTCAGATAATGATTTTTTTTAATTAATTTCATCTAAATTTTCTGTGCCCTACAATCGTCTGTAACACAACAGGAAGTTTAACCGAGGCCTCACCCCTTAGGCTTCTTAGTAACAAAAATCTAGGTGAAGTGATGCATTATGGGATTTAAGTTGACGATTTCCGAGTGCTAATTTGCATACTGATACCAATTGAATGTTACTGTTTGAATCCAGTGCTTAGACCTATATAATAATTATAATATGTTTAATAAATAACTTCTATGGTACCTATATCCTCAGGAACCTGAGCTCAGAGGCGCAAAAACAAACAGAATCATTAAGCATAATCATGACCAGGTACATGCAAAAATCATTATCAGAACGAGGGACAACCAAAGATTTATAATGGAAATCCAATTTTGAATAAATATGTTTTGAGTTTTTTTCGGAAGATAGCTATAGTTTCAGTTGTTTTCAAAGTGATGGGGAGTTCATTCCAAATCCTAGATGCAGCGACAGAGAAAGCACGTTTGCCCAAGTTAAGTTTTGTTTTAGACACAATAAGTTGTGAACTTTATGATCTGAGCTGCCTAGGGATATTTGAAAGATGCAGGAGACTAGCCAAGTAGGGTGGTTGTTGTGTAGATAGAGCACGATATGTAAGAGTGGACAGCCTTAAATTAATTCGATAAGTAACAGGAAGCCAGTGTAACAGTTTGAGTAATGGTAATAGGCACCTTGAGTACCATACGTGCCAGACAATTTTGTACTCATAGGAGTTTAGCCAAGTCTCTTTTAGCAATGTTATTTAGTAGTGAATTACAATAGTCAAGGTTGCTACTAATTAGTGCCGTTGATATTGTTTTAGCAGTAGATATAGATATGTAACGCCAAATTCGACGGAGGTCACGTATATGATAGAAACAGGATTTATATTCTTAAGAAATATACTGGTGAAAGTCACTATCAAAGACAACACCTAGATTACAAACAGTATCTGATGGGAATGTATCACTGCCAAGCAGTTTAACTGGAAAATGGCTGATGACCGTATTTCGTTGTTGCTTAGTGCCAATAATAATAAGGTCTGTTTTATCTGGATTAAGCTTTAACTTACTTGATTCCATCCACAACAAGATATCAGTGAGACAATTACTTAAAGTCGAAACAGATTCTTGTGCATTTAATTGTGAAAGCGATATGTAAACCTGTGTGTCATCAACATGCAGGTGATGACTGAGATTATGATGAGTAATGACTTGGCAGAGAGACGTAGTATATAAGCTAAACAGAACAGGGCCAAGGATGGATCCTTGTGGCACTCCAAATGGAAGGTGTTGTGGACAAGATAATGTGCCAGATATTGTAATGCTTTGGTGTCTGTCTGAAAAATATGATTTGAACCACCGAAGAGCTGGGCCAGAAATGCTTTTTGCCTATTGTCCATGTTGTCAATTGTATCGTTGTGTGTCTTGAGAAGAGCCATTTTGGTAGAGTGGAATTGTTCATATGCAGACTGTAGTTCATTTGATAAGTGATGTTTATAAATATGTTCATCAAGGCGATTAGCAACTACTTTCTCCAATACTTTTGACAGAAAACTGAGATTGAAGGTAAGAATCATATGCCAAGCAAATCTACAAGACAAAAATACACATTTGAAGTCATTATTTTATGCATGCTAAAAATGATGGTAAAATATGTTTGTACATACATTGTGTATGTTTGAATTATTACCTTTCTGGTCATGAAACCTTCACATATGGGTTGGAATTAATTGAAAATCTTGTGATGTGGTTTCATTCTAATTTGATATCTATGTTTTACACATTTCTGCATAGTGAATGCAGTGAAGCCACAAAGTCTTGTCTTCAAGAGGCAGCATATTTTCAAGTCAGAAGCCTTGAGATAAAATGCACCTTTGGCAAACACTTGTACTAGTTGTTACCAACTCAGTATGTTGACTCAAGTGAGACCATTTGCACTAGTACAGATACTTTAGTGTGGTACCAATTTGCATTGCAGTCTGGCTAGAGTACACTGAGCCATGTTAATGTAAATTTTATTTAGTCAATACGTACATTTATGTACAACTTACAAGTAGCCAATAAACAAAGAATTAACATATCGTAAATTACTCAAAGAGACATATTATACATATATCAACATCTAAACATTCATGATGTATTTTTTAACAAACGAAAAATACCAAGTAATACAAATATAACATAGTAGATATTTACTTGTTTGTAAGGAAAAGTAGATGATACAACGTTGTTGTATTGACCTGGGAGGCTCACTAAGACCAAGATGTCGCTATCGTGAGAGCCACCCTTAAATATTACAAAGTTAGATTCGTTAATAATTAATTAATTATTCATTAAAAGAGTTAAATTCTTATTCATAGTTATTAATTATGAATGGACAGGTGCTAATTCACCCTCTCAACAAACAATGACCACAACAGTCTTTGCCAGCCACAACATTGCATTGCCTTCTAATAGTAATAATGTCTATGGCCTAAGGAACTACAAACAGCTGTGGTCACTATCTCAGTTCAATGAGCCCAACATCAGCTTCAAGCCGTCTACTCTGTATAACCCTGTAGTTTATTTTAGAGTGTTCATTGCATTTTAAGTAGTTGTTTTGCTAAAGTACTTCTGAAGTTGTTTAATGGTCATATTTCTGAGTTTACAGTTAAACAGGACAAAGTTGCTAATGATTTAAGGTAACATTAATAAAGGATCAGTATAGCTTGGATATCAGGAAGTACTCGTTCTCACAGAGGACAATTAGTGAATGGAACAAATTATCTACAGATTGTGTGTTTTAAGTCAACCTATATTATAATTATATTACTTTGAATGTGTGCATGTTTTGTAGGCAAGCTATTCTGTAAGTAGTAGCACTCTCAGATACCCATTAAGAAAGATATAGCGAATAATGTTTAGTCTATTTTGTGTAAGAAAATGCAAGAATGTGTAGTGCATAAAACATGCTACATGCTGTAATGTGGAGTTGTGTATTTGTCATGGAAATAAGAATATTCAAATCCCTTTGTATTGTTTTATCAGCATTAACACTTTCATTATGTGTATTGTCATGACAAAACACTGTCGTTTGTTACGGAGGGTGATGGGTTTCATAATAAGCATCATCAAAAAGTGATAAAATAAATCTGCTTTCCAGCATATGCTGTAGTCTGTGTACAGTGTGCTATATTGTGATAAATAACCACAAATAATAAAGACTCAGGAGTTTGGTCAAATATTTAAATTTTCAGTACGATCAGTCCAATTTGCCAACTAAAAACTATGCCCCTTAAGTCAATACAATTCATTGCATGAATCTCCCAGCTTTTATGGACATTTACTATAAACATTTTAGTGGTTCTCCATCTCTTCTCCAGAGATGGAGTAATTGTATTCAGTAATCATAATCTGTATAATCATTTAGTATATTTGAGTAATCATACTCATACTTAATTGGTCAGAAATGCAAAATAGTCATACTCGATTGCATTGCCAAAATAACTGTAATCATGATTAAAATCACAGTTACAATTTTTTTCATAGTTCTGTTGCAGACTTTTCTTCATTTTGTATCTCACGCATGTACAGTGACTGTATTTTAATATTGTCTTTGATTTTGTCTTGGCCTTGCATAACATTGGTGACAATAGTAACAAGAGGGTTTTTATTAATTTCATTATGTCAGTTATATTGTTGAATACAATCATGTAAATTTTTATTTCTATATTTGTCATTATAAAATATGGTGTAACGTGAAAAATAACCGTCAGAATTTGATAATTTTTTCAAAGCTAACACATATAGTTACATTTTCTTCCTTAGGTTGCATAGGGTTATAGCATGGGATCATTGTCAAATGTCAGTCACAAGGTAGAATAACTTTAAAAGTTTTAACAAACTTACTATTTTGTCTTTGCAAATTGTGATCAAATGTCAACATTTTATTAATATATCCTATTTCTATGTATACAGGCATGTGGAGAAATTACTACTCTTCAAAATAAACATAACTTGTAATTGTCAATATTGAATAGTTTTTTCTACAGATTTCTGAACACAAGGAGGTAAAATCGCTCGAAATTTGCCAGAAATCCTGGGAACAGGGGAACATGTTTTTTATAAAATGCTGGGGCCTAATGGGTTAATTGTAATTGTAAACATACTCATAAATTTTAACAGTTATTCTAATTGTAATCAATTTCATTTGTGGTGTAATCGCCCTATATTTATCCTCAGGTATTTCCAGGTAATAATAACACAGTATTCAGCTGAGCCTTTTTTCAGAATATGGGTAAATGTCTATTTTCAGGTGGCTATTCTACAAGGACGAGTTTACAACGTCAGAGGACTAGTTCTTACAGCCGTAAACATTCAAGTGGGTCGATCTTTCATCTAAAAAACATGAACATACATGTGCTCTCTGTCCTCGATGATAACTATATGTATCTGCTTGTGGATGAGCGTACGAAGCAAGCTGCTGCAATTGACCCTGTTGAACCGGAGAAGGTAACTAACTCATTCTCTCTTCTGGTTTGTTGCATACCTCTGATGAGACTGCTTTCGTTTTTTACTTTAATTTTCACTTTTTCTTTCAACTTTCCCTTGTGTGCAATGGTGTAACAAGACAAAGGGCCGCTAGGGGCAAGAGTGAAAATACTGCCCTCCAACAAATACCGCATTAATGGAATAGGTATACTTAATATTTATGTTAGATAACATTAACAGTGAAGTAAAAACATAAAAATGATATGGGAAAGTCACATCACTTGTATGTGTTTGAGAATTGAAATGTAAGCATAATATAATGAATGAACCAAGCTTTGTTGATATGACCGGAAACAACATTGTTTTGCCAAGAAAATAGCAAATGCCAATTCATTCTACATGGTTTTCAATGAAAATTATCATAGCCAAAATGGCTAAATTTATTTATTTTTGTTTAACTAAATACGACACCCCTTAACCAATGGGCAAATGGCCACCGGCAGCGCAGACCTAGTCCATATTGCACAAATGGCCACCTGCAGCGCAGATCTAGTCCGTATGGCACAAATGGCCACCAGCAGCGCAGACCTATTCCGTATGGCACAAATGGCCACCGGCAGCACATACCTAGTCCGATACTAGTGTATGTTATGGAGGGATTTATTAAAACTCAGATAATGCAGATAGAATTCTTATGATATTGTTTCCTGTAATATGTGTTGGACAGATTTAATTCCTACAAAATGTATTTAAATACAAACATTTTCATATGAATTTCACTGTAATTATAGACTATGACTTTGAAAAAGTAATTCAATACAAATTCATACAATGTTAGCAAAATCAAATGTATTTGCTTGAAGCTAATTGAAGCTGTGAAGGAGGCAGATGTGAATCTGATAGCAATACTGACTACGCATCATCACTCGTGAGTACTGCAATATTCATTAAATATCATCACTTGTGAGTATCCTGCATTACTCACTACATATCACTTGTGAGTATCATGTAATACTCACTACATATCACTTGTGAGTATCCTACAATACTCACTACATATCACTTGTGAGTATACTGTAATACTCACTACATATCACTTGTGAGTATCCTACAATACTCACTACATATCACTTGTGAGTATCCTGCAATACTCACTACATATCACTTGTGAGTATCCTACAATATTCATTACGCCTGTCGCCTCATCACTCATAAGTATCATGCGATATGCACTACACATCATCACTCATGAGTATCCTGCAATACTCACTACATATCATCACTCAAGAGTATCCTTCAGTACTCACTGCACATCATCACACATGAGTATCCTGCAATACCATACATTATTTGACTCTCCTGCAATTTGGCCTAGATATTGGTCTCTCTGTAAACACCATACAGTTGATCTCACGTGTGCATTGGTCTGTATAAAGACCATACAGTTGGTCTCACCTGTGCATTGGTCTGTATAAACACCATACAGTTGATCTCACGTGTGCATTGGTCTGTATAAAGACCATACAGTTGATCTCACCTGTGCATTGGTCTCTGTAAGGACCATACAGTTGATCTCACCTGTGCATTTGGTCTCTGTAAGGACCATACAGTTGATCTCACCTGTGCATTGGTCTGTGTAAGAACCACACAGTTGATCTCACCTGTGCATTGGTCTCTGTAAGGATCAAACAGTTGATCTCACCTGTGTGTTGGTCTCTCTGTAGGGACCATGCTGGTGGGAACGAGCGCCTTGTCAAGATGGTGCCTGGACTGAGGGTTTACGGAGCAGGTGACCGCATCGAAGCCCTCAACTATCCACTCAATGATGGCGATGAATTTCAGGCAAGTGACAATTGAAACGACGAAAATTGTAGGAAAAATTTTGCAACTGTGAAACACTAGAATGGAAACAATGACTGTTGTGCAGTGCCAGTAAGACAAGGATCGAATTCACAAACGACTGAACTGATGAAGTCTACATAATTTATTATACAGATGTGCACATTAGCAATAGGTGTTTTGATGTTATGGGTCAAGAGTATGAAAGCTGTTTACCTAGACATGTCATTACAATAAAACTGGTAATAGATGCATAATAACAAGTTAAAATCTGAGAGTAGATGAAATGGATGATGCAGTTATTTTTCTTGTTCGTGTTAATCTGTCAGAAGGAAAAACACATCTTTGTAACAGCTTTGAAAATATAACTGAAAACATGCGTTGACACATCTAACAGACATTGACGAATGAATGTCTACTACAAAATAGGGACTTTGAGTAATGTGTTACAATATGCGTTTACTTGTATTATGTTCATGAACCAACAAAAAATGTATAATTAAAAATAGCATTTATACATACTTAACTGGCTCTATGATATCTGGTTACCTGGTTACTGTTTCTGTTTCTCTCAAAATGGAACTGCACAGCTATTATTTAGCTCAGTATAATATAATATAATAACGCGGCTCTAGACCACCACTTCCTGCTATTGTTCTCGCTAACGTGCGCTCGCTCAAGAACAAAACAGACGAACTGTTCCACCTATTGTCTTTCAAACGTGAATTCAAGGACTCTTCCATTTTGTGCTTCACTGAGACATGGCTTGACCAACTGACACCTGACGCTGCCGTTACCCCACCGGGCCACACTTTGCTTAGAGCCGACAGATCAAGCGAACTGTCGGGCAAAGAAAGGGGTGGTGGAATATGCTTCCTTGTCAACCATCGGTGGTGCAATGACTCAACTATTGTGTCCTCTTCCTGTTCTCCTGAACTTTAATCACTCACAGTTAACTGCAAACCGTTCTACTCGCCGAGGGAATTCTCCAGTGTTGTTTTAATGGGTGTTTACATTCCGCCTGATGCGAATGCAACCAGTGCAATTAACCAGTTGACTACCCGCGTGTTGGCAGCAGAAACAATGTACCCTGATAGTGTCATCATCATCCTGGGTGACTTCAATCACACTAATCTACCCCGATACAAACAGCATGTTAATTGCTCCACTCGTAACAATAAAACTCTTGACCACTGCTACACCATCTTCAAGGACGCTTACCGGGCCACCACCAGGGCTCCATTGGGTGAGTCAGATCACGCTACAGTCGTATTGATTCCTACATACCATCAGAAGCTAAAACCAATAAAACTGACCACCAAGACAGTGAGAAAGCTGACTGCTGACTCAACGATTGCTTTGAAAGCTTGCCTTGGCAGCACGGACTGGCAAATGTTTAAAGATTCCTGCCACGACCTCGACTCGTACACTGACACAGTTACTGCCTACATCAGCAGGTGTGAAGAAACCTGCTACGAAAGTAAGTTAGTTACAGTATATGGCAACGACAAACCATGGTTTACCAGGGACATTAAACAGAAGCTAGCCATGAAGAACTCAGATTTCATTAGCGGCAACAGGGAAGAATTTCGGAGAGCCAAGTACGCAGTGCGCAAGGCAATTAGTTCGGCCAAGTACAAATACAAACGCAAACTTGAAAACCAATTTGCTTCCAACAACACCAGATTTGTTTGGCAAGGGTTACGTCAAACTACACAGTATAAACCAAGCGCTTCAGCCATTTACAACGCCGATCCGTCCTTCCCCGACCAACTAAACGACTTCTACAGCAGTTTTCGAACATATTATGCTCCGTTATCTGAAATCTTCCACGGCCGGTCTATTGGATCCTCACCAATTTGCTTATCAAACTAACAGATCTGTGGACGATGCAGTTGCCTTAGGTTTATATTATGTTATGAAGCACCTGGAACACCCGAGCACTTATGCGAAGATTCTTTTCGTGGATTTTAGCTCAGCCTTTAACACCATAATTCCTGTGAAGTTGTTTGATAAACTTGTATCTCTGAATGTGCATCCTGCCATCTGTCACTGGACTCTCAACTTTCTTCTTCACAGGCTTCAATCTGTCAAGGTCAGAAACTCTCTCTCCAAACCTGTTATTCTTAACACTGGTGCCCCACAAGGCTGCGTACTTTCTCCTTTCCTTTTCACTCTCTTTACAAATGACTGTGTATCTGGTAACCAATCTGTTCGCGTGGTTAAGTTCTCGGATGACACCACTGTAATTGGCTGTGTCAACAATGCTAACAAGTCTGTGCATAGAGAGGAAGTTCAAAGACTGGTCGGCTGGTGTAAGAACAACAACCTGGTACTAAACATATCCAAAACGAAGGAAATGATCATTGATTTTCGCAAAAAGAAAACACCCATCCACCCCCTTGTCATTGACGGTACTGAAGTCTTACAAGCCGACTATGTAAAATTTTTGGGTTCGACTATTTCTAAAGATCTTCCCTGGTGTAATAACAAGATTGACATCATTAAAAAAGCACAAAAACGCATGTACTTCCTTAGACACCTCAAACGATTCGGCTTATCTCAAGCAATATTAACACGTTTCTACCGCGCAGTTATTGAAAGTGTCTTGTCATTTTCTATTACTGTCTGGTTTGGTCGCGCCAGCCAAGATGAAATTAATCAAATTGAATCAGTCATCAAGTACGCCTCTAAACTAATCGGGTTAAATATGCCGTCCATTAGATCTCTTTATCTATCTCGCAGTTTGCGCATAGTACAAGACGAATATCATCCAGCCAACCATCTCTTTGAACTCCTTCCCTCCAGTAAGCGCTACCGTAGCATAAAAACTAAAATGACGCGATTTAACAATAGTTTCTATCCTCAAGCGCTGAGATTTTTAAACGGAGAGCCAGCATCAATGTCTTGCCTCTGGTAGGTAGTTGCAATGTCGCCTTTTAAATTTTTATTTATTTATTTATTTTTTTAATCTTTAAAATTTTTTAATCTTGCAACCTAGTATATTACTCTCGCTTGTTTTCAACTGGTTTTAGTATTACGATTGTGATATGTAATGTTTAGTTCCGTGTGTGATTGGGTGCATGCGTGTATGTTTGTGCTAACGTCACAACACTACAAATTCCTTGTACTTGCTACTTGGTAATAAAACGTATCTTATCTTATCTTATAAAGACCTAAATAATAGCCTATATATATACATACATACATAAAGGCTATTATTTAGGTCTATATATATGTATATATATATATATATATTATATAGAGCTAAATAATAGCTGTGGTGTTCCATATATATTATTTATATATATATATATATATATATATATATATAATTATGTATACAGTGTGTATATAGAATTGCGGGAGTGAAAAGAATAAACAAGCAAAGACTGGAGGAACCGAGGGAGGAAGTAGGTGTGAGAGAGAGTCTCACTTTCAACAAAACAACAAATGTATCTCATATGACTGTATATTACAGATTACAGTTTACATGAATTATTTGGGATGTTTAATTTCCCATTTGAAAGTCTTTGTATCTTAAGGGTGGTTGGTCTCTCAACTCCCTCGCACTTCTGTTCGGGGCTGCTGCGACGTTGTGTTGTAGTTGGTATTTGCTTTTGTGGAGTTTTGGTCGGTGTTGAGTCAAGTGTTTTGGTCGGTGTTGAGTCGAGTGTTTTGGTCGATGTTGAGTCAAGTGTTTTGGTCTTTGTCGAGTCGAGTGTTTTGTTGATGCTCTGATTGGCATCTTGTTCATCTGCACTTGAAACTGAACGATTTTGTCAGCCACCTCCATACGTGCCATGACTGCTTTCTCATTGGTTTTGTCGGCAATCTTCAAGACATATTCACGTTCTGAATCGCCTTCATCTTGTACAGCATGGACATTCTTATGCCGTTATCTCAAATTCTTGTTTCTTGCTAGACACTGTGCAGCAAAATGATTCTCATGTCCACACTATTTCACGATATGCAGGGCATTTATTCTTGTTCCAAACATATTTTCTGCCCTGCCCTGCACACTTTCAGTGGTGTGGTCTCTGGCTTGTGTCTTCTTGGTTATAACTGACCATATTTGTTTGCTTTATTTTGTGCACTGCTGTTTCTTCTTTCTCTGCTTGGAAAACCAATATCTGCTTTTGT
Organism: Lamellibrachia satsuma; assembly: GCA_033239005.1. Taxonomy (NCBI): domain Eukaryota; kingdom Metazoa; phylum Annelida; class Polychaeta; order Sabellida; family Siboglinidae; genus Lamellibrachia; species Lamellibrachia satsuma. The sequence continues at coordinate 2,013,259 of BSQZ01000087.1, read as the reverse complement.
GACGTTTGGTGTGCTGTGCATATTTACACAGTCTGTTGTAGAGTGAATGCAGCTTCTCTGAATAATTTATCACGTAACGAGTCTTTATGACAGCCAAACACAATTTGGTCTCAGAGTTGTTTCTCCTTTTCTTCCCTGTAGTCACGTTCTTTGACCATTATCCTAATCCTGGTGATATATGCATCAAGTGACTCGCCCGGTCGCTGCATACATTTGCGAAATACATATATGGAAGCTAGTTCATTTTTTTTAAAGAAAAGTAAGCATTAAACTTTTCCATGACAGCTTCTAACATCATAGCCATGTTGGGAGCTTCACCCTCGGTTGCAGGGAACTCAAGAGTTGTAAATCTTCACCTCCAGTTGTCAATAGCAAAGCCACTTTATCTTCATCACTTCTGTTTTATACCCTGAAGCTGTCACATATAAGTAAAATGTCTGTTTGACAGCTTTCCAGGTGTGTTCATTATCACCACTTAGAATCTTAGAGATTTGTTTGGGGTTGCAACTGACGGTGTTTGTGCCAGTGTCACGGTTGTGCGTTCTCACAATGCATTATTACTGTCACTTTCGCTTCAGTTTATCGTCCACACTCACACCGTGTACAAGACGTAGCTTAGATGTCATATTATCACTCAATGGAAGGTTCGTTTCCATTCATATGTGAAGGTTTGTTTTCTCCAGTGTGTCTGCATTTCAAACCTGTATCCCTCTTTCTATGGCTACCTGGCATTGCGGGGTATCTACCACCATGAAACAGTACTTGTATCGTGGTAATGAGGTGTGTTTAATACCTCACTTAGGTACATGTGACCTGCTCTATATCATATTATAGCTCCTCTGGCCGCTAGGTGTCAGCACATGTATATTGTAACAGCTATATTTAACCAAATTCAAACCAAGAGATAATGCTTAGTACTACACTATTAAATTACCATGAAAATAAATACTGTTAGTTGGTGCGTTGTTGAAATCTATTTATATTCTTAGAAATACTGTATTCTTACCCACGTGCAAAACTACCTTTGTATTTAATATATAGTTATCTGATAAAACAATCTTGTGACTTTATTTCCCAGTGATGTTTTCCTCACCAAAACTGTGACTTTATTTCCGTGACGTTTTTCTTGCGACACAACTTTTCATTAGCTATATTAAAACTCCATCCGCAACTGATTTAGCCTATTGAAAACCTGGTGTCTAAATATACAGTGTGTGAATACTTTCTTTAACATCCACCATCGGTTTAATAAAAAATGCCTATTCTTTTTCAAATCATCGAAAGAATTGAATTTAATCATTAGATCTGATGAGGCTCAACATAATAGATATCCAAAAACACTGTGCAGATCAATTCCCATCATGGGTGTGACTTCCATCCTCTTGCCAATCACATGACATAGTTACGAAATTTCACCAAGGGTGAAAAGTCATTTGGGTTTTCAGCGTTTCCATTTTCACTAGACTTAATTGACTAATTTAATAGTTTGTCTGATGATTTCTCAAAATTAATATACAAAAGTTGCACCAAATGAGCTAGCATGTTGCAGTGGATGCTAGGTAGGTTTGATGTTTCGCAAAATTAATTTTAAATGAAACCTTTAATTGAGGAAGCACCTTTAGTTGAGGAGGCACCTTTAATTGAGGAAGCACCTTTAGTTGAGGAGGCACCTTTAGTTGAGGAGGCACCTTTAGTTGAGGAGGCACCTTTAGTTGAGGAGGCACCTTTAGTTGAGGAGGCACCTTTAGTTGAGGAGGCACCTTTAGTTGAGGAGGCACCTTTAGTTGAGGAGGCACCTTTAGTTGAGGAGGCACCTTTAGTTGAGGAGGCACCTTTAGTTGAGGAGGCACCTTTAGTTGAGGAAGCACTTTTAGTTGAGGAAGCACCTTTAGTTGAGGAAGCACCTTTAGTTGAGGAGGCTCCTTTAGTTGAGGAGGCTCCTTTAAATGAGACCAATTTTAGCACGCGACATGTCAATTTGTTGTAGATTGGCACATTGAGAGTCCAGTGTATGGCCACACCATGTCACACGTCGGAGCATCTCTGCTACTATGTTACCACTAGTGACCGCAAGGAACGTCCTGTGGTCTTCACTGGTCAGTACGACTGATAATATCAGTGCTCTTGTTTGTCCATGGAGAAGACCAGCATACCACTGAAGTTAATGAATAGCTTTGGGATGTAGACATCCTAGCGATGAAGGACAGATATCCCCTCCCCAGAGTTGAGACATTTTAAAGAGAAAAAACATGCAAATTGGGGATTTTATCACCAGATTTAGCTCCCATTTGTATTACTCAATACAAGTGTACTAAAATTACACATCTGAATGCGGCTTAAAAATATAAAGAAATGTATATTTTAGTGCGTAATTTGATTTTTTAAATGCTGTTTTTGTTCAGTTTGTTTTTGTGTGCAATTTTCAATGTCTTAATCCAAGATATACACACATGTCAACTATTACGATTTGGGCGTAATCATTACAATATTTGACCCTCCATTACACTATTGCAGTGTGTCAGTCAGTAATTATGTTTCCCGTTCCTTCCCATACAAAATATCTTAAGTCCCATTTTTGTGTGACAATTTTGTTAACAGTCGTTATTTTCCAGTCCCTACCGACCTCTCCTGGGCATCTGCCATCCAATCAGCGATCACAAACTTTCCAATTAGCATATTTCTACTATAAATTACGTCAGCTTTACATTAAGTCATGCCAGTTCAGGAAATGATCAGCACATTTCCAAAATGGCATTCGCGGCACACATCAAAGGTATACCAAACTGATATTCTTAAATAATCAATACATGTGGTTTCATTTATTATCGATTATATAAATAAATGAAAATACTGGGAAAATACTAGGAAAACAAACTTTTAATAAAAATGTGATATGCACAACTATTATATTGGCCAGTTATCGTTCATCAAATATACCAATGATAGTAATCTCGCTTAACAAACTCTCGCTCGCCTTTGTAAGAGAGTCTGGCCGCAGATGGCGTGGTCTCGTTGTTACCCACTGTCATCACTCCATTTTGTGTAGGTGTTCCCGTCAAGCGCCAGCAGCCAAGCAGAGGCATTATTGAGATGCTTCACTAAACATTTGTTTGCCCGATTTGACTTATCAGTCGAACAGTTGTGTCAATATAATCATAGTTTAAAGTTAATTCGAATTGCATCATATAAAACGACAAAAGTTCACTCTTGTTTTTTTAATTAGCCAAATGCCCGGATGACATCGTAATTAGCTAATTAGCATACATAATTTCTGTCACAATGAAAAGTGCACATTGCATCCAGGCGATGATGACTTGACATTAATGGTTGCCTGACTGCTCGAGACAAATAATGTGTTGTTAAGTAGAATGTATGCACGGGCAAGCTAAGCTGGTGTTACTGAAGTTTTGACAGTTGACACTGCATGTTTTTATCGTTGTTTATTATAATGCCATAAAATGCCACCATTCCGACGAAAACATAAGGTCAAAAACCTTAAACACTCTGCAAACACCTTCAACGTTTGCCAAGACCGCCTTCGTCAGTCGCTGACCTGTGGATGGAAGTTGGCATCTCTGGGTATCTATAACAATTTTGTGCAGCAATTGGCATGAAATAAATAACTTCTACCGCAGTTACATTAATCTGCATGTCACTGAATCATGTTTCCCCATGAGTGTAAATAGAAAGATCCATGGAAGGATTTGTCTCAAACAAGAAACTTAATTTAATAGTTTAAATTAGGTTTGATTTAATGCACATACGTTAGATTGTAACAAATGTTTTACAGTTGTGTTGGATTGGTATTGTCATACCTGTGTAAATTTGCAGTGATTGTTCATAATCTGCAACTATTTCTTATTTGTTGTGTTGAGAAATGTAAACAAATGCTGAAAATATTATTTGGATTTGAGAATTGTTCACTTTAATATTCCTGTCGTTCCGCATTAGTTGTGATCGACAAACACATTTCAATTGACATATGATATTTGAAACGGTCCCTTGCAGGTGATACCCTGTTCGTGGGCGGTTGTGGGAGGTTCTTTGAGGGTACAGCTGAGCAGATGTACCACGCCCTCGTGACGGTTTTGTCTGCTCTGCCAGATCACACGGTATGAACCTTAATGCATGTTACAAATTTAATAAGATTTAAATATCCCATATCATTTCATTTAGCCCATCACGAAACGGGTTCATTGATGTTCAACTCTGTAGTACGTGAGAAAAGTTGAATTAATTTGCACAGTCGGTTTATTAAAATAATTGTTAAATTCATCAAAGAAAGTTTCAATAGCCTTATGTCATAGCATATAGTGCTAGGCCAATTTTTCCCCCTTTTCATCGAATTTTGACCAGTCACAAATAATTTAATTTGGCCGATGGTTTCATAAAAATTAATAACATATTTTTTTACAAATACATGTCATAGTGAATGCGAGATAGGTTAGACATTTCACAAAATGATTTTAACAGGAGACAAATTAATGAAAACTTTGAATCTGTAATGTAACGTGATGTGACAATTGCGCAAGCGTGACACTGGGTCCCAGTGGTTGGCCTTGTTGTAGCGAGTCTTCTGTGGTCACGAATACACGGTGAGTAACCTCAAGTTTGCTCAACACGTTGATGGCAAGAACCTGGCTGTGAAGGAGAAACTTGCCTGGGCACTGGTACGTCATTACGTTGTCTATATACAGATTTTCAAATGTCAGGCTTGCTGCATTGTACGGATTTCCAGTATTCAATACAAATTTTTGGGAGGAATACTGCCGTAATACTGCCGTATCCTGTTATGGTATGATAACGTACATATTTTCTTATGTAAAATCAAGTATGAAATCAAGGAATAAAATCGAGTATTTTCTCCTAAGATACTTTTGATTCTAGGTAGATTTCCGACAAGGTATATTTTGTGGCAAGAAAAATCCATTTTTAAGAGTTACAAAATGATACAGTCACACTGGTTCGTTACAGTATAAAACAAAATGATACAGTCACACAGTGTAACGGGTTCGTTACAGTATAAAACAAAATGATACAGTCACAGTGTAACAGGTTCATTACAGTATAAAACAAAATGATACAGTCACACAGTGTAACAGGTTCATTACAGTATAAAACAAAATGATACAGTCACACAGTGTAACAGGTTCGTTACAGTATAAAACAAAATGATACAGTCACACAGTGTAACAGGTTCGTTACAGTATAAAACAAAATGATACAATCACACAGTGTAACAAGTTCGTTACAGTATAAAACTGTGTAACTCATAAGGCAGGTAACTGTTTGCAGGAAATGAGGAATGACGGGTTGCCAACGATTCCATCAACCATTGGAGAGGAGATATCATACAACCCCTTCATGAGAGTTGAGTACGTTATTATCATGTTTCTTGTGTTTGAGAGGTCATGAGTTTCACATTCCTTGATTCAGGGCGAGTTTTCTTAACTTGTGCGCCAGTGTACAAGTGTTTTTTCAATAACTTCCTTTTAGATTATTTAACTACTGTTATTTATCATTGTGATTATAAATTGTTCCCATTTAATTATTTATCTATCTTCTTATATATGATCTTAGTTAATTATTAATTGTTTTTATTTATTTATTTGTTTATCTATGCCTTTACCAATTTTTATATTTACATTTGTGATTTCACAACTATTTTAAATAGTTTACATCATCTTAAATTATACAACCGTTGAAGTAAAAGTAGATGTGTTCGATGGCCCATTTAAAATCACGCTACAAACGTGACACGGTCACCATCGTGAAATAGAGTTTTTACTTCTACCATAAGTATGTCAGTACAAACTTTCCCGCTATGTTTCAGGAAGGAGGCTGTCCAGAAGCACGTGGGGAAGACCGACGCAGTGTCGACTATGGCTGCCTTGCGTAAAGAGAAGAATAACTTCACGGCCACCTAGATACGGATGAATGCACTTGTGTGTTCCCACAATACTTGGCATCGGTGTCCGTGTAACTTACATAATTTCAATGCCATAGCAGCCACATAATTGGATGCGTTATTATAAGATAATAATTTTGACCAATAAATCTTTAAACATATAGGGCTTGTCTTCCTGACCAAATTGTCCGAGTCTCGTTTAAGACAAAGATTTCAATGTTGTAAGTTACGATGTCTCTCTTCTAATCTTTTCATAGCTTGAAACAATTTTTCTTAAGTCTTGCAATATTAAGGATGTCCCACAAAACAAGTATACAACAGAATAAAAATATCAACAGGAAGTGGCTTTTTGACAAGTGAAGCAGACTTTGTGGGCACCACGTGACTTACAATCCAACGATGTGTTGAGCGCTTGCACACATTGTACAAGGCACAGTGAAAAGTTATCTATTAATCTCGGTTGGTTGAGATCAAGTCCAAACTTTTATAGAAAACCAATTTTTAGTAATGTTTTGCGTGTCTAGTTGTTAGTGCACTTGTTTTCATTCTGTTGCCCGGTATTGTTGAAGTGTTCAGTGTTTGATGCTGAAATGGAAAATTCGTTCCTATTTTGTGTTATCTCTGTGTCAGATTGTGTTGATGAAAATAATAGATTTAAGATGCCTTTCTCAGTCCATCTATCACATCGTGAATAAGGTTCGTTAATGCTCACATCTGAAGTGTGTGAATAGTTTAAGTATTATGCACATTGTTTAATAAAGGAGTGCAAACTTTTACTAAGATCATCGAGAGAACCGACTCTGGTCGTTATATCGGGTAACTTGTGAAAGTATGAATAGTCTTCTTGTTATAGTATATAGAGCTGAACTTTTTTGTTAAAATTTTGACGGAAAATCCGGTCAAAATCAATCCAATAGTTTCTGTAATGATTTCATCAAAACTAAATAACAAATTGCAGTATTGGATACTAGATTTTCTGTGAAATTGTTCTAGAATGAGACCAGCGTAAAAATTTTATTGAAGAACGACCTTTAATGTAAATTAGGCGGTATGATGGCATGTTGGTATGGTACGCACCTTATAGTGACATTGATGTTTGTCTCGTGTGTTTTGTGAATACACGCCAGAGGGTGTCACATATGGAGTTTGAAATTACGATTAAAAGATGTGTGTATTACCATTAGTGATGAACAGTTTTCATATTGAAAAAATGGGTGATGTACCATTGTGTACAACTGGTGTACACTATAAAGGTGTACAGCCATGTATTTATGTGTAGTTGGTCTGGTTTACTTGTGCACTGCTGCATGGAGATATGTACACGTATGTACGTACGTACGTACATGTACATACAGTGATACTAACCAGGTACATGATGTATGTATGCATGCAGTCTTAGATGCATACATGCATGCATATAATCGTCCAAACAAATAGGTTACACCAGGGTTCAGCAACCTTTTTGAACGGAGGGCCAAATTAGTTACTTGGAATAGGTCAGCGGGCCACACATAAACGCACGCACATGGAAGCACGCACGCACGCGTGCACATAAGGTTATTATCTTGTAACACGTAAAATATATACATTTATATGTATATACATACATACATACACACACACACACACATATATATGCATGCAACATGCATATGTTGCTGTTGTAAATAGGTATGATTTTGAACAACAGTTCGATGGTCACTATGCTGTTCAAAAACACACATTATTCATGTTACGTGTTCTTGGCATGCCGCTGATGCCATGTTAACCCGTGTGACACTGACGCCTGTTGTTAGAGATGTTGATGCTAGAGTTGCTGCGCCACCAAGTGTCCCACATCTGGCTGCAGACTGGACACTGCGAGCCTCAGCTCGTCATCCAAGTGTCCGTCTGTTAGATGCGTTCCTGGCTTGCATTACACGAAGTTCATCTTAATTGTTCACTCCCTGTTGCGAGCCCTAAGATTGTCAATCGGTCAGCAAACTCCCGTCTCAGCAACTCAATGAATGCTACGAAGGCCTACATGTCCGGAGTGGTTAGTTTGTTTTCTATGAGTGTCGGGAAGTAATTTGCATCCCGCAGTTGTGTTTCCCACAATCGAAACCTGGTCTCGAAGGCGGAGACAAACGGACACAGTTCATTGATTAGTTGTTCTCTTCCCTGGAGTTGGGCGTTCAGCAGAGTGAGGTGCTCCGTGACGCAGACTAAAATGCAAAATCGCAGATCCATAAGGGGTCAGTGAATGCCGGTACTTCTCCACCCTTCTTCTCCATGAATACGCTGATCTCATGTCTCAGCTCGTACACGTGGCACAGCATGGCAACCCAACCTAGTCAGGGCACTTCGGTTTATTGCAGGAATTGTTAATATTGCACATTCATCTCAGACGGAAGGTGCTGGAACTGCCAGTGATTTAACGAGTGTTAACGAGTGTAATTCAAAACAACACATTATCACTCACACAAAAACACAAAAAGATAGAAAATTCATGTCTGCATGTGGGCAAAAGTTAATTAATTAAAGTTTTAAAGAAGTGAGAAATGTTTGATACGTTCATCGCGTGGAAATGGTATTACCGAGTTGCATTATGTGATATGTCTCGCCTAGACGTCTCTTCTAGAATTTAGTCTAGATAAGGCGTACTATTTTTTATTTTATATATCAATATTGCAGGCGCGGGCCGCGTCATGCATAATCTCGCTATCAGTCCGCGGGCCGCATGAAATAGCTCTGCGGGCCGCAGTTGGCCCGCGGGCTGCAGGTTGCCGACCCCTGGGTTACACATTCACTCATAGCGTATTCAGCCTACTAAGCGTACAGTATGCATAAGCAAATTTGGACCATCGAAAAATATCAAGGAATCTGTTCTCTACAAGCGTACACCAAAATTTGTTTCTCTAGGTAACTTTCTGTGGTAACTAACACTAGTTAGTGGTGTCATTCGGTGACTAGTGTAGAACAACTGAAAAGTGGTGCCAACTGTTTAACACCAGATAGCGACACTTCAATTGTTCCACAATAGTCAAATTACAAGAATTATGGACCCTGCTGATTAAAAAGGGGGTGTATGCTAAATAGGGTGTGTATGCTTAATACGATACATGAAATGAGCTGTGAAAAATTTGAATTGAGTGATCTTTATAAATGTTTAGCAAAGTTATATATCGCAGTTGAACCTTGTAGGTGAGCATACAGTAGTGTATGAAATGTTTATCACTTCAGACAAAGTGGTATTTAATGTAAGGAATTGCATTAAACACTTGTAAAAGTCATCATAGCATTTTAATTCAGGAACCTTTTCGTAATATGACATTGTAAAGCAGGACCTATGTGCACATAATCCTGCTCACAATATGTATTAATTGAGGTACTCTTCAAGTAATTAAAGGGAAACAAAAGTCATGGTTTTGGGCCTATACACCTGTTAGAGTTACTAGAACATAATCATTTGCAACTACAATTAAGAATATCACACCAGTGGTTTACTAGGAAAACCTTGTTGAACACACGGCATCTTAATTTCATGGGCTGCACCATACTATCAGATAACCCAACGTCATGAGTCGTAGTCTGGCAAAATCCGCTTGCCTAATGAACACTAATTTACATACACTTATTCCTATACTTGCCAATAGGACATGGCCGTGCTGTTCGCGTCCAAACTCGACTGATGTCACATACTTTTGCCTTTTACTAAACTAGTCCTATTTCTCACAACATCTCGTTTAAGACTGGTTTCGTTCTGCATGTACTGGCAGAGCTTAATACGTGGGTGGGGTAGTCTAGATTACCCGATTTCATAGAACGTGCACTTATCGGTCGCTCTGGTTAACATGTCAGCCATTGGTTAACATGTCAGCCGTTGGTTAACATGTCAGCCGTTGGTTAACCGGAGAAATGAACACATTCTGAGTAAACCACTAGCGTGATATTCTTGATTTTAGGTGCAATGGTGCAGAGCCCCCAAACCATGACTTTTGTTTTGCATTAAGTACTATATTAAGATAAACTCCTTGATCTAATTCTAATAAACACCTGCTATGTTTTAGTATTTCGCTGACTAACAAATAAGCATCTAGTACATAATTGTACACTTACATCGCCTTCAAACTTGGCACTGGCTTTCCCGTATGCAGTACAGATTTTGGAAAGTAGCCGCCTGTGTCCCATTGTGACAAATGGAAAAATTATAAAGTACATGTTTTCTTATATTTGTCACACAAGCGTACATTTGAATGACAAACGTATAGTGTGGTCAAAGCAAAAATACTTATGCCAGGCAGTTTACAGACAAAATCTGGCAGATTTCCTTTGATGTAGGTTTATTTTATAGCTTGATAGATAACACTTGATCGCAGTAGGAATGCTGTAGGCCGATTATTTAACAAGGAATTTAACAAGGTTGCCATCCCAAACAACAAGTTCCTGATGGCAAGTGGACAAGGAAGCTTATCGAGAGTCCAACAATTTTCTCATCTATGTGTAGCCCGCCCTTATCAAATATCTGTCAATTCTATTTTTAAACATATTCACCACTACTAGCATTAACACAATAATTTGGCAGTTTGTTCCATTCATTTATCACCCTCTGTGAGAAAGAGTACTTTCTCATGTCCAACCTACACTGCTCCTTAACTAATGCTGCTTTGTGTCCTCTGGTTCTACTGCCTTCTTTAAATTTAAAGAACATATTCCTATCAACATCCTCATAATCATTCACTATTTTAAACACTATTTGGTCTCCTCTTAGTCTCCTGGTCTCAAGTGTTGTCAAACCACATTGTAATGACTTTGCGGTTTGTACAGAATTTCAAGTTAAAAATGTGGATCTCAACCCCAAAATGTAACTGATCTGCTCAAGCAACACACACAAATTACCCATGGTGTGTAAGTATTATCCATCATATCCATGTGTATGTAACAAACCTTGTATAATATAATGTATAATAGCGAGACATTCTGTGCTACCACTTAATAAAAACATTTAATTTACAATCATTAGAGAAAAATGTACAGTCGTAATCAGGACAGAGACAACAGTTACTATAGCTGCTTAATGGGATTGCCCACCCAGTAGTCTGTGCTGGGTGGGGGGGGGTAAAATTTTCCTTAAACTTGGTCTACGTGACAAGGTTATCAGTTTTACCAAACCATGTATACACTGTTGTATAAGATTTCAAATGTTTACACTATGACGTATGCATTTGTCTTTAGAAATATGGATTAAAAATGACATGGAAACTTACAAAATCATGATGTAAATAAGCTAGTATTAAACCAGTTATTGTGTAATATTGCCTCCTAACAATCCCACCTAATGAACTATTAGTCTTCAGTGTTCTTATTTCAAAGTATAGTATTTCTGGCTCACATTTGGGTAACATACCGTATTCTACCTAATAAGCATACAGTACACTTGAAAAAAATTGGCCATGGAAAAAATGTCAAGGAATCTGTTCTTATAAGCGTACACCAAATTCGTTTTTTCTAGACAATAAGGGAACTAGTGGTGTCATCTGGTGACTAGTGTAGAACTAAAAAGTGGTGTTAACTGCTTAACATCAGATGGCGACACTTCAGTTGTTCCATCCACACTAGTCAAACGACAATAATTATGGATCCTGCTGATTAAAAAAGGAGTGTATGCTAATTAGGGCATGTACCCTTAATAGGTCGAATGTTGTATTTGTAGTTTCTACTGGGATTCGGTGAGCTCACCGTGTTATGGTGGAAATGTTGACATACCATTATGAGTAATCATGCCTGAAGAGCTGGATTAACAATGTGGGGGGTCTGGTACAAACACTTTGTGGGGGGTCCTTACTGAGTGTGTGAAAGATAAAAATAAAGACACATATACTGACTATGGAAGTAACCTCATATCTTAGCACTTGCTCAAATATGTTTGAGCATATGCACTCACAGATTGTTGTCGATGACGGCATACAAACTTACATACAAGAAAATACAGCAAGAATGACAGTATACAGTGATATATCACAAAATAATACGAGAAAATGCACCATAAAACAGAGACCGTAGAAGTTCTTGTGAGCAAACAAAGCGATATCCAAATACTTTCCACCAAATTAGCTTAATTAATTTAAGTTTAACTTTGAGATGTGTGTGTGTGGGGTGCCAGAAGTGTAAAGACGAACAAAGAATTAATACATTAGACGGCATTACTAGTATAGGCTGTGTCACATTCACAACTATAGGCAGTGTCACATTCACAACTATAGGCAGTGTCACATTCACAACTATAGGCAGTGTCACATTCACAACTATAGGCAGTGTCACATTCACAACTATAAGCAGTGTCACATTCACAACTATAGGCAGTGTCACATTCACAACTATAGGCAGTGTCACATTCACAACTATAGCACAGAAGTGAACCAACTCGAGGGAAGCAAAGAGACTCAAAGCGGCTAATCAGATGGATTACGATTGGTTTTATGGGGGCCTGTTAGGAGTGTAGCGCTTGTACCATGGTTAATCGGGCACGGCCATTACGAGTCGGCATGCCACCATGAGTAAGACAGGGCACCATGAGTGAACATACCACTTTGAGCTGACATACCATTGTGAGTCGGCATACCACCATGAGTTGACATACCACCATGAGTCGACATGTGACCATGAGTGAGTATGCCACCATGAGTCGACATGCCACTATGAGTCGACATGTCACAATGAGTCGACATGCCACAATGAGTTGACATGTCATAATGAGTTGACATGCCACAATGAGTCAATACGTCACAATGAGTCGACATACCACAATGAGTCGACATGTCACAATGAGTCGACATACCACAATGAGTCGACATGTCACAATGAGTCGACATGTCACAATGAGTCGGCAATGCACCATTAAAGTATCGAGCTACTACAAGTCATCATGGGTCATCCCCGGCACGCGCCTGAGAGTTCGGTCAAGCGCCCAGTCCGTGGCCTGATCAATGGGCTTGATGATGAACGGGATTGCTGCGAGTCCAGTGCCCAGCATGACCCACTTGCGGGTCTGGGCAGGCACTGCTGTTGACCGCTGCAAGGCTTGACCAGTCAGCCAACAGATGCGGTTGATTGTGAACCCTGGGACAGCGACGGACGCGCGAGTCCCTGCCACACCAGGGTGTCCAGTACAGATGCCGTCACTCTCTTTGTCTTCTCAGAGTCACTGGACCACGGCAGCTGGAACGAATGAATCGGCCAGTCAATCAATCGATCAATGGATGTCTTCACGTAAAGTGTACACTTTTAGTCCCACGCAGCCTCAAAAATCAACGTTTAGAATAACAAACATACTCTACCTCGTTTATAGTAAGATTATCTTACCTTGGAAGTCTTTATGCCTTTGCTGCATGCGTCTGCACAAACATAGCTGCATGAGATGACATAGCTGAGTCGTACAACACTGACAGGCACAAGAGCCCTGAGTGACTCCCCTACCTCATTTGCGTACCCTGCGCAACACAAAAATACATGATATTATATGTGATAAATAAATACAAATAAATACATATATTCTTGCAGCTGTTTCCCACCAGACACCATGCTTCTGTTCGTTGATTCCCTTTTCCCCCATATCTTATTTTCCTACTTCCCCACACCTCTATCCCTGTTTGTTTCTCTCTCAGATCAGTTTTTCCTTATTTCCTCGACACCTTCCTCCATCCATCAAATCCAGCGTATAGTCAATGGCATCAAATCCAACATATAGTCAATGGCATCAAATCCAACATATAGTCACCGGCATCAAATCCAAAATATAGTCATCAGCATCAAATCCAATATATAGTCACCGGCATCAAATCCAATATATAGTCATCAGCATCAAATCCAATATATAGTCACTGGCATCAAATCCAACATATAATCACTGGCATCAAATCCAATATATAGTCATCAGCATCAAATCCAACATATAGTCACCGGCATCAAATCCAATATATAGTCATCAGCATCAAATCCAATATATAGTCACCGGCATCAAATCCAACATATAATCACCGGCATCAAATCCAACATATAATCACTGGCATCAAATCCAACATATAATCACTGGCATCAAATCCAACACTTAATCACCGGCATCAAATCCATCATATACGGGTAGTCACCGGCATCAAATTCAACACTTAATCACCGGCATATACCGGGTAGTCACCGACATCAAATTCAACACATTCTTAAATTCAACCAGAGCTTGTAAACATTGAATGAATGAATGAATGAATGGATTTATTCAACAAAAACACATTTGCATAATTCATACAGTACATACCACTAAGTGAATTTGTCGAAAAAGGGTAAAAAGAAGTGTAATACTTATAATGTTTACCCTTTTAGTAATTTAACATATCTAAAATAAAATACTTGATTGAACATATAACTACTGTATTCATTAGAGTGCCATTATTTTCCAGATTCAAAGTGCAACAACACAATATACATGTATATTTATAGCAGGACAAAAGAAAATATTGGAACATGAATTGAAAACCTTAATAACAAACTAAAATAACAATCTACAATACTTCTAACATTTTTTCATTCTATTGATCATTAATTTAGTTTACACTAAGATGATAAACACAATAACTGAAGTTACTAATTTTCTACAAGAAATGGTTAAGAACTTAGCACATAACTATTCAATACTTTGTCTGTATAATACTTCTTGAACTGATGAACGCTTCTACAACTAATCAATGAACTATTGAGGGCATTCCACAGTTTTACTCCTTTAACAGACATACACATGCTTTTCAAACTGCTATGTGCATATTTTTGTATAAAATTACATTCCTGTCGAGTTGAATAAACTGATTCATATATGCTGAGAAACTGCTGTACATTCAGTGGTAATAAGTTGTGAAATGCTTTAAACATGATAATTGCAGTTTTTAATTCCACTATATCTGGCACTTTAAGAAAGTGCAGATTATAAAATAGCATAGTTGTATGGTCCAGTCTCTTGGCACCACAAAGTAACCTTATAACCCTTTTCTGTAATATAACTAAACATTGAACATTTGTTGCATATGTGTTGCCCCATACTTCAGCACAATACATAATATACAGCAAGAAAAGAGAGTAGTACAAAATATTCATAAGTTTTTCACTCAAAACAACTTTTCTAATAATTTGTTTACATTGAATTGATGAAGTAACTGTTACTAGTAATGAATTGGTATATCGGGATTATCAAACTCTTGCACAAAATGTTTCTTCAGATTTTTTTTTAAAATGGCACATTCTATTAAGACTTTAAGTAGGTTGAATTTGACGTCGACCAGTATGCCTCTTTCCCTCACTACTTCCAGCCTAGACAATATATTGCCAGTTAACTTCTAGGGAATGAATTAAGACGCTACAAAAGATTGTCAGTTTGGTCATTCACATGGGCAGCTTGTTGAGATGTTCTCATTTTGTCTAAAATAGAACTGCTGATGAGGAGAACAGATGAAAATCCCGGAAAGACTTACAAGGTCTGCTGCAAAAAGAAAGTAGATGTAGATGTAGGTCCGATCAACACTAGGGTACTGCACAGAAAGGGTCCTTGGAAGAATGTTCAAAATCTGGATGACATTGTTCGAAGACTGAATGACCTTGATCCTGACGTGGATATAATTCCATGCTTTGTAGCCCAGAATTTGGGGAATTTGCCTCCCATCACCTTTAACTACACAGATGTGTCTGTGGCCTCTGTGCTGCTGATAGAGAGCTTCAGTGATGATGTTCTAATGTTGAGGGCTGGTATAAAACGCCAACAGACCACAACTGAGACGTTGAAGATGGTATGTGAAAACACAGTATTAAGAACACAGAAACTGGAAAACCAGAAATTGGGCGCAAATCCTCATCATCGTCCGGAAGTTGACACAGTTGAAACCCAAACTAAGTCAACAAAACCATGTGAACTGTGAACCCATGAGAGTAGCACTGCCACCTGTGGCAGCATCTTCTGACATGGTTCATGGTTCACAAAGCAAGCAAACATTAAATACCCGGTAGTACTGGACGTAGCTGCATAACAACCATAAAGTGTCACCTCTGGTTCTGTCGGCAAAATCTCTCACAAAGCAAAACAGACGACCATTGTGATTGGCACTGCCAAAGTTGATGGTATAGTGGCTGCTGTTGCGCCGAGAAGAAGGAAGGCAAATATATTTGCCACTCCATTTGCCCCAGATCAGAATACGGATGATTTGAAACGTTACCTGGATGGCAAGCTGAACGTCAGTGTAACATGTGTGCAATTAGACTCCAAGCGTCCGGAGTTCTACAGCTCATTTTACGTGTCTGCTGATGTAGACGATCCAAAGGTGTTCTTGGATGGACACATATGGCCCGAAGGCATATTTGTTCGGTGGTACAAACCAGTAGATAAGATGTGTCACAGAGACACTAGAAATGCTGCCTTCAAAGACAATGCTTAGAATCATGACTCATCTGAGGACGTAGTCTAAGAGCATTCATTGAACAACCAATTAAGTAAAAATAGATTTTCTGAAAGATTAGAAGTGGACCAATTATTAAGTGACTATGACATTGTGTGTCTCCAAGAGACGTGGCCAGCTAAGCAGCATGAGGAAGATCTGAAAGCAATGAGAAACGGATACAATGCAATATCAAACTCTCCTAATGATGACTCATTATGTATCACAGCTGGCCATAGAAGGGAAGGAGTAGCTATCCTTTGGAATAATAAATATGATAAATTTACTACCCAACATAAATATGATTACAACTGTGTCATTAATATTGAAATAGCAACTAAAACTAAGAAAATATATATATTTATCTACCTTACGCCAATAATGATAATGAGATAGAATATCTTGATCATCTGACCAAACTACGCAATCTGGAGATTACAAAGCTAATGTACTCAACAATGCCAATTTTGCAGTCTTGTTAAAAGAATACTGTAATCAATTCAGATATAAGTGGACTAGTTGCCTTAAGTTACCAGAAGAAACACATAAATATATAAGTCACTCACTCCACTTTATTTCTACCGAAGATGGCAATAATGTCTTAACTAATATGTATGTATTATATGGTACTGTTCAGTCTAACCATAACCCTGTCACAGCTGAAATTGATTTACAATTAGTTCCTGACTTAGATCAAGGGGCATTCAACAATATCAGAAACAAAATTGACTGGTCAGCCCAGGGTGATGTTACAATTCATAAATGTGGTGTAAAGTCTGAAATATTTCTGAGAAATGTTGAGATACAAACTGAGGTTTTACTATGTAAAGACTGAAACTGTATTAAAGTGGAGCATAAAGAAGGTTTAAACAAATACTATGATGACATTATGTGTGCTATAACCCCTGTAGGTCAGAATACTGTTAAGGTACCCAAACCAAGTAAGGGTAAGAATGTCAACCGTCCGGGCTGGAAAGAATATACCTCTGATCTGATTGATATGTCTTGAGAAAATTACTTCCTCTGGAAAGACTCTGGTAGTTCTAGAAAAGGCTGTATAATATGAAAAACATAACTAAGGCTAGGTTTAAAGGTGCGATGAGATTCACCAGGAACAGTGAGGATGCACTCAGAAAGGAATCACTTGCTAAAAAACTTCTGTGTAAAACTGACAAAGCATTATGGAAAGAAATAAAACTGATGAATAATTTCCTAATGTTATTGATGGTGTGACAGGGTCAAATAACAGTAATGTATAACTTCCTAATGTTATTGATGGTGTGACAGGGTCAAATAACATTAATGTATCACTTCCTAATGTTATTGATGGTGTGACAGGGTCAAATAACAGTAATGTATAACTTCCTAATGTTATTGATGGTGTGACAGGGTCAAATAACATTAATGTATCACTTCCTAATGTTACTGATGGTGTGATAGGGTCAAATAACAGTAATGTATCACTTCCTAATGTTATTGATGGTGTGACAGGGTCAAATAACAGAAATGTATCACTTCCTAATGTTATTGATGGTGTGACAGGGTCAAATAACAGTAATGTATCACTTCCTAATGTTATTGATGGTGTGACAGGGTCAAATAACAGTAATGTATCACTTCCTAATGTTACTGATGGTGTGACAGGGTCAAATAACAGTAATGTATCACTTCCTAATGTTATTGATGGTGTGACATGGTCAAATAACAGTAATTTATCACTTCCTAATGTTATTGATGGTGTGACAGGGTCAAATAACTGTAATTTATCACTTCCTAATGTTATTGATGGTGTGACAGGGTCAAATAACAGTAATTTATCACTTCCTAATGTTATGGATGGTGTGACAGGCTCAAATAACAGTAATGTGTAACTTCCTAATGTTATTGATGGTGTGACAGACTCAAATAACAGTAATGTGTAACTTCCTAATGTTATTGATGGTGTGACAGGGTCAAATAACAGTAATTTATCACTTCCTAATGTTATTGATGGTGTGACATGGTCAAATAACAGTAATGTATCACTTCCTAATGTTATTGATGGTGTGACAGGGTCAAATAACAGTAATGTACAACTTCCTAATGTTATTGATGGTGTGACAGGGTCAAATAACAGTAATGCATCACTTCCTAATGTTATTGATGGTGTGACAGGGTCAAATAACAGTAATCTATAACTTCCTAATGTTATTGATGGTGTGACAGGGTCAAATAACAGTAATCTATTACTTCCTAATGTTACTGATGGTGTGACAGGGTCACATAACAGTAATTTATCACTTCCTAATGTTATTGATGGTGCGACAGGGTCAAATAACAGTAATGTATCACTTCCTAATGTTATTGATGGTGTGACAGGGTCAAATAACAGTAATCTATAACTTCCTAATGTTATTGATGGTGTGACAGGGTCAAATAACAGTAATCTATTACTTCCTAATGTTATTGATGGTGTGACAGGGTCAAATAACAGTAATGTATAACTTCCTAATGTTATTGATGGTGTGACAGGGTCAAATAACAGTAATGTATAACTTCCTAATGTTATTGATGGTGTGACAGGGTCAAATAACAGTAATGTATCACTTCCTAATGTTATTGATGGTGTGACAGGGTCAAATAACAGTAATGTATCACTTCCTAATGTTATTGATGGTGTGACAGGGTCAAATAACAGTAATTTATCACTTCCTAATGTTATTGATAGTATGACAGGGTCAAATAACAGTAATGTATAACTTCCTAATGTTATTGATGGTGTGACAGGGTCAAATAACAGTAATTTATTACTTCCTAATGTTATTGATGGTGTGACATGGTCAAATAACAGTAATGTATCACTTCCTAATGTTATTGATGGTGTGACAGGGTCAAATAACAGTAATGTATAACTTCCTAATGTTATTGATGGTGTGACAGGGTCAAATAACAGTAATGTATCACTTCCTAATGTTATTGATGGTGTGACAGGGTCAAATAACAGTAATGTATAACTTCCTAATGTTATTGATGGTGTGACAGGGTCAAATAACAGTAATGTATAACTTCCTAATGTTATTGATGGTGTGACAGGGTCAAATAACAGTAATGTATAACTTCCTAATGTTATTGATGGTGTGACAGGGTCAAATAACAGTAATGTATAACTTCCTAATGTTATTGATGGTGTGACAGGGTCAAATAACAGTAATGTATAACTTCCTAATGTTATTGATGGTGTGACAGGGTCAAATAACAGTAATTTATCACTTCCTAATGTTATTGATGGTGTGACAGGGTCAAATAACAGTAATGTATAACTTCCTAATGTTATTGATGGTGTGACAGGGTCAAATAACAGTAATGTATAACTTCCTAATGTTATTGATGGTGTGACAGAGTCAAATAACAGTAATGTATCACTTCCTAATGTTATTGATGGTGTGACAGGGTCAAATAACAGTAATGTACAACTTCCTAATGTTATTGATGGTGTGACAGGGTCAAATAACAGTAATTTATCACTTCCTAATGTTATTGATGGTGTGACAGGGTCAAATAACAGTAATGTGTAACTTCCTAATGTTATTGATGGTGTGACAGGGTCAAATAACAGTAATGTATAACTTCCTAATGTTATTGATGGTGTGACAGGGTCAAATAACAGTAATGTATAACTTCCTAATGTTATTGATGGTGTGACAGAGTCAAATAACAGTAATGTATCACTTCCTAATGTTATTGATGGTGTGACAGGGTCAAATAACAGTAATGTACAACTTCCTAATGTTATTGATGGTGTGACAGGGTCAAATAACAGTAATTTATCACTTCCTAATGTTATTGATGGTGTGACAGGGTCAAATAACAGTAATGTATCACTTCCTAATGTTATTGATGGTGTGACAGGGTCAAATAACAGTAATGTATAACTTCCTAATGTTATTGATGGTGTGACAGGGTCAAATAACAGTAATGTATAACTTCCTAATGTTATTGATGGTGTGACAGGGTCAAATAACAGTAATGTATAACTTCCTAATGTTATTGATGGTGTGACAGGGTCAAATAACAGTAATGTATAACTTCCTAATGTTATTGATGGTGTGACAGGGTCAAATAACATTGTTAATATGTGGAAGTCTCATTATAGGCATCTTTTTAATATAAAGACAAAGATGTGAGCAGTCTTTGTAAAAAGGTTGATTATGTGTTGGACACAGAGGTGTCGCACTCTGAGATTATCCAGGCCGTAAGAGATCTGAAAGATAATAAGGGTTGTGATGTAGATTGTATATACACAGAACACCTTAAACTATTTGTTCACGGTATATTACCTGAATCTATGATATCTGTAGTACTTGTACCTATTTTTAAAAACTAAAGTGCTAGCCTATGTAGTAAGAGTAACTACAGATCTAATACTTTAGTCAGTACTGTATCCAAAGTTTTGGAAAAGTTTATTTATGACCGTATCTCATACTGTTGGACTACATGTAGCAATCAGTCTGGTCTTAAGATTATGTGTACATATGTGTATATATGTGTACATATGTCTTCAAGGAGGCTGCACTAAAATATCGTAGTTTGAATAGTAATGTATATACATGTTTTTTGGATGCATTCAAAGCATTTGATTATGTAAATCACTATATTCTGTTTACGAAACTCTTAAAGCGAGGCATACCCTTATTTATAGTTAAAATTTTAATGTTTTGGTACACAGCTCAAACAATGTATATACAGTGGAAGAATATAATTTCTGACAGTTTTACTGTTGGTAATGGGTTGCGTCAAGTCTCTCTCCATATCTTTTCTGTGTTTATACGGATGACCTGAGTAAAAATCTAAACAATGCTGGATGCGCAAGAGGTGCTGCATTAATCAATCATTCGATGTATGCTGATGATTTAGGCTCCCTCAGTTGAAGTTATGTCAATGCTGTTGTCTGTTTGTTCGGAATATGGTATAGAACATGATATCAAATACAATAGTATGAAAAGTAATGTTATGAATTTTTGCTGCACAAAGTTAAAAGATATACACATTCCAAACTTTGTGTTAAATAATGAGACTTTAATTACAAAGAGTTGATAAACGTAAATACCTTGGACATTTTATTAGTGAAGACCTCTGTGATGATGTATAGACAGTACAAACAATTTTATTCTCAGGGTAATGCTTTAATTAGAAAATTTTATATGTGTACTGAATGTGTAAAAATTACTTTGTTCAAATCATTTTGTTCTTCGTTATGATTATACACACTGTGGAACTACAAATTGCAATCAATTAGAAAACTCTGCGTTGTACATAATAATGTCTTTAGATTGTTGTGTGATGAACCCAGAATGTGGAGTGCCAGTCATGTTTGTGTCACAGGGATGACGCACTTACAAAATGATAATCAGGAAATTTTTTATTGTTTTATTAAATCTGTCAAGCAGGGCGTTTTTTAACATACAAAGCCCTTTCATTTGCCCCCCCAGTCAAACCAACTTGCCCCCCAATGCGTGCCCCCATTCTCTTTAACCAGCCCCTTGTATTAATGTAGGTCATAATTTGTATTCTTTTTGTTAGTGTGATTTAGTTAATTTTCATTGGTGGCAAAATCAAGAAAGTACCAAAGTTAAAGAAGGGCAATATGTCTACAAAAGATCAATTTATTGATATGGCTCAGAGGGGAATCTTACATTTTCAAAAAAGGCTTTATATTTCCTGTTCCATAACTAGATGCCAGGTTACTATTTTCATGTTCGATGCGTCTGGAATGGTGAGGTTTACTTTCGACTCGAAAGTCGAAGAATAATGGCAATATCATGGACATAGGCAGTAGTACCCAAGTTATGGCGTGTTTATGTTAATGCATGCGACAGGAAGTGAGGAATGTAATAGCATCATAGCAATAACAGTGACGTATTGCCGAATGGCTTCTTCATACAGTTCATGCGAAGAACTGAAAACGTGCTTTGCCTTTGGCATAGCCATACCGTAGCCATAGAAGTGTTTACTTATGACGTCAGTGTTCCGGTGCCAGAATAGCTAATGATTATAATTATATATGTAAATATGTGTACTTGCGTGTTACTGTTTGTTTAAATTGTGTATAATTCAACAAGACCCGCCATCACATTTTACACGATTGAGCCGCGTGCAATCCAGTTCTTTACAGTGATGTTGAAATAGCTGTTAACATAAACCGGTGTCCTGGCCCCGAAATTGCGAAACGTACCCGGTATAGCACAGGCGAGACTAAACCACGCCCATTCGCTATTATCATTGGTCGAGAGGGAGCGGGCGGGGATTAACGATGTATCAACAACCTTTCAGTCGGCTGTTTTTTTTCTCCAAATAATAAATAAACCTGGCAAAGTGTGTGTAGTGTCCAACGAAAGCAATTGGAAACGTTTAACAAATATTACAAAATAATCACATTTTAATAATGATCCCTCTTGTAGGTAAGATGATACAAACATCACAACAGCCATAAACCTGTCAGGGTAGATTTTATTGAGGCAGTAACCTAGCCAATTCATTTTCTGCATCTTTGAGAAATCGAAATTTTAAGCATGGTAACTCAAAGAAGCATATTGTATACATACTAAACAAATAATTTTTTTAATGTATGAGTAGTTGACAGTGGTCTACATGTGAGATGGAAAGTTGGCGGTCAGCAGGGACTTCAACTTTGGAAAATTGTTACTAAAAATTTGGTGGTCCACATATTAACATAACAAATGTAATCAACATTTGCACATGTCAGTTTTGGAAGTACGTATTTTCTATATTTTGATTTGTTATGTACTTAGCCAACCATTTGATTGATAGACATGGTATGCATGTTTTGTATTACTCTCTTTTCTGCCTTATGCCTATATCTTCAGTATATTTATGTCTAAAGTCTAGAGCATGTCGCCGCTCGCATTGAAATTCCACTATAAAAGTGTTTCAAATAGACATGCTTTTCCTGAGTTAGTTGTTACATTTAACCATCTAATTTGTCCAGGTCGATATCCTGCCAGTCATGCCTAAGAGAGACAGAAATGCAAAACGAAAACAAGAAGAGCTACATAAATCTGCCGTAAAATGTCAACGCCTAGACACGATTTTTCGACGCAGCCTCAATGACTCATTGCCAGAAATACCCACAATGCCGCCAGGGAACTATGATCCATCCGCTGCCATCACACCTGATGACACTCCCAAAGACAAAGATGTACCACCAGTCATAGAGATTCTGCCTTCGTCGTGCTCTCGCCTGAGTACCAGTTCATCAAGCAGCCATGGTCCGTTCACTGCCATCACATCTGATGACACTCCCAAAGATAAAAGTGTACCACCAGTCACAGAGATACTGCCTTCATCGTGTTCTCGCCCGATAGCCAGTTCATCAAGCTGCCATGATCCGTCCACTGCCATCACACCTGACCACACTCCTGGTGACAAAAGATCACCACCTTACCCAGACACCTGGTCAGGACAACGCACACCGACGTACAAAGGAATTCCGTTAACTATTGCAGATGTTGTCAACAAATTCCCCGAGCTTCGCTCATTTTCGGCAAAGAAATGTGGCCGAACAAGGGCTCACATTCTATACACAACATGTCAGGAGTATGAGGAGATGGCAAAGAAAAGTTCTAAAAATGGCACTATAGCAATCGCAAGTGGCGTCAGGGCGGACTGTAGTGATAGGTTGGAAAGGGTCATTGACCATATGACCTCTGAACCGCACATAGCAACAACAAACAAGAAGAAGATGGACGAAGCCTGGGAAGAGTGCACAACGTCGCATTCATGGCTGCGCGCACTCACTGCTTACAATAAGACTGTTTTTGCGATGCTTCTGCGAATGGCCGTCGACGTGTACAACGACTGTCTAATCGAAACGGTCTCCGCCCGATCGTGGCCGATGCGGTCTCTGGCTTGTTTGGCGTCGGACCATCTGTTTGTCGCTATGCGACAAAATGGCGCAGATGTGGAATTTGTTCCATTCACGCCCGCGTCTAGCGACCTACACTACAGGGACCCAAACTACTATAAGCAGATGCTGGATATCATATACGAACTAGAGAAAGTGCGTCTGTCTCAAATGTTCAACCGATGCACAGTCTTCAGTGTGCAGATTGATGGCAACTATGACAGGCAAATGTTGGACCACAAGTTTGTAAGTGGACGAATGGCTAACAGTGATGGTGAAATCTAATCTACTGGGGCTCGTACGATTCTTCCGGACGCCGAGAAGGATGAAGATGTTGTCAGCGCAAGCCGGGAATGTCAAACAGTTCCCCCGGCACCACGATGTCAGGTTTACCCAGCACGAGCTGTAGCTGGTGGATGCTATGCTGAATAACATACCAACATTAAGGTGTGGGAACAGATGCAAGCACCAGAAAGTACCAGCGATAGAAAGGAGAAGGCTGAAGCCAAAGGGTTTCTGAGAATTTGGAACCACCAACAGATGTGGATGGGCGACATCCTGGATATATTTGAAACACTCCAGAAGATGTTGCAAAGGAGTGATTTGTTCATCAGTGGTCTTCTCACTGTGACTGGCGCTGCCGTCAAGAAGTTGAGATTGATGAGGGATGGACCATTCCCGGGAAGAAGAGAGGAGAAAGAGAGTTGCCCAACGGATAGCACCAGTGAGGACCGAACACAGCGAAACTCGATCCACCAGTTCGTTTGGACGAACTGCCGTGATGCACGAGCAATCAGGCTGGAGGTCATGCAAGCATCCTACGAATACCTCTCTGAACGCATGCACACGGAGCAGGAGGATGTCATCAAAGACATGAAGGGGTTGGTAATGTCACGCAATCTGGGATCATTCGTTGAGCATTGCGTGCGCGTCGTCAGGCGTCTTTTTCCAGACGAGGCATCTGACTTTGCGGACGGAGCAGCCGAGCAATGGGAGAACATGATGAATGTGCCGTTCCTGCCTGATGGCTGTGATTTCGGTTGTAAGATGACTGTCAGATTGCGGCAACTTCTGCCAGTCACCACAGGTTCAGTTCAGAAGGTGTTGGCATCTCTGGCTTGCATGAGTCCACACTCTATGCAGACCGAAAGGATCGTGAGCCACCACAACATCGTTGTCGACAATCACCGCACCAGCATGGGTGAGGACACGAGAAACGCCCGCCTCATGGTGGCACTGAATGGTGTGGGCACCGCCTACTTTGACCCTCGAGCCGCTTTCGTCAAATTCCTGGAGAAGACCAGAAGATGCGGGGCTCCAGATTGGGATATCTACGGGCAGCGAAAATTCGTTAGGAAATTCACCCGCGAAACGGGGCTCGTCTAGTAAAATTGAGACGACTGTCAAACGTACTGACTTGCAAGTTGCTAGATACGTGTCATGTTTCTCTAACTACTGCATGCGTTTGTAATAAAAAATTCTGGGATATAAGTGTAACATTAATTTTATACCGAGATGCAGTCGTCAGTGTGCAACCATATGGATAAAAAGATACTGACACACGCACGCACGCACGCACGCACGCACGCACGCACAATATATATAAAGGTTTCATACATTCCTAAGGGTTATGTAAATACGCATTAATAATGCGTAAGGTGCCCTTTTTAACCATTTGGAGTGCCATTTTTTAGGACATTAAAATTGCCCCCCCAGTGAAAATTCAATAAAAAACGCCCTGCTGTCAAGTCAGGCAATGGAATATTAAAGTGTATTATGAACAGTGATGCAATATACACGTCTTCACTCTGTCAGCACTGGAGATATATGCTTTAAATAAATAGTTTTTAGTCACTAGTATACAGTCTAGTCTGTCTTTTACATGGATGTAATATTCGGAATAAAGATATTGAATGAATTTCACTTTGTAACAACTAATACACCAGTCGGCAGCACGTATACGAATATCGACGAATTGGTCCACTAGGCGGCAGCACCATGGTATTTGCATAAATTCAATGACATTGCGCCATCTTCTGGCTAAATTAGTGTGACACGAATGCCGACCTGAGTGGTGCTACAACTGGCCCGGACATATACCGATACATGAAAGTTTCATACAAACTCACCTAGATATCTTATTGGTGTATCTCTAAACACATCCAGCTCCGTCGGCGGTTTCTCTTGCTCCGTCTTTTCGGAAAGCATTTCTTCGAGAGCAGATAACTCACTGGTCCGACCTACTTAATTCTTCTGGCGAACTTATATCTCGCCCTCTATCGGACAGTGGTACATACACAACTCGCCTGTCAATCACTAGTTTCACAACCTCGAATCATGATTATTGCTTTGGGTACTGTAGCACGTCATAACCCAATTTCATTGGAAAATCAAATAGAGTCATTGTAGCTTTTTACAACAAGTACACTTATGCAGAGGATAATTCCTTACAAAAAACTACAAATATGAGGGACGAACATAATGCGTTACACAAATTCTTTCTCAAAGCCCTGATTGAAGGTGATAGCACCAACACACTATGCTATATATATATATATATATATATATATATATATATATATATATATATATATATATATATATATATATATATATATATATATATATATATATATATATATATTATATATATATATATATATATATATATTTTATATATATATATATATAATATATATATATATATATATATATATATATATATATATATATATATATATATATATATATATATATATATATATATACAAAATGTTATATATTTATTTATTTGGAAACAACTTAAATGTATATTTATATATATATATATGGGAGCAAGAAGACGAGGAAGACAGAGGAAGAGGTGGGAGGACAACATCAAAGAGTGGACAGGCCTGGATTTATCAGATACACAAAGGGTGGCAGACGACAGGAAGAAGTAGAGACAGCTGGTTTCAAGGTAATCGGTGGTGCCCCAACGACACTATGGATTACCGGACTGATGATGATGATGATGATGATGATGATGATGATGATGATGATGACCACAGTGTGAACAATTAACTTCACAGAACAATTACAGTAAACATGTCGAACAAAAATTATATTAAATGAATACTAAATCAGACTAGGTAAACTCGTTGCTTACTTGTAAGCTAAACAAAAGGTATAAACAGGGAAATCCAAGCGAGTTTTGCAAAATATAGGTGTAAAGTTTATGACGCTTGTCTACATGTGTAGGACAAAACCAAGCAAGGCTCATCCGGGCTGGAGTAACGCGCGCTCTTACCCTGTATTACAGCAAGCGTGCTTTCGTGTACAATAATAAAAAAAGTTGGATCCGATGCTAATAATTGTTCACCCTGATCATTTAAGTTGCTTAGCATACCACATGCCCA
Source organism: Lamellibrachia satsuma (assembly GCA_033239005.1). Taxonomy (NCBI): domain Eukaryota; kingdom Metazoa; phylum Annelida; class Polychaeta; order Sabellida; family Siboglinidae; genus Lamellibrachia; species Lamellibrachia satsuma. Next base: position 1,985,605 of record BSQZ01000087.1, on the reverse strand, counting down.
ATACCACATGCCCAATACCTGGGGCGCAACCCAAGTTAGTAGCCGTTTAAGTCCAGTGGCTATGTTTTGTACTTAATACGTACACAATTTAGTAATTGGAAATGTTTAATTAAGTTAAATATGTTATATACAACTGATACGTCATGCGAGGTGCAATTTATGTTTTGACTTGAGGCGTAGGTAACCGTGCATGCTGGACAAGTTAGTATGTGAAATTTACCATTTTAATTGAGTTCTTCGTGTTTCCAATGCAAATTATACAAATGAAGTGCACGTTTAACAATTCTCACGAACATCATAACGTAATAATAATAACAGTAAAATTACTTCTTTGGCGCCAATATCCTTAGAACATCCGAGCTCAGTGGCGCAACAAAACCAAAGGATTAGGCATTCTTGTGATCATGTAGCCTACAATGCGAAAAGTCATCAACAAATGGATTGAGGTTCCAAGAAGCTAAGGAGGATAGGCGATATTAAAAAGATATTTTTTCAGATGACGGCGAAATGAAACTATATTTCCTGCAGATTTAACGCTGACGGGCAGTGAATTCCACAGAGTTGGTGCGGCAACCGAGAAAGCTCGAGTTTCAGCGTTCATCCGTTGGTAGCAGCAGTACAACACTGTGTGGCCTGCTTTACGGACCGTATAACATGTACGCCCTCTTAGACGGCTGACAGTCTAAGAGGGCGCATTTAGAAAGTTGACTGCTAAGTCTATAACTCTTATAAGTATTAACTTTCTTCTATAAAAAAAATATTTTGAAAGTAAGCATGAATAATTGTTCTTCAATCAAGTAACTTTCGTGAATTTTCGTTGCATTGTGTCAATGTTATACGCAGATGAACGTTAGGTGCGCGATCTTATCCGCATTCCCCCTTTGGTCACTAGGCCTATATTGAGTTACATTTCTGTGCTCCTAATCTAGTTTTAACTCAACGGCGTGTGGTCCCCCGGCCTCAATCCAGAGTACACGAGCATTTATTTCGTAGCAATCCCACATTTTATCGCATCAGTTGTTCTCACTTGTATGAACACAGCCTAAGGAGTATCACACTTGAATTGCCATGACCCAGTGAGTATCACACTTGTATGAACATAGCCCAGTTAGTATCACACTTGAATTGCCATGAATCAGTGAGTATCTCACTTGTATGAACATAGCCCAGTGAGTATCACACTTTTATGAACATAACCCAATGAGTATCACACACGAATGACCATGACCCAGTTAGTATCAAACTTGTATGAACACAGCCCAGTGATTATCACATCTGAATGAACATAGCCCAGTAAATATCACTCTTATATGAACATAGCCCAATGAGTATCACACTTGAATGGCTATGACTCAGTGGGTAGCACACTTGTATGAACATAGCCCAGTGGGTTTCACACACGAATGGCCATTATCTAGTATGTAAATACATACGAGTATCAATAATTTAAAGCGGAGTAAAACGGGTTTAGGCCTATGCTTGCCAACTGAATGTGGCCATGATGCTTGCATCTAAACGCAATGTATGCAACATTTTGTTTACTAAGCTAAACTCCCGTTCTGAATTAGCAGCTCCTTTTAGCAAGAGTTGAAGAGATTGCTATCCAAGGCAAAGGCCCACATGGCAAGTGCGTGGACAAGGAAGCCATTGACGTATCGAGAGTCCAGGCATTTATCGTTATCTTCCGAGATATCTGTCATTTTTGTTTTTAACCATATCCACGCTGCTAGCATTTTCACAGTCTGTAGATAATCTGTTCCATTAATGTATTGTCCCCTGTGAGATTGAGTACTTTCTGATTTATTGATTGAGTGTTTGTTGCCCGTCGGCCTTTCGTTCTCGGTCGAAGGCGTCGCAGCGGGAGTCTGCATCGAATTACACGAAATGCCAGGCGCTTAATGGTCGCCCTGGCCAATATGTCAGCCGCCAGGAAAACTTAAATTTGACCAGAATCTCCCACTTTTAAACACAATTCTGAGAATACCACCAACGTGATATTCTTGATTGTGTCTGTAAATGGTTAGTTTTCGTTAACTCGTTTAGGTTCGGTGCCCCCACAAAACTACTTTTGTTTCGCGTTAACTTATTCAGAAGTTTTCACTGTACGTTTTTCTGAATCTAAGTAATACGTAATATTCAAATTGCTCATGTACAATGGCGATAATCCGTATTATCTGCTCGGGGGCAGGTGTGTCGCTCCCGCCAGTGAGGTCGTTGTAGCCGCTTCTGGGGGAATCTAGAACAAGAGAAGATCAGTTTAACTACACATAAGGTATCGAGGGGTGTAGCTGGGAGGTAGGAATGGTGGGAGGTAGGAATGGTGGGAGGTAGGAATGATGGGAGGTAGGAATGATGGGAGGTAGGAATGGTGGGAGGTAGGAATGGTGGGAGGTAGGAATGGTGGGAGGTAGGAATGGTGGGAGGTAGGAATGGTGGGAGGTAGGAATGGTGGGAGGTAGGAATGATGGGAGGTAGAAATGGTGGGAGGTAGGAATGATGGGAGGTAGGAATGGTGGGAAGTGGGAATGATGGGAGGCAGGAATGGTGGGAGGTGAGATTTGCTCCACAAACAAGTGGGACACGGGAAGTTGGCCTCCCAAAACAGGTGGGAGACGGGAAGTTGCCCCCCCCAAAAAAAAAACAGGTGGGAGATGGGAGTGGTACCCCTGCCACACCCCATCAGTATCGGTGACGCCTCGAGATGACAGAGAGGTACACTGAATGTACACAGCTAACCACAACTCTTGAATGACTGTTCGTCCTACGTGGCGATGCCTGGCCTCCCACTGTCTCTGTTTCGGCAAACCCCAACTGGGTATCGCGCCAATGGTTGGATAACTACGCTATGAGCATCGGGCACGACCCGGCCGTTCCTTGAATTTGGAGCGTCGTTAGCCTCAACCCTTTGTGCTTGCAGGATGTTCCAAACAGTTAAGGTCGGGGGGGGGGGTGAGTTTCTGTATTCCTCTGTGTTGGTTCTTATGTGTTTGTACTTGTAAGGGTGATATGAGCGTTTGTAAGGGTGATATGAGCGTGTGTAAGGGTGATACGAGCGTGTGTAAGGGTGATATGAACGTGATATGAGCGTGTGTAAGGGTGATATGAGCGTGTGCGCCTGCCAGCAGGTATAATGTTTGGCCGGAACAGCAGTTTGGACGACTATATACCTTAGGGTTAATCGTAAGTTCCTCCTCCTGTCCTCGAGGTCTGACCAGCCTCGTTCTTCGATCATGTATGTGACTCTATTCCTAGTCGTATTCACCTTTAACGGAACGAGCAGCTCTTCGTTGAATTGTTTCGATTGCTTTAATATATCTCACCTGTTCCATTCTCACAAACACTGAAACTGGCATATAAATATAAAACGAGAGGTTAATAACAATTAACGAAGTAAGATACGAAATAGTAAATGCTGCGGCTAGACGACAGTTCGTAGCGTCTGTATCCTACCGTTTAATCTTGTAAGTTAATGATGCTTGTTCATGTGTGAAAAGAGACAGTGGATCACCTCAACGACGTAAGACTGAAACATCCAAGAATCTCTAAGCATATATAAGACAAGTCACAAGGATTCAGTCCCAGGCACATGTCAGTCTGTAAGTCCGCCGGGAAGAGGCGCCTGGTCCTAGCCCGCTCCCACGCCTTCCCCTTCAAGAAACACTGACATTACAAGCAACAAGTAACACAGAAATATCAGAAATTTCACTGAAAACAGAAACAATCATTCAGTTTAACAACTTTTCACATGCCATTATGATTATGTCCTCAAGAAAGAAAATAAATGGATTTGGAGAAACCTCTTGTAGTTGAGTATGATAGTCTGAGTCATGCTGATGATGATGGTGATGATAACGATGATGACGACAACAACGATGGTGATAACGATGATGACGATGACAACGATGATGGTAATGATGATAACGATGATGACGATGATGACGATGATAACGATGGGCATTCCGAAAGTCGTTTACCAGACATTATAACCGCTTTGGCAAAACATCGGGTTACCGAGTGCACATATAGCAAAAAGATATATAAATGTAACAATAATTTTGTATACAAAAAGCGTTAAAGAAATCATAATAACCTAGATAAAACATGACGCATGTTATATACAAATCTAAGTAGCATGCTACATGAAAACGGTGCGTCTTTAAAATTTGGTTCAAAAAAGTTACTAATGACGAGATCGCCTTTATTTCGACAAGACGGTTGTTATACATCTGCGGGACCGAAACTGAAAACTATACATCGGCGTATATGTTGTTAGATGGCGGTACATGCAAGTCGTTGTTGCTGGGACAACGTAGAAATTGCACGTCAGTGATGTAGACAGGTGCAAGCCCGTAACGTCAGAAGCAGTATTGTATATATGGTCTGTACGCTGCTTCATCGGAAGTCAGTGAAGCTTCTTCAGCACAGAGGTGATGTGCTCCTGTCTGCTGCAGTCGGACTGCTGAGTTCTGCATTATCTACAGTTCGCCAGTGAGAACATTATGGATGTCGAACAGGAGAGCGTTTGCATAATGGAGTCTAGCAGTTAGAGGCAAAACATGGGTATTCCGAGCGTCGGTTCCGACATAATCCCTTTGACAAAAATATCGGTATCCCGAGCGCCGATTAAATGACATCATAACTGCTTTGACAAAATCGTTATGATCACTTTGGTACTCCGGGCGCCGGTTGGCTTGCAGATGACACAAAATTATTCAGAAAGGTTACTAATGATGCAGATAAACAAAGTTTACAGGATGATTTAGATTAAATTAGTTAAATGGTCAGAAAAATGGCAAATGTTATTCAATTTTGGGATGTGTAAATATATACACATAGGACATGGAAACACGGACGAAGAATATAAAATGGGGGATGCTCAGGAGTGAGATTTAGCAAGTCATGGAAGGTAGCCAGTCGGACTACCAACCTGCAAAGTGAAGTAGCCCGACAGCTTCTGAGGTAGCGCACTTGCTAATCAATACTTTGGAGATAGAAATTAATTACTTTTAAGATAGAATGTATGAACGATATCAACGACAAATAAAAAACATCAAAAACAAACAGTTTTGAAACATTTATTTTCTAGGCAGGATCAATAGAATGTGATACATAATGCTGAATAAAATACAATATACAATTATACACAGGTTGTTTTTCTTTCAGAACATGGTACAACAACAGTATTACCAAAAAGTCTCCAAGCGTCACAGGGCTTCAGATCCTGTGAACTGAACAGTTGTGCTGATTTTTTTTACAGGACCTAATTTTACCCTAGCCTAGAGAAACTTTAATCCCGATTAATTCAGAAGGGCTCCGCGCACCGTGGAGATAATTATATGTAACTATAATCGAGATAGCATATGTTTTTTTATGTATGTATGTATGTTTATATGTGGTTATGTTCAAGTGTTCCTCCTTGACGGCTTGCACCTCGGGCGCCAAACTTTCAGGGATTAATCTATGACCCCTCGAATGAAACGTAACGCCTTTATTTTTTTAACACACCATATATCAAGGGTTCTTATTGGTTTTTATGTAAATCAAATGTTCGCTGCGTAAAACGTTAACTTCCAACAATCGCAGAATGTTCAGTGGCAGAAACCACGCGCGCCGCTGCGAATACTTCGGTACGTAAACCTGTTTGAGAGTACGTTGCGCATTATGGGCGGTTTATATTAATTATAGTAGAAAGCAAGCACCCACGTATTGGCCCGATGTCGCAGACACAATGCACAATAAAAAGACAATAGAAAGCAGATATTCTGCTATTCTACAACTAACATGGCATGGGTCTAAATTCACGCGTCCTTCTACATTTTGAACATGTACAACGAATATTGCATCACGTGTGTGACGCGGTTGTTTCTGATAATACGTTCGAGCGTATTGATGGCATGTTGGCCTGAGGTATTTGGTAAACATTGCTATCATAACTGTCACGTGTAAACTACCACATAATCCCGTCCTGGGGACGGGCATTTTTGCTAGTACATGTGTATATATAACAGTGGCGCCACGCGGCACCAAGAGTATTAACATGACCGGTTATTATTTCGATGTAGCATGACCGTTCAGTTACATGTTGACCGTCGATGTGGTTGATTAAAAATACAATGAATTCTCCCTATTGATATGGCTTCGGCTACGGTTTGGCAGCATTTCTTGCAGTGTCAAACGTGTCACAAACCCATGATGTATGGTTAACATGTAGCCAGGACAACACTTCTGAAATGTTTGTTAACATTCCGTTTATTTTTGCTGGGTCTAAAATATTGCAGCTCCGTAAATAATTCGAGTCGCCATGCGGGCTACTGTAGTCAAAAATTGAAGTCGTCCGAAGCCATTTGTGAACGCCAATGCCATTGACCGGGCGACCGCTAAATCTCGCCCCTGGATTCTGTACTAGTTAGAACCACGCAAGAAAAGGACTTAGGAGTAACATTTAGTGCTGACATGAAAGTTTCAGAGCAGTGTGGGATTGCAGCTTCGAAAGGAAATCAAATTCTAGGGCTAATTAGGAGAACTGTAGGCAAAAAAATTCGCCCCGCTCTTCGTCTCTGGGGCGAAAGTCGCGTACGGCATTTGCTAAAGCATGGTTTTGGCAGTTCCGTAGCCATTTGGCTACGGAACTAATAACTTAAGTTTTAAAACCGATACGCACTAACCGTTTCACATGTGTATTCTGTGACATACAACCGACAATTGGGCGTCAAGAAACTGAAGAAATGTGCTCCAAATAATTACTTATGAGTACTTTTATCGGTGACATAGAAAACATTTCACAATTAGCCGCCATACTGTGCACGTGATGTTGCCTTTGGGTCACATGATCAAACGCGATTTCGTGTAGAATGAGGCCAGAATGGGCCAGCAGCACAGAAATAAATAAAACACCCGTTAGTAAGTTAATAGTTTATAGGGGCATTATTAATGATGTAACTCTATGGCCAGCAGACGGCAATTCTTAGCGTGACCTTATATAGATCTATGGAAATCCCGCATGCTTTTCTCGCTCACAACAACATCCGGTTATATGCAAACCTTGACAAGCACATGCGTTCTGACAAAAAGGTAATAATTTCACACTTTTACATGGTTATTGTCAGGTAACTTTAGTGATATACATATAAGAATGCATACAGACACGAAAGACGTGTTTATTGCTCTGTTTAAGGCGTTTTTGTAAGGTTTCACGTTTCATGAAAATACTTACGCTTTTAATGATCAAGATCTTCGCCTCTACTACAGTAAAAGCCAGATAGAAAAAAAATTGTAGGGCGATTGACTTTGCCTAGGAGAACTGTCATGTATAAGGAGAAACAGCTAATTGTACCCCTGCCCTGTACATAGCAATAGTTAGACTACATTTATAATATTTTATTCAAGCATGGAGGCCATATCGTAAAAAGGACATAGGCAAGCTAGAAAGAATACAACGAAGAACAACTAAAATGATTCCAGAATAGAGAGACAGTAGTTACGAAAGTCGCTTATTACAATGTGGTTTCTCAATTCTCAATTGGTTATACTCCAAAGTTGGGCTAACGCAGGAGGTTAATTAACTCATTTAAAAACAAATTAGACAAATTCTGGTCTACCCAGGCAATAATATACGACTATGAATCTTCTTTAACAATAACTAATGGAACCGGAAATTATGATATAAAAATATTTGATTCTGAAGATCTGATCATGGAGGAACCAACTGGATCCTGCGAACAGAATCGTCATAAGGTATCATAAGGTAAGGTTTGTAGTGGACTGTGCGCATGCGCTGTGGGTGGTACATTCAACTAAAAGACTAGTATCTTGTTTGACAACACTAGAGACCAGGAGACTAAGAGGAGACCAAATAGAAGTGTTTAAAATAGTGAATGGTTATGAGTATATTGACAGGAATATGTTCTTCAAACTTAAAGAAGGCAATAGAACCAGTCGACACAAAGCAGCATTAAGGAGCAGTGTAGGTTGGACATGAGAAAGTACTCTTTCTCACAGAGGGTGATAAATGAATGGAACAAACTGCTAAATGATTGTGTTAATGCTAGTAGTGTAAATATGTTTAAAAATAGAATTGACAGATATTTGATAAGGACGGGCTACACATAGATGAGAAAATTGTTGGACTCTCGATAAGCCAATGGCTTCCTTGTCCACTTGCCATCGGAACTTGTTCTTTGGAATGGCAATCTTGTTAAATCAAAAATCTTGACATCCGCCTTGTCATGTTTTATAAGACATTGCATGGTATAGTCGCCCTGGACCTCTTCCCCCAACTTATACCCCTGGTGAGACCCTCCCGATACCCGCATTCTGAAGCTTTTCAATTCCCTGTAATCACTAAGCAATTCATCCAATATAGCTTTTTACCACATACAATAGCCAATTGGAATAACCTGCCAGCCAACGCAGCTACAGCACCAAGTTTGGAAATTTTCCGACAGAAGATCTCCATCTTACAACATAATTGATATTGCAATTTTCACGCTACCAACTTTTCCTCTCCTCAAATTGCAGTTCTACAAGCACGCTATCATCTTTCCTCTTTCTTCCAAATATTTTATTACTTTCTCTTACGGTACGTTAGCACGTGTGCACACACCGAGTCTTTAAGCCTTGAAGAGAGGGTTGACTCGTACCCAGAAGAAGTTAGCCTATAACGAATCGAGCAGCTGAATTTGCCTGTATCGATCCGAAACACTAAACAGAAATTGTGCGTACGAAACAAAGTCGAATCATGGACGAACTTGATAAATTGGAGCACCTATCGTTGGTTTCCAAAGTGTGCACAGAACTCGATAATCACTTGGGTCTAAACGACAAAGATCTGGGTTAGTACCGGGTTGTGGATAGTTTTTGAAGGATCAGTCGAAATGCGATGGTGGGCGATAATATAATAACGTGGACCTACTTCGCATTTTAACAAGATTTAACAAGATTTAACAAGATTGCCATCTCGAACAAGTTCTAGATGGCAAGTGGACAAGGAAGCCATTGGCTTATCGAGAGTCCAACAATTTTCTCATCTATGTGTAGCCCGCCCTTATCAGATATCTGTCAATTCTATTTTTAAACATATTCACACTACTAGCATTAACACAATCGTTTGGCAGTTTGTTCCATTCATTTATCACCCTCTGTGAGAATGAGTACTTTCTCATGTCCAACCTACACTGCTCCTTAACTAATGCTGCTTTGTGTCCTCTGGTTCTACTGCCTTCTTTAAGTTTGAAGAACATATTCCTATCAACATCCTCATAACCGTTCACTATTTTAAACACTTCTATTTGGTCTCCTCTTAGTCTCCTGGTCTCTAGTGTTGTCAAACCACATTGTAATAAGCGACTGTCGTAACTAAGGTCTCTTAATTCTGGAATCATCTTAGTTGCTCTTCGTTGTATTCTTTCTAGCTTATCTATGTCTTTTTTACGATATGGCCTCCATGCTTGAATACAATATTCCAAATGTGGTCTAACTATTGCTTTGTACAGGGGTACAATTAGATGTTTCTCCTTATACGTGATAGTTCTCCTAATTAGGCCTAGAATTTGATTTCCTTTCGAAGCAGCAATCCCACATTGCTCTGAAACTTTCATGTCAGCATTAAATATTACTCCTAAATCCTTTTCTTGTGTGGTTCTACCTAGTACAGCATCCCCCATTTTATATTCCTCGTCCATATTTCCATGTCCTATGTGTATACATTTACACTTCCCAAAATTGAATAACATTTGCCATTTTTCTGACCATTTAACTAATTTTTCTAGATCATCCTGTAAACTTTGTTTATCTGTATCATTAGTAACCTTTCTGAATACCTTTGTGTCATCTGCAAATTTGAGTACTTTGCTAGATATGTCATCCTCCAAATCATTTATATATATTAAAAACAGTATAGGGCCTAACACTGATCCCTGTGGTACCCCACTCAAAACAGATTTCCAGTTTGAAATCTTACCATCTACTATTACTCTCTGTCTTCTGTGTGTAAGCCACTTTTCTATCCAGTTGATTACATCATTGCCTATACCATGGGCTTTTAGTTTAAGTAACAATCTTTGATGTGGCACTTTATCGAAAGCTTTCTGAAAATCTAAGTAGACAACATCCACTGGTGACCCGTCATCTACCCACTTTGTAATTTCTTCTAAAAACATAAGAGATTGGTTAGACATGACCTTGCTTTTAGGAATCCATGTTGAGATGTATTTATTAATTTATGTTTTATGAGGAATTCCACCATGTGGTCTCTAATTAATGTTTCAAGTAATTTACATACAACTGATGTTAAACTCACTGGTCTGTAATTTTCTGGCTTCTTCCTCGATCCCTTCTAAACAGCGGCGTAATGTTTGCTTCTTTCCATTCTGAAGGAACTATTCCTTCTTCTAGTGACAAGTTAAATAAGTTTGCAAGTGGTGTACTAATTTGATCAACAATTTCCTTTAGCAGTTTTGGTGGTATCCCATCAACTCCAGGTGATTTATTATCTTTCATCTTCTTAATTTTCTTTGCTATCATTTCAGGAGTTACAAATAACTGCCCTAAATATTCTGATGTATTGCCCTCAAATTTAGTTAATGGAACTGGAAGTGAGCTGATATCTTCTGTGGTAAAAACTGAGCTGAAATACTCATTCAGGACCTCTGCCATTTGGAACCCATCTGAAATTATGTTTTCACTGTTGCTTTCCAGTGGTCCGACCTTATCTCGAACTTTCTGTTTACTCCTTACATAAGCATAGAAACTCTTGCTGTCATTTTTTATATTACCTGCCAATTTTTGTTCAAAGGTTCTTTTAGATTTTCTAATTTCAGTAGTAGCTAGGTTAAGTGCCTCTTTGTAGTTGGTGTAGTCTTCACATTTCCAGTGTGTTTATAGACCTTCCACAGCATCTGTTTGTGAGCAATTTTTCTAATAGCTTCTTTTGACAGGTGTTTTTTCCTGGATCTTTTCCTTGTTTTCTTAATGGAATACATTTCTCAATAATGCCCTCAATCTCATATTTTAAACAAGTCCAGCATTCTGTTGCTGTCTTGTTCTTCAGCAAATTATTCCAATCTATATTTGCTAGATATGTTCTCATCACTTTATATCTGCCTTTGTTGAAGTTCCTCCTCCATTGTTTTTATATGTATTCCCTGTTTTTACTTTTATATTAAAATGGATTTGGTTATGGTCACTTGAACCCAAAGGTTCGTGTACTTTAACATTGTCAACTAATTCATTTTGAGAAGACAAAATTAAATCTAACACATTCCCACCTCTGGTTGGTTCCAAGACATGTTGAGTAAGGAAACAATCCTGTGTTAGAAGTAGAAACTGATGGTCGTCCCCTCCAGCACTCTCTAATGATTCCCATTGTATATGGCCATGGTTAAAATCACCCATTATAACACATTCTCCCTTGCTCACCTCCCTTATTGCCTTTTGTAATTTTACATCTTCCTCTTCTCCTATGTTAGGACTACGATAAACTACTCCTATTGTTAATGTTGAGTTCCTGGTAACTATGTTACACCAAATTGCTTCCACACTATCTGCTTCACTTTTCAGAGTAATTTCATATGCTTGGATAGATTCTTTAATATACAAAATTACTCCACCTCCCCTTCTTTCTCGTCTATCCTTCCTAAACATTACATAGCCTGTCAGTGCTAACTCAGCATCTACTATATCTTCATTTGCCCATGATTCTGTGATGCCTATTACATGAGGATCAATATCTGCTACCATAATGTCTAACTCACTTTTTTATTTACTATGCTCCTGGCATTTAAGCATACACATTTAAGTTCATTGTCTGAAATTATTGGTGAACATTTCTTTGGATGTGTATTTGTAGTAGTACTCCTTTGAGTTTTCTCTGTCAGTTCCCCTGCGCATCTAGTTTAAATAATCTATGGTACCTGTGCCCTCGCGACAACTCTAACAAACTCACACGCAAGAACTGCAGCGCCCTTCCTGTCAGATGAAGTCCATCTCTCATGAAAAAGTCACCTCTTCCCACAAAGTTTAACCACATGTCTACGAAGCCTACTCCCTCCTCCATACATACCTTCTGTACCTGTGTGTTGATCGCCATCCTTCTACAGTTCCTATATTCCTCACCCCTGCCTCCCATTATTGGTAATATCCCCGACAATACGATCTGCCCAACTCGTGCCTCTTTGAGTGTCTTGATCAACCTCCTGTACTTACCAATGATGGCTGACGTTCCCTCCTTATCTGCATTGTTCGTTCCCACATGCACGAGAACAGCACCTCCCGTGCCACCACCCATGACCTGTCCTGCCTTCTCTGCTATATCCTCTACTTTTGCCCCTGGTAGGCATACTGTTATGTCATCTCCTCTATTTACAATTTTATCCACTTTCCTAATGATGGAATCCCCCATAAATACCCGAGCTTTCCTCGCTTTCCCCTGTGATACTACATCGGCTTAAGATCGTTCGTCCGATCATTTTTAAATCGTGCATCCGAGTGCACAAACAACCACCAAAGTAAAGTATGTATGCGTACGTGGGATTCATAATATAAACTTTTAATATAAACAGATGTTCGTTGTTAAAATGTTGTGCCACTTAGCGTAAATGTTAAATTCTTCGCTGAATTTGTTCTTCTTCCGTTAAATGCTGGCAATATTATTACTAATATATATATATATATATATATATATATATATATATATATATATATATATATAATATAGCCTATGCTACACATTTACCCCCTGCATTGGATACTTTACATTCCCTGGCATAGACACCAGGTAGAAAGGACAAACGGCTTTTAGTGTCTCTTGACAAAGTGAGGTGAATGAAAAAATTGCCCATGCCACGGACTCTAACTCATGGTTCTCTTGATCTCCAGTCTGACACTCTAGGATTGCTGGTCACACGTTGTACAACTCTGCTGTTGCTAAGACCTAACACTAGGTGTCACTTATGTTACATGCTAATATGTGTAACTGTGATTGGAACCGATTTTTATCATGGTACAGCTGTATGTTGGTTGTGTAGAACGTTATAATTTATATCAGCTTTTGCATCAATATCATAGACAACATGGGAAACATGGAAGAAGCAGTAATTTCCAAACAATGTTTCAGCTGAATTTATAATTCATCTGGCTGAGAAACATCCATCTTATGATGCCTTCAAGAAGGCACTTGACGAGAATGGCGCCACATTCTCGGTACGTTATTCTCATTTGATTTGCAAACTAAAATACTAATTCAAATAATAGTTTTATAGCCATTGTTCCAAATTGCTTGTATCATATAGCTATCACAATACAGAATAAAGATACTAGGTCTGACTGTTTTTCTCATAAAATCACATCATTGTGTAAACTATATCTATTTTAACATCTCGACTGCCCAAATGTATTTTATGGAATCACAACCTTTTAAATATAATATACCATATTCGACCTATTAAGCGTATGTGCCCTATTTAGAATACACTTCATCAGGAGCCATTCTTTTATTTTGACTAGTGTGGAACAAATGAAAAGTGTTGCCATCTGGTGTTGATGTCAGATTCTATTTACACATTTTTTTTTCTGTTTTTATTCTCTGTTCATTATTTAGATGTGCCAGTACATTGTATTGTATATTTTTGTAGAATAGTTTTTACAATTAAATAGTCTTACTGAGCAATCCTGCATTTAAACAAAGACTGTTTTCATGCAGACTGATATTATCCAGTGAATGCACTTTCTGTCATGACAGGAGTCGTTTATAGCTAACCTGTTGAGGTTGATACAAAAGATGAAACCAAAGCTCAAAAAGAAAGACGTCATCATCAAAGAAGAAAATTATGCTGATATGGATGAAAAGGAAATAAACAAGAGATTATTTCCTGGACTAGCCATGCCAAATGACCCACAGATTAAGGTACGTATTTGTGGCAGTGTCTCATGTGTAAAATCTGGTAACATTTTTGCACAGTATTATAAATTAGAAAGCACATTTAAAAAACCTGAGCCAGAAAGTTAGTTCTAAAGAAAAGGATATTTCCAGCTTCTGAAGCAGGCATTACACTTACAGTTGTAGTTCTATTTTGTTCGGTAATTATTACACATGGGTAGTCACAGTATACCTACTGATAATTATGTTCCGCTGGTGAATCTGTTACCGCCGATATGCCATTTTTACAAAAAAAATCTGAAGAAACTTGTGCAAGTGATCCATATAGTAAACTTCTGTTGCAGTTGTTTCATCCGTGCAGTGCAAACAAATTGTTAGAAAGGTTTTTTGTGAAAAAACTTTCATTTATTGAATGAGAAGGGGACACTGACTGAACAAAAGTTTTTGTATGCATTATCCAATCAACGAACGTTTTCTGTGACGTGAAAGTCATAAACGTAGCTGCGCAAATCCATTACGATTACAATGTGCAGTAAGCGTGTCACTAGGGTAGTTATGATTCAAATACAGTAACTAGAGTTGTTATGATTAAAACAATATTTTTTAATTGAGGTATTAATCATTGTCAAATCTTATGTTGTACTGTAGACATGTTTAGTATTGCTTTATGGGTTTGCTGAATTGTGGCATCTTTGCTAGCCAGGGGTGGTAGCAGTACTACAATACCCCTGGCAGACATCCTCACTAGCCAGGGGTGGTAGTAGTACTACAATACCCCTGGCAAACATCCTCACTAGCCAGGGGTGGTAGTAGTACTACAATACCCCTGGCAAACATCCTCACTAGCCAGGGGTGGTAGTAGTACTACAATACCCCTGGCAAACATCCTCACTAGCCAGGGGTGGTAGTAGTACTACAATACCCCTGGCAAACATCCTCACTAGCCAGGGGTGCTAGTAGTACTACGTTACCCCTGGCAAACATCCTCACTAGCCAGGGGTGGTAGTAGTACTACGTTACCCCTGGCAAACATCCTCACTAGCCAGGGGTGGTAGTAGTACTGCAATACCCTGGCAAACATCCTCACTAGCCAGGGGTGCTAGCAGTACTACAATACCCTGGCAAACATCCTCACTAGCCAGGGGTGCTAGTAGTACTACTTTACCCCTGGCAAACATCCTCACTAGCCAGGGGTGGTAGTAGTACTACAATACCCCTGGCAAACATCCTCACTAGCCAGGGGTGGTAGTAGTACTACAATACTCCTGGCAACATCCTCAAGCTAGCCGGGGTTCTAGTAGTACTCACTCACCCACTGGCAAACATCCTCACTAGCCAGGGGTGCTAGTAGTACTAGTTCATCCTCACAGGGGTGCTAGTAGGCTACCCCTGGCAAACATCCCCTCACTAGCCAGGGGTGGTAGTAGTACTACAATACCCCTGGCAAACATCCTCACTAGCCAGGGTTCTAGTAGTACTGCATACCCCTGGCAAACATCCTCACTAGCCAGGGGTGCTAGTAGTACTACGTTGGCAAACATCCTCACTAGCCAGGGGTGCTAGTAGTACTTACCCCTGGCAAACATCCTCACTAGCCAGGGTGGTAGCAGTACTACAATACCCCTGGCAAGGCATCCTCCGGTAGCCAGGGGTGCTAGTAGTACTGCACCACCCCTGGCAAACATCCTCACTAGCCAGGGGTTCTAGTAGTACTACACCACCCCTGGCAAACATCCTCACTAGCCAGGGGTTCTAGTAGTACTACACCACCCCTGGCAAACATCCTCACTAGCCAGGGGTGCTAGTAGTACTACAATAACCCTGGCAAACATCCTCACTAGCCAGGGGTGCTAGTAGTACTACAATACCCTGGCAAACATCCTCACTAGCCAGGGGTGCTAGTAGTACTACAATAACCCTGGCAAACATCCTCACTAGCCAGGGGTGCTAGTAGTACTACAATAACCCTGGCAAACATCCTCACTAGCCAGGGGTGCTAGTAGTACTACAATAACCCTGGCAAACATCCTCACTAGCCAGGGGTGCTAGTAGTACTACAATAACCCTGGCAAACATCCTCACTAGCCAGGGGGTGCTAGTAGTACTACAATAACCCTGGCAAACATCCTCACTAGCCAGGGGTGCTAGTAGTACTACAATAACCCTGGCAAACATCCTCACTAGCCAGGGGTGCTAGTAGTACTGCAATAACCCTGGCAAACATCCTCACTAGCCAGGGGTGCTAGTAGTACTACAATACCCCTGGCAAACATCCTCACTAGCCAGGGGTGGTAGCAGTACTACAATACCCCTGGCAAACATCCTCACTAGCCAGGGGTGCTAGTAGTACTGCAATAACCCTGGCAAACATCCTCACTAGCCAGGGGTGCTAGTAGTACTGCAATACCCCTGGCAAACATCCTCACTAGCCAGGGGTGGTAGTAGTACTACGTTACCCCTGGCAAACATCCTCACTAGCCAGGGGTGCTAGTAGTACTACACCACCTCTGGCAAACATCCTCACTAGCCAGGAGTTCTAGTAGTACTACACCACCCCTGGCAAACATCCTCACTAGCCAGGGGTTCTAGTAGTACTACACCACCCCTGGCAAACATCCTCACTAGCCAGGGGTGCTAGTAGTACTACACCACCCCTGGCAAACATCCTCGCTAGCCAGGGGGTTCTAGTAGTACTACAATACCCCTGGCAAACATCCTCACTAGCCAGGGGGTTCTAGTAGTACTACAATACCCCTGGCAAACATCCTCA
Organism: Lamellibrachia satsuma; assembly: GCA_033239005.1. Classification (NCBI taxonomy): domain Eukaryota; kingdom Metazoa; phylum Annelida; class Polychaeta; order Sabellida; family Siboglinidae; genus Lamellibrachia; species Lamellibrachia satsuma. Next base: position 1,968,962 of record BSQZ01000087.1, on the reverse strand, counting down.
CTAGCCAGGGGTTCTAGTAGTACTACAATAACCCTGGCAAACATCCTCACTAGCCAGGGTTCTAGTAGTACTACACCACCCCTGGCAAACATCCTCACTAGCCAGGGGTGCTAGTAGTACTACACCACCCCTGGCAAACATCCTCACTAGCCAGGGGGTTCTAGTAGTACTACAATACCCCTGGCAAACATCCTCACTAGCCAGGGGGTTCTAGTAGTACTACACCACCCCTGGCAAACATCCTCACCAGCCAGGGGGTTCTAGTAGTACTACACCACCCCTGGCAAACATCCTCGCTAGCCAGGGGGTTCTAGTAGTACTACAATACCCCTGGCAAACATCCTCACTAGCCAGGGGGTTCTAGTAGTACTACAATACCCCTGGCAAACATCCTCACTAGCCAGGGGTTCTAGTAGTACTACAATAACCCTGGCAAACATCCTCACTAGCCAGGGGTTCTAGTAGTACTACACCACCCCTGGCAAACATCCTCACTAGCCAGGGGTGCTAGTAGTACTACACCACCCCTGGCAAACATCCTCGCTAGCCAGGGGGTTCTAGTAGTACTACAATACCCCTGGCAAACATCCTCACTAGCCAGGGGGTTCTAGTAGTACTACACCACCCCTGGCAAACATCCTCACCAGCCAGGGGGTTCTAGTAGTACTACACCACCCCTGGCAAACATCCTCGCTAGCCAGGGGGTTCTAGTAGTACTACAATACCCCTGGCAAACATCCTCACCAGCCAGGGGGTTCTAGTAGTACTACACCACCCCTGGCAAACATCCTCGCTAGCCAGGGGGTTCTAGTAGTTCTACAATACCCCTGGCAAACATCCTCACTAGCCAGGGGTTCTAGTAGTACTACACCACCCCTGGCAAACATCCTCACTAGCCAGGGGTTCTAGTAGTACTACATTACCCCTGGCAAACATCCCTCACCAGCCAGGGGGTTCTAGTAGTACTACAATACCCTGGCAAACATCTCACTAGCCAGGGGGTTCTAGTAGTACTACAATACCCCTGGCAAACATCCTCACTAGCCAGGGGTTCTAGTAGTACTACACCACCCCTGGCAAACATCCTCACTAGCCAGGGGTTCTAGTAGTACTACACCACCCCTGGCAAACATCCTCACTAGCCAGGGGTTCTAGTAGTACTACATTACCCCTGGCAAACATCCTCACTAGCCAGGGGGTTCTAGTAGTACTACAATACCCCTGGCAAACATCCTCACTAGCCAGGGGGTTCTAGTAGTACTACAATACCCCTGGCAAGCATCCTCACTAGCCAGGGGTTCTAGTAGTACTACAATACCCCTGGCAAACATCCTCACTAGCCAGGGGTTCTAGTAGTACTACATTACCCCTGGCAAACATCGCCAGGGGTTCTAGTAGTACTACAATACCCCTGGCAAACATCCCTCACTAGCCAGGGTTCTAGTAGTACTACAATACCCCCTGGCAAACATCCTCACTAGCCAGGGGTTCTAGTAGTACTACATTACCCCTGGCAAACATCCTCACTAGCCAGGGGTTCTAGTAGTACTACATTACCCCTGGCAAACATCCTCACTAGCCAGGGGTTCTAGTAGTACTACATTACCCTGGCAAACATCGCTCAGGGTTCTAGTAGTACTACCAATACCCTGGCAAACATCCTCACTAGCCAGGGGTTCTAGTAGTACTACAATACCCTGGCAAACATCCTCACTAGCCAGGGGTTCTAGTAGTACTACATTACCCCTGGCAAACATCCTCACTAGCCAGGGGGTTCTAGTAGTACTACAATACCCCTGGCAAACATCCTCACTAGCCAGGGGTTCTAGTAGTACTACAATACCCCTGGCAAACATCCTCACTAGCCAGGGGTTCTAGTAGTACTACAATACCCCTGGCAAACATCCTCACTAGCCAGGGGTTCTAGTAGTACTACATTACCCCTGGCAAACATCCTCACTAGCCAGGGGTTCTAGTAGTACTACATTACCCCTGGCAAACATCGCCAGGGGTTCTAGTAGTACTACAATACCCCTGGCAAACATCCTCACTAGCCAGGGGTTCTAGTAGTACTACAATACCCCTGGCAAACATCCTCACTAGCCAGGGGTTCTAGTAGTACTACATTACCCCTGGCAAACATCCTCACTAGCCAGGGGTTCTAGTAGTACTACATTACCCCTGGCAAACATCGCCAGGGGTTCTAGTAGTACTACAATACCCCTGGCAAACATCCTCACTAGCCAGGGGTGCTAATAGAACTACAATACCCCTGGCAAACATCCTCACTAGCCAGGAGTTCTAGTAGTACTACATTACCCCTGGCAAACATCGCCACGGGTTCTAGTAGTACTACATTACCCCTGGCAAACATCGCCACGGGTTCTAGTAGTACTACAATACCCCTGGCAAACATCCTCACTAGCCAGGGGTTCTAGTAGTACTACAATACCCCTGGCAAACATCCTCACTAGCCAGGGGTTCTAGTAGTACTACAATACCCCTGGCAAACATCCTCACTAGCCAGGGGTTCTAGTAGTACTACACCACCCCTGGCAAACATCCTCACTAGCCAGGGGTTCTAGTAGTACTACATTACCCCTGGCAAACATCCTCGCTAGCCAGGGGTGCTAATAGAACTACAATACCCCTGGCAAACATCCTCACTAGCCAGGGGTGCTAGTAGTACTACACCACCCCTGGCAAACATCCTCACTAGCCAGGGGTGGTAGTAGTACTACACCACCCCTGGCAAACATCCTCACTAGCCAGGGGTGCTAGTAGTACTACACCACCCCTGGCAAACATCCTCACTAGCCAGGGGTTCTAGTAGTACTACACCACCCCTGGCAAACATCCTCACTAGCCAGGGGTTCTAGTAGTACTACACCACCCCTGGCAAACATCCTCACTAGCCAGGGGTTCTAGTAGTACTACACCACCCCTGGCAAACATCCTCACTAGCCAGGGGTTCTAGTAGTACTACAATACCCCTGGCAAACATCCTCACTAGCCAGGGGTTCTAGTAGTACTATATTACCCCTGGCAAACATCGCCAGGGGTTCTAGTAGTACTACAATACCCCTGGCAAACATCCTCACTAGCCGGGGTTCTAGTAGTACTACAATACCCCTGGCAAACATCCTCACTAGCCAGGGGTTCTAGTAGTACTACATTACCCCTGGCAAACATCGCCAGGGGTTCTAGTAGTACTACAATACCCCTGGCAAACATCCTCACTAGCCAGGGGGTTCTAGTAGTACTACAATACCCCTGGCAAACATCCTCACTAGCCAGGGGTTCTAGTAGTACTACATTACCCCTGGCAAACATCGCCAGGGGTTCTAGTAGTACTACAATACCCCTGGCAAACATCCTCACCAGCCAGGGGGTTCTAGTAGTACTACAATACCCCTGGCAAACATCCTCACTAGCCAGGGGTTCTAGTAGTACTACAATACCCCTGGCAAACATCCTCACTAGCCAGGGGTTCTAGTAGTACTACATTACCCCTGGCAAACATCGCCAGGGGTTCTAGTACTACTACAATACCCCTGGCAAACATCCTCACTAGCCAGGGGGTTCTAGTAGTACTACAATACCCCTGGCAAACATCCTCACTAGCCAGGGGGTTCTAGTAGTACTACAATACCCCTGGCAAACATCCTCACTAGCCGGGGGTGGTAGTAGTACTACACCACCCCTGGCAAACATCCTCACTAGCCAGGGGTTCTAGTAGTACTACAATACCCCTGGCAAACATCCTCACTAGCCAGGGGTTCTAGTAGTACTACATTACCCCTGGCAAATTGACCTGTTGAAACATGGATTTGTCAGTTTATCCCACGCCATGTGCGGATATAGGCTGAATCATCATCAATTCCTGTCTTGGTCGCCATGTCTCTGGGAATTAGATACGCCCACGTTAAAACTTTAAAAACTGTTCCCATACCAATTAAAATTAAGTTGCCCTATGCAAGCCCTGTAAATCTAAGCGAGTAAATATTATTAGTTAATATAGCAACTGAAAAATCCACTTTACAACAGTGCGATCTGTCAGGGGTACTGGTGTAGTCAGAGGTCTCTGGTGGCAAGGTTAGATCTGTCAGGGGTACTGATGTAGTCAGAAACCCCTGGTGGCAAGGGTAGATCTGTCAGGGGAACTGATGTAGTCAGAAGTCTCTGGTGGCAAGGGTAGATCTGTCAGGGGTACTGATGTAGTGAAAGGTCTTTGGTGGCAAGGGTTGATCTGTCAGGGGTACTGATGTAGTGAGAGGTCTTTGGTGGCAAGGATTGATCTGTCAGGGGTACTGATGTAGTGAGAGGTCTTTGGTGGCAAGGGTTGATCTGTCAGGGGTACTGATGTAGTCAGAAGCCCCTGGTGGCAAGGGTAGATCTGTCAGGGGAACTGATGTAGTCAGAAGTCTCTGGAGGCAAGGGTAGATCTGTCAGGGGTACTGATGTAGTGAGAGGTCTTTGGTGGCAAGGATTGATCTGTCAGGGGTACTGATGTAGTGAGAGGTCTTTGGTGGCAAGGGTTGATCTGTCAGGGGTACTGATGTAGTCAGAAGCCCCTGGTGGCAAGGGTAGATCTGTCAGGGGTACTGATGTAGTCAGAGGTCTCTGGTGGCAAGGGTCAGGGGTGGGTTCAGTTACACATAATTATATCAATTACAATTACATTTCAATTTTTAGTTCAAGTACAATTACACTCATATTTTTTCAATTCAATTACAATTACACTGTTTCAATTGCAATTACATTATGCGGAACCAAATATATTCAGCATTTGTTAATTATATAGTTTTGCACTTTTGCTGAATTTCAATATTTTGTACACAATTGATAAACAAATATAACAGTAATGATTGTAAATTGTTGAAGAATTGTGGCTTGAATTTTGAATTGTACTAAATAAAAATACAGCCGTTTAAACATTTTTTATTATATAAATATATATTTTAAATCTGGTATATAGACATTAATAAATTATATATATATATATATATATATATATATATATATATATATATATATATATATATATATATATATATGTTGATGTATTTATAAACTCTTTCAAATCAATCTAGGTACTTCTCTTAACAGAGGGTACATGATTTTTGCTTATATAAAGACATTAGACAATGTCCACAAGACTTCACCTCCTGTAGTTGCATAATCTGTCTTGGAAAGGAAAGCATGCTGTGTGTCTGTGGCTGTAGCAGTGCTAACTATTGTTTGCTGAGAGGGTGGTTTAGCACCTGTCCATGGCCCTGTGTACTCTAAGGGTCTCTAACCAGACTGCAAACTGGTACAGTATTAAACAGTGGTAGCCCAGACTGTCTCACTTGAGTCAACATACTGAATTGGTAACAACTAGCACAAGCTCTAAGTGGACTTTAACTCAGGGCTTCTGACTTGAAAAGATACTTCCTCTGGAAAACAACTTTGTGTAGCTTCACTGCATTCAAAAAGGGAATAGCTCAGACATACACAATGTCATAAAATATTTGACTGTCAGGCTATCTGGCATCAATACAGCTACACAAGTGTGCACACTTTTGCTTTTGTATTAAAAGACATACAAAACTCTGTTGATCTCAATGCTTGTAAACAATTATTTGTGCTAAATTCATATAAATTAGCGATTAAAAAAATCGGAAGTAAAAAAAAATCATAAATCAATGATTTTTTTGGAGTGATTTAAATCATGATTTAAATCAATGATTTAAATCAATGATTTAAATAAAATGATTTAAATCAAACAACCCTGAACCTGTATGAGACTTATATTTTATTGACAGTTTGTTCAGGTAGTTTGTGATATGAAACGTACTGTAATTGATTGTAATTGATTGTAATTGAAATAAATTTTCAATTATACAAAATATTACAATTGCAGCACAAATTTGAAACCATAATCAATTACAATTACGTAATTGGACCCAGCCTTGGCAAGGGTAGATCTGTCAGGGGTACTGATGTAGTTAGAAGTCTCTGGTGGCAAGGGTTGATCTGTCAGGGGTACTGATGTAGTCAGAAACCCCTGGTGGATTGATGAATTATGGTAAATTGACTTTTTGTTCTTGTACATAGGACATGTTGGAGGAGGAGGAAGACGACGGAGAGGACAGAGTAGAAGATGAGAAAGTGGTCAATGGCATGATGGATGAACTCAACGCACTGCTCAATCCACATTCCAGTAAAAGGTTTGAAGCTTGCACTGTTACAGAGGCACATGTCAATTAACTTGTAAAAGTTAAGTTATTAACCGTATACTGTGCCATATACATTGTTAACAGCTCTGACATTTGCAGATATGGATGCACATAATTATTTGTAAATATGTAACTTTTTGAAAAAAAATTTGAATGCGCAATGCAGTTTGTGTTGTGTCTTCACTGACAATGACACTAAAAAGGTTTGGGTAGGTGGGGCTAATACTATCGAGTAATTTGTGTGTGATTATTAAAACTTTTTTATTTACAAAACCCCTAAGATGATTAAAATCATGGCAGAAATCCACACAGTAACTATATAAGAAATAGCATTAAGTCACAGATCTAGGGGGGGTGCACATGCCCCATTTTGTCCAATTTCAGGCCCCTGGACCCCCTTAGTATGGGGGTCTATGGTCAAATTCTAGATCCTCCACTGACATGCAGTTGAAATGTGTTTGCTTTTAGCAAGAAGAAACAATCACAAGAAGAGTCGGAAAATGAGGAAAAAGTGCAGGATCGGAAGAAGGAAAGAAGGAGGAGCAGGGACAGGAGGAAGAGTAGGAGCAGGGAGAGGAGGGGGAGTCACAGCAGGGATCGAAAGCGGTATGTCCCGTAATTTCCTACCTTTTCCCAATGTGGGTTTGATTTCCTGTGAGCTGGATTGCTGTTTGGATAGAAGAATTATTCAAGCAATCAGTTAAAGAAAATGTCACCACAGGAAATACATGTTGTAATACTGGTAAACATTACTTACTGGGCCTTTTTTACAATATTCGTGTAAAATTACAACTGGAGTAATAATTTTCTAGATTAATTATAGCATCCTAAGTTGTATAATTATGAATTATAGCTAATTCCAAGCTGGTTATCATAGTTTATATATTAAAGTAATCAAGTTTTAAATCAGACATTGGTAGCTTTTAAAATAGTGTTTTTTTTTAAACTTGATTTTAAAAAAATTACGTCATTCTGAAATAAACAATTCTACATTTTATGGTTATTACAAATGCCTGTTTTAGTATTAAAAACATTCAGTTTGTTTTATTGTTGTTTTGAAATTACTATTACAGTTATTTTATATATTACCAATTCTTCAGCCAGATAAAACAATTAAAATTATGTTAAAATCAGTAAAGGACAAAAAACATTTCTTAATAAAATAAAATAAAATTTTAATGCTTGTGCAAAACAGTTAGGGTAGTAATGCAATATTAGTTTGTAAAATGCAAATTATATTAACCATTTATATCATATACCTAATTTCATTTTGTTCAGCTTAATTTCTTGGGCATTTGTTGATTAGGTATGAATACATAATATTTTTATTAATTTAACATTAAATATTGTATTTATTTCAGGCGGCGATCAACAGACAGAAGAAGGTCGCGATCACATGACCGGAGGCGGTCGAGAAGCAGGTCACATGACCGCCACAAGAAGCGACGTCGGTCTCGCAGTCGTAGTCGAAACCGAGGTGACCGCAAGAGCGAGCGGAGAGATAAACGACACACAGGTGGCAGCACTGAGGACATTCCACTTGAACCTGTCGTTGGACAGGTTAGCTCTCTCTCTCTGTGTTTTGTGAAGTCATGGTCATTCGCTTGGGGAAACAGTGTCTTCAGGATTGAGTGGAAATAATATACTTACTTTCTTACTTAGGCCCATTTGCATGGCATGGGCCTTCGACAAAACCCTCAACTGTGTCTGTTCTGTACCATTGTTAATTCATTCCAGGTGTAGCCCATCTTCTTCAGTTAGGTTTCCACGTCTCGTCGCCGTCCTCCTCTTCCCTTGTGACTTCCACGTTAGAGCTTCTCTGGTGATACTAGATGGGGGTTTTGTACTGTGTCACCAGTCAACCTCCATTTTCTCTTTTTGATTCCTATTTCTACTGAAGCTGTTTGGTCATTTCCCAGAGACAGTTGTTGCCAACTCTATCAGACCATTTCAAATTCATAATTCTAGCGGGCATCTTTTGATGGAAGTCTGTATCCTTTGCTGTGTAATCCTGCATCTCCGAGATGTAAATAGTATAATGATAACTATTTATCAAACTAATAATAAAACTTTCACAAACTGTTGTGTGTGATGTATGCACACGCGTGTGCATGAGCTTGTGTGCGTGCACACACACGCATGCACATTGAATGTTGGACTCGTGCATGGAACCCAGTATCATTCTGTAAGTGTATACTATTTAAATCTGTTAAACTGTGATGATTTTCCCCAGATCTACTCGGGCCGAGTGACTAGTCTCATGCAGTTTGGCTGCTTCGTACAACTCGAGGGACTGCGCAAACGATGGGAAGGCCTCGTCCACATCTCACAGGTACGTCTGATGTACAATACCCAGGAGGCTGATGGGGTCTCTAGTTACTGCACTAAACCCATACCAGACAGTTTGATACAATACCCAGGAGGCTGATGGGGTCTCTAGTTACTGCACTAAACCCATACCAGACAGTTTGATACAATACCCAGGAGGCTGATGGGGTCTCTAGTTACTGCACTAAACCCATACCAGACAGTTTGATACAATACCCAGGTGACTGATGTGGTCTCTAGTTACTGCACTAAACCCATACCAGACAGTTTGGTACAATACCCAGGAGGCTGATGGGGTCTCTAGTTACTGCAGTAAACCCATACCAGACAGTTTGATACAATACCCAGGTGACTGATGTGGTCTCTAGTTACTGCACTAAACCCATACCAGACAGTTTGATACAATACCCAGGAGGCTGATGGGGTCTCTAGTTACTGCACTAAACCCATACCAGACAGTTTGGTACAATACCCAGGAGGCTGATGTGGTCTCTAGTTACTGCACTAAACCCATACCAGACAGTTTGATACAATACCCAGGTGACTGATGGGGTCTCTAGTTACTGCGCTAAACCCATACCAGACAGTTTGGTACAATACCCAGGAGGCTGATGTGGTCTCTAGTTACTGCACTAAACCCATACCAGACAGTTTGGTACAATACCCAGGAGGCTGATGGGGTCTCTAGTTAATGCAGTAAACCCATACCTGACAGTTTGATGCAATACCCAGGAGGCTGATGTGGTCTCTAGTTACTGCACTAAACCCATACCAGACAGTTTGATGCAATACCCAGGAGACTGATGGGGTCTCTAGTTACTGCACTAAACCCATACCAGACAGTTTGATACAATACCCAGGAGACTGATGGGGTCTCTAGTTACTGCAGTAAACCCGTACGAGACAGTTTGATCACACAGTACCAAAAAGTGTTGACTTTTATCAACGAAAACTGGAGAAACAAGGATTACTTTTTACGTTAATTAACTGTTTAGACAGAGACACACAGTTCTGATCAGTTGAAGAAAGAGACAAAAATGAAAAAGTGAGCTTTGTTTTGTGAATCATAAATCCACGGCAAATGCAAGATAGTTTCAAATCATTGATGGAATTTTAAATAAAAATCGTTTACTTGTTGTTCTGAATTTGTTACGAATAATAGTTTGTTTATGTTTCACTGTTTTTTTTTCAGTCTATATGTATAATTTCATATTTCTTGCAGCTGCGCAAAGAGGGTAGGGTGGGTAGTGTGGCTGATGTCGTGGAGAAAGGTCAGAAGGTCAAGGTGAAGGTGTTGTCCTTCACAGGTCAGAAGACCAGTCTCTCAATGAAGGTAATCACAAATTGGTTTCTTCATATTTCACTCGTTCATCCCAAGAGGATACTGTCAGCTAACACTGGTGTATCATGGTTTTTCTTTTCTTGGATTTTAACAACGTACAATTTCATATAAAATATATGTTTTGGAAAGTATAAACTTCCCAGACGCATTTAAAGTAGTATAACCTTGTTGATGTGATCCCTTGTTTAGAAACATGGGATAATACAAGCAGTGTTTAATGTTTTCAGATTAGAGGCTAACAAAAAATATGACATAGTAATAAATTTGCATAATAGTAACCATGGTAACTATGTAATCTTAGAAATGCTGCCTGGTGTGGTTTTTCGGGAAGTTGCATAGAAAATTGAAAAAAGTATGTCTAATTTTTTTATTTATACAAACAATAATATATCAAGTTTTGGCTGAATAAAGAGTAATAGTTTTATAAAAATGTGATTTTTAATCCAAGTATTAAAAATATGTGTAAACATTAAACTACGTTGTTAGGATGTCGATCAAGGGACAGGGAGAGACCTGAACCCCACCCATGCTCGGGGAGACTTTGGGGGCGACCCCGGTTCTACTCGTAACCCCGATCGACCATGTACCATGCCCCTGGTGAGCATTCCTCACATGAACGATGTACACGACACGAGAGCTGTGAAGAAGATCTCGTCTCCTGAGCGCTGGGAGATCAAACAGATGATCGCCGCCAACGTCATTGACAAGTCAGAGTTACCGGAGTTCGACGAAGAGTTGGGACTACTTCCGCGGCAGGAGGACTCTGGTAGGTTTTTGGGGGCAATTTCGACTCACTTAAGGCTGGTTTACGTCAGCGATTTGTTCCCCAAATTCTCATGTGATGCCCTGTTGTATGACACAGCACAGCGGAATTATGTATGCATTTAGACAAGCAACATGTCTAGACACTGCTACCTATATAGTGACTCGTGTCACTCCTGATTTGAACCAACCAATTGGACAATTAATATTTCTTGTAAACTGACCTTTATTCAGTGAGAGAAAGAGCCTTTTTAATAGTGTTTTAGGACCCATGTAAAAAACTTCAAGGTTTGATACTAAATGAGATTGGTTTCCTTGGGAGTTTCGGTTAGGGTTGTATTAATAAAAAATACTGTTTATTTTTAGTTGATAGTGGTGCTAATTTTGACCACATGCTTTGTAAAATTGTGTTACTAAAGTGACTAGCTGAGTGGTCATAATGGCTGGGGCCGTCACTGAAGTTTAACTTTTCTCTTTGAAAATATTAACAAATATCACCTCTGAGCTTGGATTACCGAAGAATTTGTTGTAATAGAAATGTTATATTGTAAAGAATATGTAAAGTGAAACACAAAGACAGATGGGGGAGTTAAGAGAACAGATCAGAATGAAGAAACACCTGAAAATGAAGGTAGTGGGGAGGAGAGTGCGATGGGAGGGACATATAGAGAGAATGTGTGAGTAGTGTGACAAAGAGAGCAAGGAAGACAGAAGAAGGTGGTAGAAGGAGGAGTGTGACAAAGAGAGCAGGGAAGACAGAAGAAGGTGGTAGAAGGAGGAGTGTGACAAAGAGAGCAGGGAAGACAGAAGAAGGTGGTAGAAGGAGGAGTGTGACAAAGAGAGCAGGGAAGACAGAAGAAGGTGGTAGAAGGAGGAGTGTGACAAAGAGAGCAGGGAAGACAGAAGAAGGTGGTAGAAGGAGGAGTGTGACAAAGAGAGCAAGGAAGACAGAAGAAGGTGGTAGAAGGAGGAGTGTGACAAAGAGAGCAGGGAAGGTAGAAGGAGAAGTGTGACAAAGAGAGCAGGGAAGACAGAAGGAGAAGTGTGACAAAGAGAGCAGGGAAGGTAGAAGGAGAAGTGTGACAAAGAGAGCAGGGAAGACAGAAGAAGAAGTGTGACAAAGAGAGCAGGGAAGGTAGAAGGAGAAGTGTGACAAAGAGAGCAGGGAAGGCAGAAGAGGGTGGTAGAAGGAGAAGTGTGACAAAGAGAGCAGGGAAGGTAGAAGGAGAAGTGTGACAAAGAGAGCAAGGAAGACAGAAGAGGGTGGCAGAAGGAGAAGTGTGACAAAGAGAGCAGGGAAGGTAGAAGGAGAAGTGTGACAAAGAGAGCAGGGAAGACAGAAGAGTGTAGTAGAAGGAGAAGAGGAAGACAGAAATTAAGATGGAGGAATAGTATTAAGAGAGATCTCGACAGTGCACAGAGTGGGAGAGAATGCAGGGGATCTCGATGGATGAAGACAACTTGTTGAGATGGCGGAACAGGCTAAGTGACGTCGTCTCCACCTGCTAAGGACCAATGAGAAAGAAGAAGCACAAATTCTGTGTTGTACAATTCTTCATGGCCAGTGTTTTGAGCAGTTCACAGTAGAATTGTGGTTTCAGATGAGGACGTTGAGATCGAACTAGTGGAGGAGGAACCAGAGTTCCTCAAGGGTCACGGTCGTGCTGTCATGGACCTCAGTCCTGTCAAGATTGTCAAGGTGGGTGGGTCATGGGACACTCTGTTGATGTAATCAGTTTTATTCAGGTTTGTCTGATGTGCTGTGTATAACCTTAAATTTTATTTTGTGCATGTTACATTATAGCTTTTCTCTGTTCAAAGCCATTGAACACTCGCGCACATACACACACACACATGCACACACACACACACACACACGCATATACACATGTGTACACACTAGTGCCCTGCGCGGGCCTAGAATTTGATCGCAAGCCCGGCCCGCAATTAGCAGTTAGAGTCCAGGCCCGGCCCAGGCCCGCAATAATTTTTCAAGCCCGGCCCAGGCCCGCAAACTAGAATTTAGGCCCAGGCCCGACCCAGACCGTGAATGTTTGGCCCAGGCCCGGCCCGGCCCGGCCCGCAAGTTTCAGGCCCAGGCCCGGCCCATACCCGCAGGCCAAAGATGGGTAAGCCCGCGGCCCGCAAGCCCGTGGCCCGCTAAGTTTAGAGAAGATAAACCTATAATCTTATAACAAAGACGAAAAACAAATAAACTGTAAAACAGACTTATTGTTTTATTAAATAAAAAAGGTCCATAGTGTGCTGGATGAGTTCTAAAAATTCAGCACCACCAACTTCTTCAAACTTACGAATATCCTGAAGAAAAATTAAGAAAAACTTCTTAGTGTCATTACTATTAAATATGGCAACATTTGTCATATTTGGCGTTAATGTATTGGTTTATTGTTAGGGTAGGATATTTGTTTATCTAACCCTGACTTAACCCATATGCAAGCCATAATCCCAATTTATATTGTTAATTGAATCAGCTCAACTAAGTTAACATAATTTAATATGATATTTCAATTAAATGTCACCCACTGGCACTGACACCCAGTGGCATTTCCAGCAGGCCTGCAGTCACTAGCCTGAGACAGACAGGTTCAGACATGTGTGAATTAGTACAAGTGTGAATGAATTAGGACTGGGGAGAAATACCAATTACCAACTGGGTTGGGTACTGGTGGGCAATGTTTGGAGGGAAGACCTAGACAATAGAATGTCAACTGGTAGGGTCAAAGGGTGATAAGTTGATGGTTAATCATGGCTTGATTGCCTCTGCAAATATTTCTAAAGTAAACATTTGGGGCTGGCTACTTCCAGCCAAGTGAACTTATGGGGTCATTAGATTCCATGCAAGGTCTCAATTTGCAACTATATAATACTAAAGAAATAATTTTAAGCATTCATTAAACGGAATTACAATTTATAATCAGTTTTTATTTTAAAAAATAAAGTAATAATCGGTGTTTTGTATGAATATTTGTATTATGTCCAGGCCCGGCCCGGCCCGCTCACACTAGGCCCAGGCCCGGCACAAGCCAGATGTGTTTAAATTGTTTTCAGGCCCGGCCCGGGCCCGCAGTATGTAGGCCCAGGCCCGGCCCAGGCCCGCGAAATTATGTAGAGGCCCGGCCCGGCCCGTGGGCTGCGGGCCGGGCTGGGCTTGGACCAAAAGCCCGGCCCACGCAGGGCACTAGTACACACATTCACACAGGCATGGACATACGCCTTACCTTATCTATCCTCTTCGTGGCCCATGAGGCTGCAGTGCTTCTTCTCCAGTTTGTTCTTTGGCCACCTGTTTCGCTTCAGTCCAGTTCTTGTCTTTCTTTTCCTACGGTTTTTGAGCACACACACACCACACGCATGTTCATGCATTTGCATGCGTGCACGTACATGCACGCACACACACACACACTAGCACAGATAATATCATGTTAAAATGAATCCTCTACCATCTACATGTAGATTGCGTACATCTTTTGGTGTTCCGCCCCTGAGTCTATGTCATACCGCCCTTGAGTCTATGTCATACCGCCCCTGAGTCTATGTCATACCACCCCTGAGTCTATGTCATACCGCCCTTGAGTCTATGTCATACCGCCCTTGAGTCTATGTCATACCACCCCTGAGTCTATGTCATACCGCCCTTGAGTCTATGTCATACCGCCCTTGAGTCTATGTCATACCGCCCCTGAGTCTATGTCATACCGCCCCTGAGTCTATGTCATACCGCCCTTGAGTCTATGTCATACCGCCCCTGAGTCTATGTCATACCGCCCTTGATTCTATGTCATACCGCCCTTGAGTCTATGTCATACCGCCCTTGAGTCTATGTCATGCCGCCCTTGAGTCTATGTCATACCGCCCCTGAGACTATGTCATACCACCCTTGAGTCTATATCATACCGCCCCTGAGTCTATGTCATGCCGCCCCTGAGTCTATGTCATACTGGCCCTGAGTCTATGTCATACCGCCCCTGAGTCTATGTCACACCGCCCCTGAGTCTATGTCACACCGCCCCTGAGTCTGTGTCACACCGCCCCTGAGTCTATGTCACACCGCCCCCTGAGTCTGTGTCACACCGCCCCTGAGTCTATGTCACACCACCCCTGAGTCTATGTCATACCGCCCCCTGAGTCTATGTCATACCGCCCCTGAGTCTATATCACACCGTCCTTGTTTACAGAACCCTGATGGTTCGCTGTCTCAAGCGGCCATGATGCAGAATGCTCTTCAAAAAGAGAGGAGGGAAATGAAGCAGATTCAGCGCGAGGCGGAGGCCGATGCTATCCCAGTGGGCATCAATAAAAACTGGATTGACCCAATGCCAGAAGGTAAAATATAAAAACTAACGATTGATGGCAAAACTCTGTGTTTGACCTTAAGGTGATTTATGTGGCTTACGTGAAAACTTAAACAGTTACGTGAACAAATCGTAAAGATCTACCAGATTCAACATTTCAGTTCCCATATATGCATGTCCACAATACTGGTAACCGAATGAAGACAAGTGCTTTAACAACTAACAGTGCAAAAGTTAACTAAAATTGTTTTCCTAGCAAAGTTACAAGTGGCTCTTGACCTGCTAACTTGTTCACTCTGTACAGTGTGACGTAAAGTGCAGCAAATTGTTGAATTTTGTAAGGCGCATGTTATCGAAACATGGGGCACAGTGGCGTAACGGTTAGAATGTTGCACTCTCAATCAAGAGAAGCTGGATTCAAATCCTTGCTGCCGTTTCGAAACTTAGGCAGTATCATTCAACCCACGGTGCCACAGTTCACTCAGCTGTATAAATGAGTACCTGGCTACAGACAGAAGTGGATATGTGAACAAATAGTCTTTGTGCCGTAATTGCAGCATGGCTAAATACTTTCCAGAGAAGCAGAGTTGGTGTTGGCTATATAAGAACGTTTACTGCCCTGACAGTGGACAGTCGCCAGCTGGCGTCCAGCATGGTGGGTGCGGGTATGTCTGCGATGGACGTCCCGGAGTGGAAGAAGCACATCTCAGGTGGAGTGAAGGCATCCTATGGCCGCAAGGAGAAGAAATCCCTGCTTGAACAACGTCAGTCACTCCCCATTTACAAACTCAAGAACGAACTACTCAAGGTCGGCCTATGCTTGCTTTCTTGTTATCAAGAGTCAGTTCCTTGAATCACACATATTGTTCTATCTTGCAAAGCAGTCTTATGCAAGATATTTTAATGACTAGGACATTTTACTTATTTAACATATTATTTATTTAACTTATCTGATTAACTTATGTGTTTATCTAATGTATCAATTTAATTTAGTTGTTTATTTAACTCATTAGCTTCTTTAGCTTATCGTATTCAATCTATTTAGCGTACATGCCCTAATAAGTGTACATGCCCTAATAAGTGTACATGCCCTAATAAGTGTACATGCCCTAATAAGCGTACATGCCCTAATAAGTGTACATGCCCTAATAAGTGTACATGCCCAAATAAGTGTACATGCCCTAATAAGCGTACATGCCCTAATAAGCGTACATGCCCTAATAAGCGTACATGCCCTATTAAGCATACATTACCTAATAAGTGTACATTCCCTAATAAGCGTACATGCCTTAATAAGGGTACACCCCCATTTGTTGACAAGGTTCAGTGATGACAGAAGTTTTGATGACATGTGAACGTATAAATACCTGGGAACACAAACCTCATCCCGTCATTGGATATCTTGATAGTCACTTCCATTGAGTTTTGATATGTGTCCTGCCCAAATTGTTTACAGTCCCACGTGGAGCACATGGTTGATTACATGACACCG
The DNA here is from genome assembly GCA_033239005.1 of Lamellibrachia satsuma. Classification (NCBI taxonomy): domain Eukaryota; kingdom Metazoa; phylum Annelida; class Polychaeta; order Sabellida; family Siboglinidae; genus Lamellibrachia; species Lamellibrachia satsuma. The sequence goes on along the minus strand of BSQZ01000087.1, from coordinate 1,952,504 downwards.
ACCGTCAGTCATTTACTAAGTTTTAAAATAGATACTGCACATCTGTCATGCTGATCATTTATCACTGCTAACTTTTCTACAATGTTTCACTCACACTTAGTTTTAAATACACAGTAACCACAAAATGTGTATGCTTCCAAATCAGAGCGATACGCAGGTCTCAATGGATGCCATTTGCAAGGTTTTGTTGTGGTGCCAACCGTGGTGCCATCTGGTGGAACATTGAAAAAACAGTGGTTTCCTGGCTGAAATAATTTCATCACAGTTTTAGTAACATACTCTTAACAGAGTTTGGTGCGTGCTGATTAAAACACAATGTGTGACATTTCTCAGAGTTTCAATAATTTGCTAAGAATACTGTATGCTTAATAGGGCGAATACGGTTATACAGTAGATGGAATGGATGATCTATTTCAGTAAAAAGTAAATTTTCTTTAGAAGACAATTTCTTAAATGCCAAATGTTTTTTCCTGTGCTGCGGTCTACACACCGTTACTGACTGCCCGTCTATGTCTTCCTCTTCCCAAGGCCATCAACGACAACCAGATCCTGATAGTGATTGGGGAGACAGGATCGGGGAAGACCACCCAGATCACTCAGTACCTGTCTGAGAGCGGGTTCACCGTGCGTGGGAAGATAGGCTGCACCCAGCCTCGACGAGTGGCTGCCATGTCTGTTGCCAAACGCGTCTCAGAGGAGTTCGGTTGTCGACTTGGACAAGAGGTATGTGCCACCAGCAGAGCTGGTATGTAACGAAATACATTTACTTTAGCTACTTTGCTACACGTTGGTCATGAAATGTCCCATTTTAACAACTATCATATCTTAAAAACTATCTTGTCCAAATTAACAGTATATTATGTCTATATAAACAGAAGTTCACATATGTAATTAAAATCTTAGAAATATTAATGGGGTTGTTTTGAGGGGAGGAAAATTTTTATTCGTATATGTCTAATGTTTTATTTATTGTAATTGTACAATGGGGTATACATTGTATCATTGTAAAATCATACGGATTTTATTCTAATAATTTGCAAAAATCTACAATTATTACAATTATACAAATCAAATAGAGTAAAATGTCTTGTTGATAATAAAAACAAGAAAAACTTTAAAAAATAATTATAATGCAAATAATAGTTAATAAAAAATTATAATTAATTAAGATCACAATGCTTAAACAACTAAATAACTAACTTAGTCTTTTGGATGCATGCAATCTTTATCATTATTAACTAGCTAAATGACAGACATGTTTCGTTGTAGGTAGGCTACACCATTCGGTTTGAAGACTGTACGAGTCCCGAGACGGTCATCAAGTACATGACAGACGGTATGATGCTGCGAGAGTGTCTTGTCGACTCTGACCTCTCTCAGTACGCGGTCATCATGCTGGACGAGGCTCACGAGAGGACCATCCACACTGACGTCCTCTTTGGTCTCCTCAAGACGGTCAGTTATGGTCACATACCTTGTGGTCAGTTATGGTCCCTCACCTCGTGGTCAGCTATGGTCCCATCAGTGTGGTTAGTTATGGTTCCATACCTTGTGGTCAGTTATGGTCCCCTATTTTCGTGGTCAATTATGGTCCCATACATTGTGGTTTGCTATGGTCCCATATCTTGTGCTCAGTTATGGTCTCCTTCCTTGTGGTCAGTTATGGTCCCATACATTGTGGTCAGTTATGATCCTCCACCTCATGGTTAGTTATGGTCCCCACCTAGTTTGTTATGGTCCCCTACTTCGTGGTCAGTTAAGGTCCTATACATTGTGGTCAGTTAAGATCCCATACATTGTGGTCAGTTAAGGTCCTATACATTAATGGTCATTTAAGATCCCTTACCTCGTGGACAGTTAAGGTCCCATACATTGTGGTCAGTTAAGATCCCATACATTGTGGTCAGTTAAGATCCCATACATTAATGGTCATTTAAGATCCCCTACCTCGTGGACAGTTAAGGTCCCATACGTTGTGGTCAGTTAAGGTCCCCTACCACATACTCAGTTGAATGATTGGAATTAGTGCGTTTTTATTATAGATAACAAACTATGCTGTTAGTGATATTGAAACCAGAACTTTTCTGACTGTGCACCTCAGGCATTGAACATAGGGGCAATCAAGGAAGACTGAATGGTCCTATCTTAATTGTGGTAATACCTTGTGGTAATGAAATTATTTAAATCCTCAATAATAAAAAAATTACACTTAAATGTAAATGACTCTGTTTACCATGCTAACTGGATCATAGGACTGCTCAAAGCACATTTGAACAACATCTACACTTTGATGGGAAGTACTCAGCAATGTTGCATCTATTGCAAAAGCTCAGAAGTTAGCTGTAATATTGTCATGTCATGTTTCAGGCTGTTAAGAAGCGTCCTGACATGAAATTGGTTGTCACATCTGCAACTCTCGACGCCGTCAAATTCTCGCAGTATTTCTTCGAGGCGGTGAGTTCTTGCACATTTCTGTTTTTGACTAAAATATTGTGTGTTTTTCAAATGCAAGATATTCAGTGCACTGTTCCATGCGGACGGCATCCAAGATTATCCCTATTACCACTACCTCAGTCGCCCCCAATTTATATTTGGCAACCCACTCCAAAGCCGAGCTGAAACATTAAAAAATGGCACAAGAACTAGAGCAGCCCATTGGTAGAACTGCATCCATATAGAACTTCTCAGGCACTGAAATCCCAGCAAAGGGCGGTCAGCTGTTGAGACGGGTGTTCGGCCAGAGTTTTCTTAGGCAGAAACTGCGCCCGATGTGGCTGGGGCAGGGGGTCCATGTGCCGTCGCGGCCGTCAGTTGTGCTGCGGAGCCGGCAGCTGCTGACACTGCTGGTGCAGCTGCCAACGCGGCTGGCTCGAGTCGTAAGGCGAGGACCATGGGGTGGATCTCGTGAAGCCATGCTCCTGTGCACACCGCACCGATGCTGCATCATCAAGGAGACCTGGCGCGTCGTCAAAGTCCTGTTGCACGGTACATTCAGGCGGTGGAGCACCCCAATAGACAGAAACAGCACTGTAAACCAAAGAACGGAACACAATCAGACTTGCAATCGAATCACCCCGAGTACGAGATGCATCTAGCCAATGAACTGGTTAATGGCCTTCATAATGGCCCCCCGAATACTCCGGAAAAACGGTAATTGCCAATGTCGGAAAAATGCACCCCATCCCGGCGGAAAACGGCCCGGATACTGTTCCAAAGACGCTTATGTCTCCAGAAAAACATGCCTTCCACCACTTTACACAAGGACTCTAGCTTCTCATTAAGCGCAATCACCCGAACGGCATCCTCCTCAAAACTAACATTTCGCCACCGCTGCCAACGGACCACCTGGCACACCGCGACCTGGCTCACACCCATAGCCAACAGTTCGGACGCAAGATGTTGCAAGTCGCATGCCACCACGCAGGGGTCAGGGGCTGATTTCCCATCCAAATCATTGCCCCCTACATGCAACACAACAACGTCCGCGCCAAAGGAGGCTATCTGAGAGCGAACCACCGGTGCCTGGAACGACGACCCTGTAACACCCCGGAGGCATCAAGTAAGTTGGAGGAAATTACACACAGCACGAACGAGGCAAGACAAAATGGAGGATACGACAAAGACAACAGAAATACGATACTCAACTGGTAATCCGGCGGCAGAGACTTCGTAGTAGATGTCAGTGAACTCGAGAAGAAGTCGAACAACCAATAATCAGCTAAACAACGTAATGAAACAAGCACAAACGAATCGAAAAATTGCTAAAACGGAGAAAGGTATACTCCGCATTCATCGAACATTCGGAGTGAAGCTGCTTAATTTCAAACTGCGTCATTCGAATGACTGCTGCGCTCTGATTGGTTTATCGGTGTCACAGGAGTGCGTAGTCAGTAATCCAGGTTTCTTTGCCTACCCCTAAATTAGCATAAATTAGCATGATTAACCTATTGACCTTTCCGTGCCCTGCTCGCACTGTTGCTAGCATAAAATCCTGTATGCAACCGTGGTTGCATACTCTCATATAGATATAAGATGGCTTAACATGTTGCATTATATATATATAGGGGTATCGTGATATGTATCGCACAGAAAAATATAGTGATATTTAACAAGATTTAACAAGATTTGCCATCCAAGCCAAAGGCCCAGATGGCAAGTGGACAAGGAAGCCATTGGCTTATCGAGAGTCCAACAATGTTCATCTACTTATAGCCCGCCCTCCTGAGATATGTGTCAACCTTGTTTTTAAACATATTCACGCTGATAGCAGTTACACAATCTCTAGACAATTTGTTCCATTTATTTATTGTCCTCTGTGAGAACGAGTGCTTCCTGATGTCCAATCTACATTGATCCTTTACTAATTTTACCTCATGTCCTCTAGTTCTGCTATCCTTCTTGAGTGAGAAAAACATATTTCTATCAATATTTTCATACCCATTCAATATCTTAAAAACTTCAATCTGATCTCCTCTTAACCTCCTTGTCTCTAGAGTTGTTAAACAACATTCTTTCAGGCGTTCTTCATAACTAAGGTCTCTCAGTTCTGGAATCATTTTAGTTGCTCTCCTTTGTATGCGTTCAAGCGTATCTATATCCTTCTTACGATATGGTCTCCATGCTTGTATACAGTATTCTAAATGAGGTCTAACTATTGCTTTATAAAGAGGTATAATTAACTTTTTTCCCTTGTATGTTATGTTTCTTCTAATCAATCCAAGAATTTGATTACCCTTTGAAGCTGCAATACCACACTGCTCTGAAACTTTCATATCAGCGCTTATTGTAACTCCTAAGACCTTTTCTTTTACAGTAGTACCCAGAACAGTATCTCTCATTTTATAGTTTACATTCAAGTTCCCATGTCCTGTATGTAGGCATTTACATTTCCCAAAATTGAACAGCATCTGCCATTTCTCACACCATTTCACTAATCTGTCTAGATCGTTTTGTAAATGTTGTTTATCGCCATCAGTATTAACCTTTCTAAACAGTTTTGTGTCATCCGCAAATTTCAGTATGTTACTTGTTATACTGTCGTCCAAGTCATTGATATAAATTAAGAATAATATAGGTCCTAATACTGATCCTTGAGGTACCCCACTCAAAACCGATTTCCAGTTTGAAACTTCTCCATCTGCTACAACTCGTTGTCTTCTGTCAGTCAGCCATTGTTCTATCCAGTCAGTTATGCTATCCCCGATACCATGGGCTTTTAATTTAAGTAGTAATCTTTGATGTGGCACTTTGTCAAAAGCTTTCTGAAAATCTAAGTAGACAATATCTACTGGCGATCCCACGTCTATCCACTTAGTGATTTCTTCCAAAAAACATAACATATTTGTTAAGCATGACCTCGCTTATGACCTCGCTTTAAAGAATCCATGTTTTGTTTTTGGAAGGGAACAAATTTATTGATGATACTCTCAATTTCATATTTTAGAATATTCCAACATTCAACTGCGGTCTTATTCATCAGCATGTTATTCCAATGTAGCTTTGCTAAGTATTTTCTCATATCTTTGTAGTTACCTTTGTGGAAGTTTCTCTTGTACGTTTTCTTATTTTTACTTTCTGATTTTACATTGATGTCAAAATGTATTTGATTATGGTCACTATTACCCAATGGTTCAAATATTTTTACATTGTCCACTAATTCTTTTTGTGATGACATAACTATATCTAATACATTTTCTCCCCTGGTTGGTTCTAGTACGTGCTGAGTTAGAAAGCTATCCTGGATTAAACATAGAAATTGTTGATCCTCAATCCCTGTGCTCTCTAGAGAATTCCATTGTATGTGTCCATGGTTAAAATCTCCCATTATGATACATTCCCCTTTACTAACTTCCTTTATAGCATTTTTTATTTTTGTGTTGTCCTCTTCGTTTATGTTTGGACTAAACTAATCCAATAGTTAATTTTGAATTTCCTGAAACAATTTTGCACCAAACAGCTTCATCGCAATCTGCTTCCCTTTCTAGTTTTATTTCATAAGCCTGAATAGATTCTTTAACATATAAAATAACTCCCCCGCCCCTTCTTCCTATTCGATCTTTCCTAAACATTACGTATCCTGTCAGTCTTAATTCAGCATCAGTTATATCTATGTTGGCCCATGATTCAGTTATACCAATTATGTGAGGGTCAATATCTTCTACCATAATGTTTAATTCGTTTTTCTTATTTACTATGCTCCTTGCATTTAAACATACACATCTATAACCTTTTTCAGAGATGTTTTTCGGATGATTTGATATTGGTTTATCTGTGCTAGTGGCCTCTTGTTCTGCTTGAGACACCTCTAGGTAACCCCCCTGCACTTCTAGTTTAAAGAATGTTTACTTCCAAAAATATTTGTCATTGTACCCAAGTCGCTATCTACTGCTGCCGAAAGTTTGTCCGCGAATACTGCCGCCCCCTTTCCACTTAAATGAAGCCCATCCTTCATGTACATATCGGCCCTCCCAACAAAACTTCCCCATAAATCCACAAATCCAACTTCCTCTTCCTTACACAGCCTCTGGACTAACGTGTTGATTGCCATCCCCCGACAATTTCGATATTTGTGACCCCTCCTGCCCATTACAGGTAAAATCCCTGACAGTATTACCTGCTCAACCCACGTCTGTTTTAGTGTTCTGACCAACTGCCTATATTTCCTAACTATGGCAGTTGTACCCTCCCTCTCTACGTTATTTGTCCCTATGTCCCTACGTGTACTAAAACAGATCCCCCATTACCCGAGCCTACGATGTTTTTTACTCTCTCAGTTATCGCCTCTATCTTGGCTCCAGCCAAGCAGACCACCACATCATCTCCCTTGTTTAAGACTCTGTCTGTCTTCCTAACTATCGAATCCCCCACAAACACCCTCGCTCTCGCACTCACCCCCTCTATCACTGCTGCAGAATAACTCTTCCTTTCGATCCCCTCCATCACATTCTGTCCTGACCCCTTCCCTCCTGTCTCCCCCACTTCCCACTCCTTTGTTCTTGTCTCTCCCACTCCCCTCTCCTTCACTCCGGTTGTTTTTCCTTCCGTCTCCCCCACTCCCTTCTCCTTCCCTCCTGTCTCCCCAACTCCCCTCTCCTTCACTCCGGTTGTTTTCCCTCCCGTCTCCCCCACTCCCTTCTCCTTCCCTCCTGTCTCCGCTACTCCCCTCTCCTTCACTCCGGTTGTCTTCCCTCACGTCTCCCCCACTCCCTTCTCCTTCCCTCCTGTCTCCCCTACTCCCCTCTCCTTCACTCCGGTTGTCTTCCCTCCCATTCCTTTCCTTCCCATCTCCTTACGTCCTGTCTCCCTATGACCTGTCACCTTCCCTCCTCTCAGCTTCCTCCCAGGCTGAGGTGAGTTCTCCCTAGCATCTCTTGTGTCTTTCCCCACTTTATCGTCTACTGTTCCCCCACCGGAACTACTGGCACAACCCCCCTGTTCCCTTCCGACCATTGCCACAACGAGCAGCCTCAGCTCTTCCAACTCCACCTCTAGTTCCTTCATCTTCGCGCATCCCCTACACTCAAAACTAAAACTATCTGCCTGGACCTCAGCCCAGGACTTCTCGCACCCAGACTTGACGAAGTCCACCCAGTTACTGCAACTGCCACAAATTAAGTGCCTTGTGGCCTTTAACTGCCATTTGCACGGCGCCATCATACAATTTAGTTTTAATTAGTTTGCTACGTTAGCCTTTAATAAGATTTAGGCTAATATACTTGTTAACTGTGTCTTCTATTAACCTCGCATGAGAAAAAAAAAACCTGCCACCTAGCGAATACGGAGAACACTGTGTAACAAAACAACGAAGTCAGTGTGTACTAATTTACGCAAAAATCCTGCTGTTAATTCCTTTTTACCGAAAACATTTGCTACCACTATGTCAGATATTACCTTATGTGTGTAATTTAAGTAAATAAATCACTTTATCTTATATATATATTAGCCAATGTAAACGATAGCTCGGTGCACGGGTTGAATGACCTGTAAACAAACTCCCTTTTATCACTCGTTGAGTTTGAATCCGGGAAAAAAATACTACCTCTGTTAACAAAAACGGTTTCTTAATATATGTCTACAAGAAGTTGGTGAACAATATATGTATAATACTAATACTTATTCTAACCAATATTCAATGTTACTGACTATTCACTATGTTATCTCAATTTTCGAAATGTAAACCCCCCTATTAACGCTTGCTGAATTCCCTGACAGAATCCGAAACTAACTTACTCTAAAATACTCCCTCTGACTAATAATTAACAAAACCTGTTTCCTAATATATGTCTACAATACGTTTGTGTATAATAAATATGCAATAGTAATACTTATTCTATTTGATATTCCGCGTATTTCTGTAAATGATCTACACCAAATTCAAGTCGCTGCACCAAGTCCAAGTAGCCGGAATACTGGTAATATTGCGCAACACTAGTGAAAACTGAGCTGACTGTGAATATGTTTGTTTCCTCATCGTCCACTGTTGTCTTCAGCCCATCTTCACGATCCCTGGACGCACGTATCCCGTTGAGATACTGTATACAAAAGAGGCCGAGACTGACTACCTCGATGCATCACTCATCACTGTCATGCAGATACACCTCACTGAACCACCAGGTGGCGTACTATGTTACAGAGCTAGTCTTGAGCGATTCTTTAAACTTAACTAATTAATTATGACTTTGTTAAATATGTATGTTCTTTTCCATGAAAATTATTATAAACAGAAACCCAGACATCTCAAACACAGAAACCTGAACATTAATAGACAAACAGGTAGGCAACTGGGTAGACGACCAAATAGATGACCAATTACATGACCAAGTAGTCGACCAGGTAAATGAACGAGTAGACGACCAGGTAGATGACCGAGTAGATGACCAAGTAGACAGCCAGTACATGACCAAGTAGATGACCAGGAAGACGACCAGGTAGCTCCATGTGTGTTTCAGGTGACATCCTGCTGTTCCTGACGGGTCAGGAGGAGATCGACAGTGCCTGTGAGATCCTGTACGAGCGGATGAAGGCCCTGGGACAGGAGATTCCCGACCTCATCATTCTCCCTGTCTACAGTGCCCTCCCTAGCGAGATGCAGACCCGCATCTTTGATCCCGCCCCTCCCGGCTCCCGCAAGGTACAAACTCATTCGTTTAATGCTCATCACACGTGGTTCTGCCATCCTCTTCTCCTCTCCTCCTCTCCGGATGTTTTTTAGCAGTCTGCATCTTTTGCTTGAACTGTTTCCACTCACTGATGGTGGCTGCCACTGTGCCTCATACTGCTTTGCACAGTTTTAAATACCTTTTCTGATTTCATTGTAGTTTTACTTGATTACATTTTTATTAAATTAATTAGGATATAATATACTTATAATTATACGTACCGGTATATACTTTTATACTTTTTTAGTGTAAGCATTTTGTAAATATATTGGTTACTTTTTATCAGTCCTGTGTTCCTGCACCTTGGAACATAATTTTATTTCAGAGATACAGCACTTTATAAATAAGTGATTATTTTTTATTATATTAAAATTAAACAAAAAAGCCTGCTCCTCATCTCTGTAAATTGTTCATCAAAATCTACAACTATTCAAGTCAACATGTACACATACATACACACACACACATATATATATATATATATATATATATATATATGTATATATATACATGTATATACGTGTATATTATACTTGTGGTATTTTAGGTTGTCATAGCAACGAACATCGCTGAGACTTCGTTAACGATTGATGGGATATACTACGTTGTTGACCCAGGCTTCGTAAAGCAGAAAGTCTACAACTCAAAGACCGGCATGGACCAGCTGATTGTGACTCCAATCTCCCAGGTAAGGTCCAACTCAAAGACCGGCATGGACCAGCTGATTGTGACTCCAATCTCCTAGGTAAGGTCCAACTCGAAGACGGGCATGGACCAGCTGATTGTGACTCCAATCTCTCATGTAAGGTCCAACTCGAAGACTGGCATGGACCAGCTGATTGTGACTCCAATCTCTCATGTAAGGTCCAACTCGAAGACCGGCATGTACCAGCTGATTGTGACTCCAATCTCTCATGTAAAGTCCAACTCGAAGACCGGCATGGACCAGCTGATTGTGACTCCAATCTCTCATGTAAGGTCCAACTCGAAGACCGGCATGTACCAGCTGATTGTGACTCCAATCTCTCATGTAAAGTCCAACTCGAAGACCGGCATGGACCAGCTGATTGTGACTCCAATCTCTCATGTAAGGTCCAACTCAAAGACCGGCATGGACCAGCTGATTGTGACTCCAATCTCTCATGTAAGGTCCAACACAAAGACCGGCATGGACCAGCTGATTGTGACTCCAATCTCTCATGTAAGGTCCAACTCAAAGACCGGAATGGACCAGCTGATTGTGACTCCAATCTCTCATGTAAGGTCCAACTCGAAGACCGGCATGGACCAGCTGATTGTGACTCCAATCTCTCATGTAAGGTCCAACTCAAAGACCGGCATGTACCAGCTGATTGTGACTCCAATCTCTCATGTAAGGTCCAACTCAAAGAGCGGCATGGACCAGCTGATTGTGACTCCAATCTCTCATGTAAGGTCCAACTCAAAGACCGGCATGGACCAACTGATTGAGTGCTTCCTTGTGTTAAAACCATTGAAAGAGTTGACCTTGATCGTTACATCGGGCAACTTATGAAGACGTGAATAGCCTTTTTTCGATGAATTTCAACTGGATCTGGTCAATAATAAATAATAGTTTGTCCGATGATTGAATCAGAACTATGTACAACAAATTTGCACAAATGAGCTAAAAAAATCTGTAACTCACATTTATACTTTATACCCTACTGAAGGGGTGCAGTGGTTAGAACACGGGACTCTCAGTCAGTAGAACCCGTTGAGTTGAATTCTTTTGCTGCTGTTTTGAAACTTTTGAAATTTTTTTCATCCCACATTTTCATCCCCAATTCACTCGGCTGTAGAAACGAGTGCCTGGTTATAGACAGTTGTGGATATATAATCTTTGTGCAGTAATTGCAACGTAGCTGAATGTTTCCAAGAGAAATTGGCATTGAAATGAACAGGTCTGCCGGGGGGTGAAGTGTACAGCGCTTTGATCAGTCCCAAGGATTGGATACCGAGCTGTATAACAACATGCTATATAACAAAATGCTGTATAACAACATGCTGTATAACAACATGCTGTATAACAACTTGCTATATAACAATTTGCTGTATAACAACATGCTATATAACAACACGCTGTATAACAACACGCTGTATAAAAACATGCTGTATAACAACATGCTGTATAAAAACATGCTGTATAACAACATGCTGTATAACAACATGCTATATAACAACTTGCTATATAACAACTTGCTGTATAACAACATGCTGCATAACAACGTGCTATATAACAACTTGCTGTATAACAACACGCTGTATAACAACATGCTGTATAACAACATGCTCTATAACAACTTGCTATATAACAACATGCTATATAACAACTTGCTGTATAACAACATGCTGTATAACAACACGCTGTATAACAACGTGCTGTATAATAATGTGCTGTATAACAACTTGCTGTATAACAACATGCTGTATAACATCATGCTGTATAACAACATGCTGTATAACAACTTGCTATATAACAACTTGCTGTATAACAACATGCTGCATAACAACGTGCTATATAACAACGTGCTATATAACAACTTGCTGTATAACAACACGCTGTATAACAACACACTGTATAACAACATGCTGTATAACAACATGCTCTATAACAACTTGCTATATAACAACATGCTATATAACAACTTGCTGTATAACAACATGCTGTATAACAACACGCTGTATAACAACGTGCTGTATAATAACGTGCTGTATAACAACTTGCTGTATAACAACATGCTGTATAACATCATGCTGTATAACAACATGCTGTATAACAACGTGCTGTATAACAACGTGCTATATAACAACTTGCTGTATAACAACTTGCTGCATAACAACTTGCTGTATAACAACATGACTTTACCTTATTTTACTTACCAACCCCTTTTTGTACCCAGGCTCAAGCCAAGCAAAGGGCTGGCCGAGCGGGCCGCACTGGGCCGGGGAAGACGTATCGGCTCTACACGGAGCGGGCCTACAGGGACGAGATGCTCCCTACAAACATCCCGGAGATTCAGCGGACGAATCTGGCGAGTACTGTGCTCTCCCTGAAGGCAATGGGGATCAATGACCTGCTGTCGTTTGACTTCATGGACGCCCCTCCCATGCAGACACTCATCTCTGCCATGGAACAGCTGCACGCGCTCAGTGCCCTTGATGACGAGGGGCTGCTCACACGACTCGGGAGGAGGGTGAGTGCAGGGAGGAGGGTGGGTGGAGGGAGATGGGAGGAGGGTGAGTGGAGGGAGATGGGAGGAGGGTGAGTGGAGGGAGATGGGTGGAGGGTGAGTGGAGGGAGATGGGAGGAGGGTGAGTGCATGGGAATGGGAGGAGGGAGATGGGATGAGGGTGAGTGGAGGGAGATGGGATGAGGGTGAGTGGAGGGAGATGGGAGGAGGGTGAGTGCATGGGAATGGGAGGAGGGTGAGTGGAGGGAGATGGGAGGAGGGTGAGTGCACGGGAATGGGAGGAAGGTGAGTGGAGGGAGATGGGAGGAGGGTGAGTGCATGGGAATGGGAGGTAGGTGAGTGGAGGGAGATGGGAGGAGGGTGAGTGCATGGGAATGGGAGGTAGGTGAGTGGAGGGAGATGGGAGGAGGGTGAGTGCATGGGAATGGGAGGTAGGTGAGTGGAGGGAGATGGGAGGAGGGTGAGTGCATAGGAATGGGAGGACACGTATCCAGAACTTGTCATTTTCGACCTCAGCTGCCACTTTCATTGCCACTTTCATTGCCACTTTCACCCTTGTTACTGTCTCTACTCTCAATATCGAAATAATCGTTAAAAAGACGGCTGAACTCCAAAGTACTGATGGAAGGACCCTCCTGATGGAAGGACCCTCCTGATGCAAGGACCCTCCTGATTCATTTAAAAACACAACCATCAAAAAGAGCAGCATCGTTCTGGCAAATTAGCACAAAAAAAAGTATGAAAAATGTATATGTTCAGCCAATTGGCAGTATCCCAAATTATTGTGCGTACAGAGTGAAATTCAAAATGCAACTTTTGGCCAGTTCTGACAGCAGGAGACACATTAAAAAGTAAAACAGGTGTCCATTATGGAGAGCGATTGCCCTGAGATTGTGACAAGGAATAATGACACATTGTAAATATATGTGTCCCCTATAGACAGGTGTCTGCAATGGTAGACTTTGTTACTGATAACACATTGTCTATGTTGATATACGCCATCCTGAACGGTGTGACGTCTAGTGCAATAAAACCAGGTATTTAACTGTTATGCACGTGTGCCGAACAATTAATTAAATGTGTTGAAATGTCAGTGATAAACCCATATAATAAATACCGTATTGAACAATACTGGGTTTTATGAATAAGTTGCTTCAGAGTGTTGTATTGGGCTCGTGAGTTCGCTCAATGCAACATTCTGAATCAACTCATCTGTAAAACCCAGTATCGTTCAATAAGCGTATGTTGCCGTGTACATTTATAAATAAGGGGCGTTCACAATTGTCAATGTTTACCTATTCTCATACCCCGCCTCCTTGAATTAGTACTTAAAAATATTGATAATTTTTAGATTGACAAATATATTGAAGTACCACTGTTATAACACAGAGCATGTACACAGGACATATGATAATAGCCATCACAATGTGTTTACAAACATTTATCCCCAATAATTACATTAAAGCTTTTTTCTAACAATTCCATGGTATCATATTGTTGTGAATTTCCAAGATGCTAGACATAATTACAGCACTTCTCCATCAGTTACACAATTTAAAACAATAGTAGTTCCGTATCTGTTCACCGTGTGGTGCTGCATGACGCAGAAGTGGTTCCCGTCCTTTAGTACACTCTGTACAAATAGGTAAATGTCGACATTGTGAACGGCCCATAAACCTTAGACATTGCTGCTGGTCCTTTCAGATGGCAGAGTTTCCGCTGGAACCTCAGCTCTCCAAGATGTTGATCATGTCCGTCCACCTGGGCTGCAGTGACGAGATCCTGACGGTCGTGTCTATGTTGTCCGTACAGAACGTCTTCTACAGGCCAAAGGTAGGTCTAAAATAAACTAAAATAGTGAAAGATTTATTTCAATGCAATGCTCTTTCCACAGAAGCTCAGTGCACTTTACGTAAAATGTATGAAATAAAAATATAAAACTTATACACAGAAACTGTGGGATGCTGGTAAATGAAATTTTGCAAAGGACCATCTCCCTGTCTTTCTTTGTCCTATTTTCTTAAATGTTACACACTGGCTCGCCCGACCGCCCGTCCGCCCACGTGTCTGTCGAACATGTGCATTCACACACAAAGGCACATGCACAGACACTCACAGGCAAACACACGAATGGATGCATGCACGTATACACACATGCATACATAGTAGTGCATAATAATGTACATATGTACAAATACATATTACATGCATACAGACATCTTTAGACATGCATACGTACATACATACATACATACATACAGTGCACACATGCAATGCATGCACGCACACATTTAACAAGTTCCAGTGGACAAGGAAGCCATTGGCTTATCGAGAGTCCAACAATTTTCTCATCTATGTGTAGCCCGCCCTTATCAAATATCTGTCAATTCTATTTTTAAACATATTCACACTACTAGAATTAACACAATCATTTGGCAGTTTGTTCCATTCATTTATCACCCTCTGTGAGAAAGAGTACTTTCTCATGTCCAACCTACACGGCTCCTTAACTAATGCTGCTTTGTATCCTCTGGTTCTACTGCCTTCTATAAGTTTGAAGAACATATTCCTATCAACATCCTCATAACCATTCACTATTTTAAACACTTCTATTTGGTCTCTTCTTAGTCTCCTGGTCTCTAGTGTTGTCAAACCACATTGTAATAAGCGGCTTTCGTAACTAAGGTCTCTCAATTCTGGAATCATTTTGGTTGCTCTTCGTTGTATTCTTTCTAGCTTGTCTATGTCCTTTTTACGATACGGCCTCCATGCTTGAATACAATATTCCAAATGTGGTCTGACTATTGCTTTGTACAGGGGTACAATTAGCTGTTTCTCCTTATACACGATAGTTCTTCTAATTAGCCCTAGAATTTGATTTCCTTTTGAAGCAGCAATCCCACATTGCTCTGAAACTTTCATGTCAGCGCTAAATGTTAAGTCCTTTTCTTGTGTGGTTCTACATAGTACAGCATTCCCTATTTTACATTCTCTGTCCATGTTTCCATGTCCTATGTGTATACATTTACACTTCACAACATTTAATAACATTTGCCATTTTTCTGACCATTTAACTAATTTGTCTAGATCACCTGTAAACGTTGTTTATCTGTATCATTAGTAACCACATACCCACCAAAACATGACAGTGACCCCCCTCATTGCCATGGTTACAGGACAAGCAAGCGATAGCCGATCAGAAGAAGGCCAAGTTCCACCAGGCTGAAGGCGACCACCTGACTCTCCTGGCCGTGTACAACTCGTGGAAGAACAACAAATTCTCCAACGCCTGGTGCTACGAGAACTTCGTGCAGATCCGCACGCTCAAACGTGCACAGGATGTGCGCAAGCAGATGCTTGGCATTATGGACCGGTAAGTCCTTGGTGGTGCAGTGGTGAGGTGGTGCAGTGGCAAGGTGGTGCAGTGGCGAGGTGGCGCAGTGGTGAGGTGGTGCAGTGACGAAGTGGTGTGGTGGCACAGTGGCGAGGTGGTGCAGTGGCGAGGTGGTGCAGTGGCGAGGTAATTGTTAGAATGCCGTTCCTGGCTACAGACAAAGGTGGATATGCAAACAAATAGTCTTCGCACATTAATTGCAGTGTGGCTGAATGCTTCCCAGAGAAGTCGAGATGGTGTTGGAATGAACAGGTCTGCCAGGGGTGAAGTGTAAAGTGCTTTGAGCAGTCCCAAGGACTGGATACCGCGCTATATAAAAAAGTACCTTTACCATTGTATTCCGTGCTGAAACGGCCAATGTGAAAAAAGGAATCAAGTTTACAACACTGATTTTGTATATCAATAATAAGAAACTTTGTTTTAACTGCATTTGTGTCAGAATGGGTCATCACCATGTTAGTGGGTCTCAGTAGGTCAGCAGCTGGAGCACTGGACTCTGTCCAGTGCACAAGGGTTCAAGTCCACCTGACACCGTTTCGAAACTTAGATAATTTCATTCATCCAACTTTGGCTGTGTCTTTCCGAAGAGACATTAAAAACTGTTGGTCCCATATATCTGGTGTCTATCCCTGGGGAAATAAAAGATCCCACACAAGGTATGTGTGTGTCCTGTGTGTATGTGTATGTGTGTGTATCCTGTCGTGGACTCGCTAACTGTAACCCATACTTCAACAACTGTGTATAGGATACACAGTGCATTAGCTGCTGCCAATACCAGCTCTGATGATGGCCAAAATGTGATGGACACCTTGACTAGGTGGATACAGGCACTATAAGACATTGTCATTATTTTTGTCATTATATGTACAGTGAGTAATTTTTCATATTGTGTTTCAGTTCTTTTTATAGTTGTTTAATAAGAATTCATATCCAGTGACTTTGGTCCACGTGGCGACTGTTATAACCGTCTCGCTGTCTTCCAGCCACAAGCTGGACGTCGTTTCGTGTGGTCGGAACACAGGGCGCGTGCAGAAGGCGATTCTTAGTGGCTTCTTCCGCAATGCTGCTAAGAAGGACCCCCAGGAAGGCTACAGGACCCTCGTGGACCAACAAGTGGTCTATATCCATCCGTCGAGTGCAGTTTTCAATAGACAGCCAGATTGGTGAGTGCTGCATATTATAAGCCACGACAGAACA
This sequence comes from Lamellibrachia satsuma, assembly GCA_033239005.1. NCBI lineage: Eukaryota > Metazoa > Annelida > Polychaeta > Sabellida > Siboglinidae > Lamellibrachia > Lamellibrachia satsuma. The sequence goes on along the minus strand of BSQZ01000087.1, from coordinate 1,935,543 downwards.
TAAATTATTGGGCCATATTTTAGACAACTTATCACTGTAGAATCATTTTTATAATAAATGTATCTTAGCGCAACATTTTGAAGCTTATTTTTTTATCTTACATATTCGGCAATGCAATGTAAAAATTTAAATATCTATTATAGTTAGGCCAACAAGAAGCAGGATCATTTGACAGTGGAGGGATTCTGACAGAACTGCATATTGCACCTTTAAGTGTGCCACATGTAGGGGACTACTTCAAAACATCTTTAAGTGTGCCACATGTAGGGGACTACTTCAAAACATCTTTAAGTGTGCCACATGTAGGGGACTACTTCAAAACATCTTTAAGTGTGCCACATGTAGGGGACTACTTCATGAAACCGACACAAAAGTTTGAATTCAAGCAACGCGTAGATACTCCTAAAAAATGGTAAAATACACCCATATAGGTATTGCAATGTAAACCTTGTATTGCAATGGAAACCTTGTATTTGCCAATTGCCACTTCGGCAAACCCAGTATCATTCCATAAGGTATTTATTATAAGGGTTCATAACTAACATTTCATTGCATTTAATACAATAAAATGGTAATTCACTATTATATGGTGTGCACCATTTGAAATAATTCTTTTTACACATATGCGGAGCAGTGCAATAACAGTTTTTATTGCGCTAGACAAACCTATGCAGGATAACTTCCATCACCGTAGACTGTTATCTGTAGCTACTACCCATAATAACAATAAAATGCAAAACTGCGTGCATGCGCTTAAAACAACACCTATTTATCATAACTATTTGTTGGAACTATGATCTCTTGGCTGTGGAATCAGTCAGTGAAATGACGTGTCATTGTGTCGCAGGGTCGTGTACCACGAGCTGGTGCTCACGACGAAGGAATACATGCGTCAAGTGACAGCGATCGACGCGAAGTGGCTCGTCGAGTTTGCGCCGAAGTTCTTCAAGTTTGCTGACCCGACGCGCCTCTCTCGAGCCAAGAAACAACAGAAGATTGAGCCGCTGTACAACAAGTACGAGGAACCGAACTCATGGAGGATCTCAAGGGCATTCAAGAAGGTCCACACTAAGGTCACATTCTAGGTCAGGTCAAGGTCGACAGGTCACAATTGAAGTTGCTGCAGCAAGGCCGAGTTTGTCAACGTTGTGCATCAATATGTATTGAAAGTCCCCCACGTATTGCTTACAACAGAAATGACTGCGTTGTCACCATTGAATTTGTTGATATTGCATTGATGTGATTTATACTTGTTGATAAAAATTTTCATGAAATGTGGACATCTTGAAATATCTCCTCCGTGAGTTTTCTGAAAAGATGCCCAGTATTTGTTTATAAAGAACTATTTACTGTCTATGATGTTCTATTGTCATTTGTGACATTATTACCAGTTGAAGTTCACTGAAAAGTGAAGTGAACACCACGTAACGACTAGTGGAAAAACAATTATGCATGGAGGGGTGTGAATTGGCATCCTTCTTTCAGTTGTCTGTGCACTATAGTAGGTAAGTCAATCACTAGATGGCATCACTAGTCATTGCAATTTACCCTGTATGCGTGGTGGTCACTAGGTGGCAGCACTTCTGTTCACCGTACTCCAGAACTTTAGGAATACAACTTACACTATAATTCACCGACTGCTTTTAGAACATAGTCAAAGTGTTTGCTTGTTGGTAACAAGTGAAGGTAACAAGTTGCTCTAATTATGACTTGACTATGCTACTCACTGTACAGAGCCGTAGCTACGAGGACAAAATAGCACACAGCTTGGAGGCCTAGAAAATAAAAATAGTGACAACATGTAAAATGAGAGTGGTTAGATTTTATTTGCATTTTGTTGCCGTTTCATCAGCTTGCTTGTCATCCATTGGCCGCCACACCATGAGGACCCGGCACGATCGAGATCTGTATTAAGAACAACTTTTTCATAAAGTTTCGAATTGGGATGTTTTTGTGGTTAATCGAGAAATGGGAGATTGAAGATGGTGTGTACAAATGAAAGAGACTGCATATCTCCCATCTCAATTAAACATGGTCTCTGCAGGTTGTATACATGATTGTGATGAAACTGTTTTATCTTAGTGGTTTTCCACTCAAAAAATGCCATTCTATTGGCAGTCGTATCAATGAAACGATAAACAGTTGTTCCAATATGCAGTATGATGAATATTGTCTTTTTATTTTTTCACCACATTAAGCTCACCAGCAATGTTACAACACTTGTATCGGATACTAACGTTCTTTCTACCTTGAGCCAACGTTCACGTTTCCTGCAGCACGGGCTTTATGCCAGCTTAGCAGGAACAGTTTGCGTCATCATTTCAAAATTATTATTTTTCACACAGAATTGTTTTTGAATTGTCATACGACTGCTTATGGCATCAACCAATTTACCGTAAGACACTCAAGTACATGTTAAATGGATGTTAAGGTCCAGTCATTACCGTAAAATACATAATAGACGCATCGGGGACAAGACCTTGATAGGGACAGCTTAATACTATTCTTAATAACTTCTCCTGGTAATCATGAATTGTGCATTTAAACATTGTGACAATTTTATCTTAAAATATATATACTTAGAAACTCTATGAGGATAAGTGTTATTTCATCAAGTAAGGCGATTTTATATATTACTGTAACTACTCTGACTGAGAAACAGTTCATTAACATAACATCTGAATTGCTTCCTGTGCAGCAATTATATGTTCCAGTAATATGTTCCACCTGCAGATATTAATTCAATTATTGCCCTTAGGAATAGTTTAACAAAGGACACTAAGAGATATTGTTATAAACGTGCTTCATTGACATTATTTTTGTAAAATAATAATTCATTATTTGTATTCAAAATATAATTTGATGGCTTTATTATTATATATCATATTACGGAGTAATTAAAATAAATAATTATTAGTTATTTGAATATGAGCAGTAGAATAACTGATACGTGACTCATGAGTACTGGTCGTGTATATTATGAACAACATTATACTATACAACATCATATTTCCTAACCTGAGTTCGAAGATAACCATTTATACATTCTGAAATAAATTTCATATAGTTACCAATACATGGCATAATGTAAGTGGAGCGGCTGAAGTCGATTCGTTTACCTGCACCGTCATTTAGTATTACAGTAAAATAATTTACCACGAAGATAGGGAGAAACTAGACCTTGTACAATGTTTCACCGTGGTTCGAAAACCTACGCTGAAATTGTTTCCAGATTGTTCACATTAAACAGTAAGTACAACGATTCTTATTGGTTGAGTGAACGACTGTTTTACGGGCGTTGCGACACTGACTGCATTAGTATTTATAACATCTCGGTTGTTTAAACATAACATCCTTACAAACCCAGCCATTGTGATCGTTCAACTCTTAAGTATAATAACAAAAACATGATTTGGCGATGAAATATAATATACTAGTTTTACGACATATATAGATGCCGCTTTACTGCAATTAACGACAAGCCAATAGATGTTCACATTTAAAGGTGTATGCTGGTAAATATACTGCAGCATTAAAACATTAAACATGAAAAATTAACATTGTTAATTTAGATGTAAATCGACATTCGATCAGTTCAGAAAATGTGGACATTTTAATTATTCGAAACCCCAACTAGCTCCGTATCAATTAACCAATGCAAATCGTTGTACGTTCCTTTTAAACATTCAAAGATGAACGATTACGTCTGGCTTCACAAAACGAAAACGAACGATGCTGGGAGGGGAACGCAACGGGAACGATGCTGGGAGGGGAACACAACGGGAACGATGCTGGGAGGGGAACACAACGGGAACGATGCTGGGAGGGGAACACAACGGGAACGATGCTGGGAGGGGAACACAACGGGAACGATGCTGGGAGGGGAACACAACGGGAACGATGCTGGGAGGGGAACACAACGGGAACGACGCTGGGAGGGGAATGCAACGGGAACGATGCTGGGAGGGGAACGCAACGGGAACGACGCTGGGAGGGGAACACAACGGGAACGATGCTGGGAGGGGAACACAACGGGAACGACGCTGGGAGGGGAACACAACGGGAACGACGCTGGGAGGGGAACACAACGGGAACGACGCTGGGAGGGGAACGCAACGGGAACGACGCTGGGAGGGGAACGCAACGGGAACGACGCTGGGAGGGGAACACAACGGGAACGACGCTGGGAGGGGAACGCAACGGGAACGACGCTGGGAGGGGAACGCAACGGGAACGACGCTGGGAGGGGAACACAACGGGAACGATGCTGGGAGGGGAACGCAACGGGAACGATGCTGGGAGGGGAACACAACGGGAACGATGCTGGGAGGGGAACACAACGGGAACGATGCTGGGAGGGGAACACAACGGGAACGATGCTGGGAGGGGAACACAACGGGAACGATGCTGGGAGGGGAACACAATGGGAATACAGCATTTCCAGTTTATCGCATCCAGAGAAAAGCCATTTTCAGACTATTTAGGTTTTCCAGGTTGATAAATCCTACACTCCGTAATCTCGTTCACAGCGCCTACCAACATATGCACGAACCACGTCATCATTCACGCGGCGCAGTGGTGGCCTCAGTCCGTGGTATTGAACATTGAACACATACCACAGAGCGGCGCCGTCCTCAAGGCATGACTGTTTCCGCCTTTACTTTATGAACACTCTTTGGCTAGATCATCGAACCGCACGGACTGTGACTATGCAGCTGACAGATGCAGGTAACAGGTAAGCTGCCACGTTGTTTCGGTATTTAATTTCATTATGGCGTCAGATGATAGCTAATTAAAAAATAAATATTAAGAAAAATAAACCTTACTTTTATGATGTATTTGAGATATCTTCAAATGTCTAAGTGAGACAAGCTAAATACAGGTCCTGCCCTAAGACAACGACAAACACGCGCACTGAGTATTCGTTTCTAAAACGTTACTGTGCAAAAATTGTAAAGACTTCAAATCAGCGTCTCCAATGTTGCTGTCGGAATAGGTCTACGGCCATGACGATGACGTCAACGTCTAGGCACCAAATCATCTCGCGACACGTCCAGGGGTCATTTGCGTCAGTGTACAGGCGTCGACCACGTGGACGCGCTCAACGGCGTATGCGCAGAGAGGTTGTGTGGCTGACTCGGCGCGAGACAGTACGCCATCTCGCGGCCGTGGCTGCAGTTAACACCATTCACCATCTGCAAAGATGAACACAGTTGACACAAAGTTGTCGTGTAATGCAAAGGATGAAGACAGTTGACACAGAGTTGTCGTGTAATGCTAAGTGTACATTGCTAAACTTTTATTGCGCGCCATTGCACGACTAGCAATGGTTTTCCTTTCCGTAGTTGTGCGACGGTGTCAGCGCACATTTCACGACTCTATTTAACTGATCAGCGTACGTCGTAGGTCGTACGTCGTAGGTTGTACGTCGTACGTCGTAGGTCGTACGTCGTAGGTCGTAGGTCGTACTACAAAACATTGGACCAAGTAGTGTGTCACCGTCGCCATCGGAGCGTTGTTTTCTGGAACTACAGGCGCTCTTAGATGTCGGTTATATTATGTACGATAACTGATTAGGCCCTAGTCTTTTCTAAATTTCATCAGCTGTGAACAATGGAAAGAGGCATTTGTTGTACTTTTAGAATAACACTAAACATTAAAACACCAACACATCCCGTCACTGAACACACCCCGTCACTGAACACATCCCGCCACTGAACACACCCCGTCACTGAACACATCCCGACACTGAACACACATGTACGTGGAGCACATTAATTTTCAGCAAATCGCAAGAATGTGTTAATGAAATTACTATTTACAGGGCATGCCGTACAGTAGGGAACAGAGCACGTCATAGTGGCCCCGTTCATCGTCTCTAATAACATAGGAATATCAATAACCAATAAGTCATTATTAAAGAAACAGAAATAGCAGAAGTTGGTTTTAATAAGTTATGAACGGTCTCCCAAAGCAATACCCGAATTATGTCAATAAAATGTTGTCAATAAAATGTGTGTTAATTTGTTTCCACATTACATGGAGTTTTTTTGCGAAGGTCATTTAATAAATATATTTCTGTGTGTCCTTCATAGAGTAGTATGTCACACTATTTTGCCTTTCAACAACCGAGTATCACAATACGTAAACGTTTAACACGTGTACACAGACCTACCGAAATAACAATACGTAGGGTAACCCGGGGCAACACGGCCGCCGAGGTAAGGCGGCCCCCACCACTTACTAGTACGCAAAATTAAATATGTCCCCAAATCAGGTGCAAAATGATGCTAACATCTATCGGATACCCGCCCCGAAAGTTCAGCAACACGAGACAGACGAATTAAATCATTGTGTTTTTTTTACTTTTATATATACTATCGTACGCAAGATCTAATATATATTTCAAAAAGGACTCACTGTATAACGGTGTGAATCATGAACGTAATTGGTGACGTGATAATATTATTACTAAGTCAAACAATACTAAATGGGCAATAGTATGTTGTGTTTTGTATACATCGTATTAAGACATACGTTGTGTCTGTGGGGCAAGATGGTCCCCATGCATGTGGGGCAAGATGGTCCCCATGCATGTGGGGCAAGATGGTCCCCATGCATGTGGAGCAAGACGGTCCCCATGCATGTGGGGCAAGACGGTCCCCATGCATGTGGGGCAAGACGGTCCCCATGCATGTGGGGCAAGATGGTCCCCATGCATGTGGGGCAAGATGGTCCCCATGCATGTGGGGCAAGATGGTCCCCATACATGTGGGGCAAGACGGTCCCCATGCATGTGGGGCAAGACGGTTCCCATGCATGTGGGGCAAGACGGTCCCTATGCATGTGGGGCAAGACGGTCCCCATGCATGTGGGGCAAGATGGTCCCCATGCATGTGGGGCAAGACGGTCCCCATGCATATGAGGCAAGACGGTTCCCATGCATGTGGGGCAAGACGGTCTCTATGTCTAAATGGTTATAATCTACCAAATGTATTACACAAGCCCAATTATGTGTAACATATTTAATATAATATGAAATTTGCATAATTTAGGTTCTTCAAGTCTGTGTAAGCTCTAATTATGATGGAATATTACTAAAACCAATTTTATATAATGCATGAATTGTGACTGCAATTTAAATTCAACAACTATAATATCCGGATATACTATTGTTAGGCTATATGTTTGTATACATTTTATTTTCAGGCAATTGTTCTTCCATATTTATATGGACGAACCAATTGTAAGAGAAACACATGGGTAGGGTGTTGTGGGGCGTATTGCCGCAGTCAAGTGCCGTCTTGCCCCAGGGATGGAGCAAGACGGTTTTTGTTGGGTACTCTTAATATGCAACTCAGCTATCTTGTCTGTTTGCTGAAAATAGTTTTCCAATGGGTAACACACATAAAGTGAGCACATTATAGACACGTGTGCACATTATAGACATGTGAGCACATTACAGACATGTTATAGACATGTTTTCCTTAGAAGGGCCGAGATGCTCCAGGTGACCCTTCCTGGAAGTACCGAACACCACGGCCATCTCACTCAGTGCTCCAGGTGACCCCTCCTGGAAGTACCGAACACCTCGGCCATCTCACTCAGTGCTCCAGGTGACCCCTCCTGGAAGTACCGAACACCACGGCCATCTCACTCAGTGCTCCAGGTGACCCCTCCTGGAAGTACCGAACACCTCGGCCATCTCACTCAGTGCTCCAGGTGACCCCTCCTGGAAGTACCGAACACCACGGCCATCTCACTCAGTGCTCCAGGTGACCCCTCCTGGAAGTACCGAACACCACGGCCATCTCACTCAGTGCTCGAGGTGACCCCTCCTGGAAGTACCGAACACCACGGCCATCTCACTCAGTGCTCCAGGTGACCCCTCCTGGAAGTACCGAACACCACGGCCATCTCATTCAGTGCTCCAGGTGACCCCTCCTGGAAGTACCGAACACCTCGGCCATCTCACTCAGTGCTCGAGGTGACCCCTCCTGGAAGTACCGAACACCTCAGCCATCTCACTCAGTGCTCCAGGTGACCCCTCCTGGAAGTACCGAACACCTCGGCCATCTCACTCAGTGCTCCAGGTGACCCCTCCTGGAAGTACCGAACACCTCGGCCATCTCATTCAGTGCTCCAGGTGACCCCTCCTGGAAGGACCGAACACCTCGGCCATCTCATTCAGTGCTCCAGGTGACCCCTCCTGGAAGTACCGAACACCTCGGCCATCTCACACAGTGCTCCAGGTGACCCCTCCTGGAAGTACCGAACACCACGGCCATCTCACTCAGTGCTCCAGGTGACCCCTCCTGGAAGTACCGAACCCCTCGGCCATCTCACTCGGTGCTCCAGGTGACCCCTCCTGGAAGTACCGAACACCACGGCCATCTCACACAGTGCTCCAGGTGACCCCTCCTGGAAGTACCGAACACCACGGCCATCTCACACAGTGCTCCAGGTGACCCCTCCTGGAAGGATAGAACACCTCGGCCATCTCATTCAGTGCTCCAGGTGACCCCTCCTGGAAGTACCGAACACCTCGGCCATCTCACACAGTGCTCCAGGTGACCCCTCCTGGAAGTCCGAACACCTCGGCCATCTCACTCAGTGCTCCAGGTGACCCCTCCTGGAAGTACCGAACCCCTCGGCCATCTCACTCGGTGCTCCAGGTGACCCCTCCTGGAAGTACCGAACACCACGGCCATCTCACACAGTGCTCCAGGTGACCCCTCCTGGAAGTACCGAACACCACGGCCATCTCACACAGTGCTCCAGGTGACCCCTCCTGGAAGTACCGAACACCTCGGCCATCTCACTCAGTGCTCCAGGTGACCCCTCCTGGAAGTACCGAACACCTCGGCCATCTCACTCAGTGCTCCAGGTGGCCCCTCCTGGAAGTACCGAACACCTCGTCCATCTCACTCAGTGCTCCAGGTGACCCCTCCTGGAAGTACCGAACACCTCGGCCATCTCACTGATTGCTCCAGGTGACCCCTCCTGGAAGTACCGAACACCACGGCCATCTCACTCAGTGCTCGAGGTGACCCCTACTGGAAGTACCGAACACCACGGCCATCTCACTCAGTGCGGTGAGTCGCTTGTTTCAATGAGAATATCCTTTCGAAACATTCTCATATAGAACCTGCCTCTCCTGTCACATATCTATAATTGTATCCTCTCTGTCTTCATCCAGCGACTCTGCCATCGTAAATATAGAAGCGATCACATCAGAAAATGCTGAGCTGTCATTGGCCCGTTGCTCCGAGATTAAGTCAATTAAGTACATGACACGCAACACAAGTTTAGCAATGTACGCCTAGCATTGTGCAATTAAGTATGCTGCTATTGTGAAGGGCAGTCTATTTAACGACAAGCGGTGTGGTGGCTACGAGAAGATGGCGGCCATGGAGAGAGCTACACAATAATTTTTTATTTTATAATAATATTATATATTTATTATTTTTATGATTGCATGTAGGTATGTTTTGTACGTGCCTGTGAATGGGCGGGTCCCAGACATATAACGCTTTATACATTTTAGTAATAATAATAATAATAATTTTGTCGTTGGAACCAACGATAAAAGTCATTCACGACCTTCTGACTTAACACAACATTTCGATTTCAGCACAGATCTCGTCAATTTAACAATCGCATTTTCGATGAAACCGATGTGGAAGTTAGCGCCACACAGTCGCTCAAATTCAAACAACAGATGATATCTTCATGCAGCTCGGAAGTCATCCCGCTACTGACACGCTGCCATACCTCCATCACGGCGACAACGAGGCCGATTCCAAAGACGAGGATCCCGAAGACCGCCGTCAGGATGCAAGGGATGTTCTTCCAGCAGAGAATACGGTCATTCTGCAGTTTCATGACGCACAGGGCGGGGAAGACGTAGGCCATAGGGGCCGCGTTCAACACTCCCTGTAACACAGCGGCGCGTCTAAAACTTTGACTTAACCAGATTTAACCAGATTTCCAAAGCAAAATCCCGAATGACAAGTGGACATGGAAACCATTGGTGTATTGAGAGTCCAACTATTATTAATCTATATGTAATATATATATATATATATATATATATATATATATATATATATATATATATATATATATATATATATATATATATATATATATATATATATATATATATATATATATATATATATATATATATATATATATATATATATATATATGGATAATGGCAGTGGGATTTGTGGACCTGGAGAAGTCCTATGGCACAGTCCTAAAAGAGATAGTGACGGCAACAGTGAGATGGATGAGAGTGCCAGAAGCAGAAGTCAGGATGGTGGAAGTAATGAATGAGAGAACAAAAGGAAGAGTGGTGGTTGGATCTGTGTTGTCGGCAGAGTTTCCAGTTAACATCGGTTTGAGGGAAGGAAGTGCCCTTAGCCCTTTACTGTTTATCATGGTGCTGGAACTAATCAGCAGGAAGATCAGCACGAAGTATGTTCTCAGGAAGATGATGTATGTAGACGATCTGGTCACAATAGCAGAGTGCAAACAAGAACTACAGGAAGTGTTGGGAGAATGGAAGGGGGTGTACAAGAAGCACAGACTGAGAATGAGCCTAGAGAAGACAGAAGTGATGTGGATTGGACACCAGAGAGAGGAGTTGAACATCAGGTTGGATGGTAAGCAGATCAAGCAAGTGGATGGCTTTGTGTACCTTGGAGTACTGGTTACGGAGGACGGGCATGCAGAGGTAGAGGTGCGATGTCGGACACAAGCGGCAGCGAATGTTTGAAGAAAGGTAGAGACAGAACAATTTCGAAAAAGCTGAAAGGTCTGGAGACAGTGGCGTTGACAGAACAACAACAACAGAAGCTGCAAGTTTGTGAAAACAACTGGGTTCGTCGAATAACAAGAACAAAGAGGGTGGACAGAAGAAGGATGAACGACCTAAGAAAAGAGGTTGGGATACAATGCAGCCTAACAGGAAGATTGGTGAGAAGCCGGATGAGATGGGTAGGCCACTTGGAAGGATGGATGCAGTCAAACTTGCAAAGAGAGCAGAGGTGGAAAAACATAAAGGACGCAGGAAAGGGGAAGGCCACATCTGAGATGGGAGGACTACGTAAGGAGAGATATGAGAAGATCGGGGGAGGAGGAAAGATGGAGAGGGGGCGGCCGGTAGAAAAATATGGAAAGAAAGAACAGGAAGAGTGGTTCGACAATACTTTACTTGACCCTCAACCCTGTACAGCAGGGAACAAGGAGGAAGAGAACACACACGCACACGCACGCACGCACGCACGCACGCACACACACTAATGACGTTTCTTCATGTCCTATCTGCTTTACGTGAGAAACAGTTGTTGTATCAATATTTTCATAACCAATGAATATCTTTATAAAAAACTTCTTTTATGCGTTTTTTAATCTTTATTGCTGTAATATACAGTCCGTCAGAAATGCAATCTAATGTGACTTTGAGAAAACAAAACTAGCATAAAACACCGACTCTCTTATTTGACTGCGACACTGAATATATTAGTATTTATACCATCTCGGTTGGTTAAAATAATATCTACGCAAAACGTGTTACTATCGTGATCTACATATTAAGATTAATATTTTCGAAAATACACGATTTAGCGATGGAATAAAATAAGCCATTTTACGACACAAAGATCTCTTTGTGGCAATTATTAACAGAACAATAACACATACAATGAAAATCATGATTTAAGCGCAACTGCCCCAGGACTCACATTTAACTCGAGCACGAACCCGAGGCAGTCCGTTGCCATGGAAGCGCCGACGCTAAGAACGATGATGACAACAGTGACGACCACGTGACGCCACAAGGGTGCCGGCTGAGTGAAGGCAAACACGGAGTTCTCAATCACCTGGACGGAAAGTGAAACAAAAACTGAAAATGTGAACACAAGTTGTACTTTAACACTAACCAGCGACACTAATCAATGTCTACAGGGAGTGTGTGTGCGTGTGTGTGTGTGTGCGTGCGTGCGTGCGTGCGTACGTGCGCGCGGCTATACAGTAATATTTATTTGAATTATTTAGATTGAAAACTCAGCAAAAGCCTAGTATCAGGTACCGGTACTGTAGCACACATCTTATGACGAATACGTACAGATATGGTGTACAAATGCATACGCAGATACAAATACACAACATGTGGCTATGAATTGTGCGAAAGAATTAAAAGCTGTAGTGATGCACAATCTGAAAGTGACGCAGACATACACTGAACAAGATTTAGACAGACTGAACAAGATTAGTATCCAAAAGCAACGAGTTTCAGTTGGCAAGTGGACAAGTAAGTCATTTGATTATCGAGAGTACACAATTGTTCATCTACGACAGAAATAGTCGGGGGGGGGGGAGGTGGACACATTAATGTCGCAATCAGCCTCGCTATCTCGTCGGTTCGGTCGCCTTCTCTTTGAGCCTCATAAGGTCTCTGCCCGACCGCAACCTGACGCCCTGCTCTTTGATGTCTGAGTGCAACACGTCTAGTAGGTTGGCGGTGTGCCTACCAACCCGGCCCACGTATCGGTTTAACCGCAAACTGCAGGGTTAGTCGCGCGGTAGTGTCCACGGCATGCGTAACACAGTAACACAGGTATCAACGCACCCCCCGCACCTGCTGTTACACTGGTCATGTGTTCAGCGTACTTACTTACTTACTTACTTACTTACTTACTTACTTACTTACTTACTTACTTACTTCACTGGATACAATCCCGCATCATGGTCACGTATAATTATGTCCTTGACAAACACCGCACATTGATGTCACTAGATTTATGTCATCCGTCCACCCACCTGTCTGGTGACGAAGCACTCGATGGGGAAGGTGAGCATGATGGTGCAGGCGAAGAGAAAGCGAGCGACGTTCACCAGGTCGTCCGTCTGACAATAGTTCTCGAGGACGTCGCCTGCAGCAGCACGATATCGAACAATACATCGTCAACGTCTTTGAAACCACTCGAGGAGACGTACGGCCAAATAACATCGGAACATGCGACAAGACTGGACAACATTTAACAAGATTGCCATCCAAGGTAAAAGACCGAGAAGGCAAGTGAACAAGGAAGCCATTGGTTTATTTAGAGTCCAATAATTTGTCATCTACGTGTAACCTGCCCTTCAGAGATATTTGTAAATTTTGTTTTTAAACATATTCACACGGCTAGTATTCACACAGTCGTTTATTGTCCTACGTGAGAACGAATACTTTCTGATATTCAATCTACACTGATCTTTCACTGATGACACTCTGGTTCTACTGTCCTTCTCAAGTGAGAAAAATATTTCTATCACTATTTTTATACCAATTCAATCTCTTACTGATATTCAATCTACACTGATGACACTCTTCAATCTGATCTCCTCTTAACCTCCCTTTCTCTAGGGTTGTTAAATCACATTATTTTAGGCGTTATTCATAACTAAGGTCTCTCAATTATGTAATCAAGCTACAAAGGACTGGGGGACCAACTGCTGAAAAAAAAACCGGAGGAAGGAAATTGTTTGAAGACCACTGGCTTAAAGCGAAACAAAAGTCATGGTTTGGGGGCAATACACCTAAGAGTTAGTTAAAACTAACAATTTGCAACTACAATAAAGAACATCACGCAAGTGGTTTTCTCGGAGTTTGCTGTAAAAGTGAAAGATTCTGGTCAAATCTCAGTTCTCGTGGCGGCTGACATGTTGACCAGGGCGACCAATAAATGCTTGGCAGCTCGTGGAAATCGATGCAGCTAGACTTCCGCTGCGATGCACGCGTAAAGTGCCTTCTATCGGGAACGGAAGGCCAACGCAACGTTATCTCTATCAAGAGAACTGCTAAGTCAGAACGGGAGAAGTTTAGTAAACGAAGGCCAAAATATGTTGCATAAGTTTAAATAAGACGCTAACAGCATGGTCATATCCTGCTGACAAGCATTGGACTAGGCTTATTTGGTTAGCTAATACTGCCACACTAGAAGCACTCGTGACGTATGGTTGCTAAACAGAATGGCGCAGCCAATGAAATAAAGATGCTGTGGATTCAACAAGGTTTTCTTAGTGAACCACTGGCGTGATGTTCTTGATTGCAAATGGTTATGTTTGGTATGACCAAAACAATCACTTTTCTTTCGCTTCCACAATTCGATGTTTGCTCGTCTCGTCTCAGGCTATTTTCGCCAACGACATACCAGCTCGGAAAATATATTGCATTAATTTCGGTTTGGCCGAAACATACACTAAATTAACTGGAGAGGCACATTTAAGGATCACTTTCTGACTGACTGAAGAACGAAACTGTGATTCCGACCCGACCTATGACCACTGACCTTGAGAGTGTCCCGTGAAGGTTGCGTACCCCGTGATGCCGAGTACGAGGGTGCACGCCATGGAGAAGACCATGCTGATGTGGGTGAGGGCGCCCCAACTCTTCTCAGTCGGCTCAGTCATCGAGTCGTAGATGAGGAACGAATTGTGGTGACACATGTACGCTGGAACACAACGACACTAACACATGTACGCTGGAACACAACGACACTAACACATGCACGCTGAAACACAACGACACTAACACATGCACGCTGAAACACAACGACACTAACAAATGCACGCTGAAACACAACGACACTAACACATGTACGCTGGAACACAACGACACTAACACATGTACCCTGAAACACAACGACACTAACACATGTACGCTGAAACACAACGACACTAACACATGCACGCTGAAACACAACGACACTAACACATGTACGCTGAAACACAACGACACTAACACATGTACGCTGAAACACAACGACACTAACACATGCACGCTGAAACACAACGACACTAACACATGTACGCTGAAACACAACGACAGTAACACATGTACGCTGGAACACAACGACACTAACACATGCACGCTGAAACACAACGACACTAACACATGCACGCTGAAACACAACGACACTAACACATGCACGCTGGAACACAACGACACTAACACATGCACGCTGAAACACAACGACACTAACACATGTATGCTGGAACACAATGACACTAACACATGTACGCTGGAACACAACGACAGTAACACATGTACGCTGGAACACAACGACACTAACACATGCACGCTGAAACACAACGATACTAACACATGTATGCTGGAACACAATGACACTAACACATGTACGCTGAAACACAACGACACTAAAACATGTACGCTAGAACACAACGACATTAACACATGCACGCTGAAACACAACGACACTAACACATGCACGCTGCAACACAGCGACACTAACACATGCACGCTGGAACACAACGACACTAACACATGTACGCTGAAACAAAACGACACTAACAAATGTACGCTGGAACACAACGACACTAAATTATGCACGCTGGAACACAACGACATTAACACATGCACGCTGAAACACAACGACACTAACACATGTACGCTGGAATACAACGACACTAAGGCATGCACGCTGGAATACAACGACACTAAGGCATGCACGCTGGAACACAACGACATTAACACATGCACGCTGAAACACAACGACACTAATGCATGTACGCTGGAATACAACGACACTAAGGCATGCACGCTGAAACATAACGACACTAACACATGTACGCTGGAACAGAACGACACTAACACGTGTACGCTGGAACACAACGACACTAACACATGCACGCTGAATCATGATGGTGTAAACACGCGCGTTCTACTTTAATAATAATAACATATCCTCAGGAACCTGAGCTCAGAGCCGCAACAAACAAGAATCATTAAGCATTATCTAAGACAGAATAAGGGACCACCGACGTTTTTTTTACAGAAGGTAGCAATAGTTTAAGATGATTTCAATGTGGTGGGGCGTTCATTACAGACCCCAGGCCCAGCGACAGAGAAAGCACGTTTCCCTAAAGCTCCTTTCACGGTGAGTTGTTTCGGATTAACTAATCCGGAACAGCGAGAGGAATTCTACCGCGCGATAAGCAATCGCTTTCACAGTGAAAAGTTGTTTACAATTAGCCGACTAGCGGAATAGCCGCCAAATTCAATGAGAATAGTCGATGGCGAAGTCGTATAATCTCGTGATGGCATAACGAGAACATTTTCGCAAAATGGAGGCTACTGATCAGTATGTTGTTTGTTTTTTTTTTGTCGTGTTCACGCAGTTTTTAATTCAGTTTCATTCCTTGTAAATGGCTCAAGTTCGGCGACAAATAGAGTGGCAGACTACGTTCGAGATGGCGGGAGCACAATACCAGGAACATATAAGTTGTATGATAGATTCCCATTCGAGAGTAAGGCGCATTCGGACATTGTTGTTGTCGTTATGTGAAACAGAAGAAACCAAGGTGAAGGACGCTTCCGGATTCGCGCGAGATCTGAGCTTACACAGCGCTACCTAGCGTCGAACTAAGAAGCTTCTCCCTTTCGCAGTTATTCTGGGATAACTTTTCTGCCGAAACACTAACCCGAGTATTTTAGCTGAATAGTTAATCCGGACTAAATAGTTAATCCGGACTAAATAGCTTTCACAGTGGTTTTCTACCGGCATAATTGAATTATTCCGCACTAACTTCTCACTGCGAAAGGGTCTTAGGTTAAGCTTAGGCTTAGGAATAATATGTTGTAAAATCACGTATACTACATATTCGACCACAGTAATTAACTTTAATACTTTAGAAAAATGGTCCGCGCGGAACGCTTTGTCACGATCTACCGAAAGTCGCATAGCGCCTTTAACTACTAAGCAGACATGCAGCTTCGATAATCTAAAACATATGTTCATATTTTAGCACATATTCTGTTCTATTGTATATTATTATTATTATTCCTTCATCATCATCAATGTTATTATTATGTATACTACATATAAAATAAAGTGCAAGCCACTCACCGAACGCCATGATGCCGATTGCCGACGTAATGCCTGTATTGGCGAACTGCCAGGCGTCCTGTGATGCCGGACTAGAAGAACAAGAACGATTGGTTTAATGTGTTTCTCTATATAGAAGTAGAAACAAATTAAGTAAGGTGTATGTAACTGCGAACGTACAAGCTGGTAACGTATCGGACTACGAAAGACGCGTCATTCATCGGGCCCGCTGGTGTCATTTCAGTTCACGTTGTGGAGGTGTTTCAAGTTTGAATAATAAATTGTAACTGTGTTAATGCTGGTAGTATATAACGATTCCATAAACAATCACCACTGATCAACTAATTTTACGGGACATGGGCGCGCTATTATGCTAAACATTCGTTTTCTTGCATGTGTGTGCATGTGTGCTTGTGTGCAAGTGTGCATCGGTTTTACTCACATGGGCATTGCATTTTGTTGCATAGACATCATGTTTACTTACATGGACTTTCTGTTTACATATACGGACACCGTGTTTACATACATGAACATTGTGTTTACTTACAAGGACATAGTGTTTATTGCATGTATATTATACTTACTTACATGGACCTCATGCTTATTTACATGGACCTCATGCTTATTTACATGGACCTCATGCTTATTTACATGGACCTCATGCTTATTTACATGGATCTCATGCTTATTTACATGGACCTCATGCTTATTTACATGGACCTCATGCTTATTTACATGGACCTCATGCTTATTTACATGGATCTCATGCTTATTTACATGGACCTCATGATTATTTACATGGATCTCATGCTTATTTACATGGACCTCATGCTTATTTACATGGACCTCATGCTTATTTACATGGACCTCATGCTTATTTACATGGACCTCATGCTTATTTACATGGACCTCATGCTTATTTACATGGACCTCATGCTTATTTACATGGATCTCATGCTTATTTACATGGACCTCATGCTTATTTACATGGACCTCATGCTTATTTACATGGACCTCATGCTTACGTATATGGACATCATGGTTACTTACACGAACATCATGCTTACTTACATAGGCATCGTGAACCCTCGCGATATCATCACGCCAATGATGAATATGACGAACAGAATCGACACCAGCGACAGCTGGCGGCAAAACAGAGAACTGCATTAGTGATTAGTAACTCTTGTTTCATTCATGTATTAACTCTGTTTCAGTTTAAGTTTATAAACTCATACAAGCAAGATACGTCACTTTTCTCGGGCGATCTGGTTAGTTTGATGGATTTGAAGTAATGAGGTTCACGTGAACATTTACACAGCTTACAGTGATTGATGGTTTCACGGTGACTATGAAGAATAAAACAAAATCGGAGCAATAATGTGAATTGGTGAGTTATTTTCGAGTATGACTTGTGTGGTCCGACCGCACTGCTGTGCATTGTTAACGTTATGCCCTATGAATACATGACGCCAGTGTGTGGCTGTGTTTCTGGTGGTTTAGTTGTTGCCGTTGCTGCGGATAGTCTACCTACTACCATAAATAACATTGTTAACGTTATGCCCTATGAATACATGACGCCAGTGTGTGGCTGTGTATCTGGTGGTTTAGTTGTTGCCGTTGCTGCGGATAGTCTACCTACTACC
>BSQZ01000087.1:1816996-1914496 GCA_033239005.1 Lamellibrachia satsuma | reverse complement strand
CAGTGCGTGAATAGCTTCAGTTCGGTCGATTTAATTAGGAAATGCGTATTTTGCTCAAATCATAGAAATACATTACTTTGATCGTTAGATCGCGTAACTAGTGTTAATAGCTTTCACATTTCGCACTTTTTTATTTAATATTTTGCCGACGGTCCGATTATTTGTGTTGCTCCGTCTCGGACAATTTCTCTTTAAATATACATATGAAAGAATAGTCTGACCCCGCGTAATGTACGTACCGCCGCCTATTCTAGCGACGATCTTGGTGATGGTGTCGCCGATGATCACGTTGTAGCTAATCATTGCTGAAAAGAAAATGTCAAATGATTATGTAATAACTTTCGGTGCAACAAATAAGGGTTGGCGCTAGAGCCGAATGAACCGTATCATCGCGGAATAACTGTTTTTTTTTGTTAATAAGCCTCAACAACGAATTGCTTTTGGTAGATTTTGGTGCACCAGTTAAACCGCTTTCATTTATGACTGTCTAACAAATGGCATAAATAGTTAGCTTGAAAAATAAATGTACGTGGTGGCATGATGTTGGTATAATCTTTCTACAATGACATTGTTTAAATGTGTAAGTTCGTACATACAAAATATTAACATTTGTGGAGTTGTATGTTGATAGAAATATGTTTTTCTCTCTCAAGAAAGATAGCAGAACCAGAGGACATGAGGTAAAGTTAGTAATGAATCAGTGTATATTGGATATCAGGAAGTACTTGTTCTCACAGAGAACAAGAAATGAATGGAACAAATTGTCTACAGATTGTGTAACCGCTAGCAGCGTGAATATGTCTAAAAACAAGTTGGACACATATCTCAGGAGGGCGGGTTACACGTAAATGAACACTGACGGACTCTCGATAAGCCAATGGCTTCCTTGTCCACTTGCAATCTGGGCTTTTAGCTTGGATGGCAGATCTTGTTAAATCATGTTATTATACACTTATATATGTGATTCGTATCGGCAATAAAATTAATGAAAATATGTCGGAAGTGATGCAGGATGTACTAACCAATGAAAGGGTAGAGAAACTGCATCACGGTCAGTAGTACAAATCCAGTCCTGCCGAACGCAGCTCGCATCACGTCCTATCAGCAAACCAATCATTGCCAGTCCACGTTAACAACATTTGATGCTAATATCAGCGTAGGCGACAAGGAAAGCACGCACGCACACACGCACGCACGCACGCACGCACTCACTCACGCACGCACGCATGCAATTATGCAAGCACGAAAGCAAGCACGCATGCACGCAAGCACGCACGACATTAATATATTTATTAGTTATTAATAACTTATTATTAACAGCTAATTGTCCTCTCTGTATTATGCAGATAGAAAACACGATGCGACGGTTTATATGTGATGAATGCACTGGATATGCGTTACTAATGCAGTTTAACAATATATGGACAGATATATTAAATTTCCAGATATATTATATCAAGTCCCGACGAAACGCCACACAGTAAATCGACAATAACAGCTTGTTTACCGCATCTAACGGGTGTTTCACGTGCGTGGGTGTGGCTTGTTTACCGCATCTAACGGGTGTTTCACGTGCATAGGTGTGGCTTGCTTAAATTACCACATCTAACGGGAGTCTCGCTTGCGTGGGTGTGGCTTGTTTACCGCATCTAACGGGTGTTTCACGTGCGTGGGCGTGGCTTGTTTACCGCATCTAACGGGTGTTTCACGTGCGTGGGCGTGGCTTGTTTACCGCATCTAACGGGTGTTTCACGTGCATGGGTGTGGCTTGCTTACCGCATCTAACGGGAGTCTCGCTTATTTACCGCCTCTAACGATTGTTTCACGTGCGTGGGTGTGGCTTGTTTACCGCATCTAACGGGAGTCTGACGTGCGTGGGTGTAGCTTGTTTACCGCATCTAACGGGTGTTTCACGTTCGTGGGTGTGGCTTGTTTACCGCATCTAACGGGTGTTTCACGTGCGTGGGTGTGGCTTGTGTACCGCATCTAATGGGTGCCTCATGTGCGTGGGTGTCGCTTATTTACCGCCCCTAACGAGTGTTTCACGAGCGTGGGTGTAGCTTGTTTACCGCATCTAACGGGTGTTTCACGTGCGTGGATGTGGCTTGCTTACCGCATCTAACGGGTGTCTCACGTGCGTGGGTGTGGCTTGTTTCCCGCATCTAACGGGTGTCTCTCGTGCGTGGATGTAGCTTGTTTACCGCATCTAACGGGTGTCTCACGTGCGTGGGTGTGGCTTGTTTCCCGCATCTAACGGGAGTGTGACGTGCATGGGTGTGGCTTGTTTACCGCATCTAACGGGAGTCTCGCGTGCGTGGGTGTGGCTTGTTTACCGCATCTAACGGGAGTCTGACGTGCGTGGATGTGGCTTGTTTACCGCATCTAACGGGAGTCTCGCGTGCGTGGGTGTGGCTTGTTTACCGCATCTAACGGGTGTCTCACATGCGTGGGTGTGGCTTGTTTACCGCATCTAACGGAAGTCTGACGTGCGTGGGTGTGGCTTGTTTACCGCATCTAAAGGGAGTCTGACGGGAGTCTGACGTGAGTGGGTGTGGCTCGTTTCCCGAATCTAACGGGAGCCTGACGTGCGTGGGTGTGGCTTGTTTGCCGCATCTAACGGGAGTCTGACGTGCGTGGGTGTGGCTTGTTTACCGCATCTAACGGGTGTTTCACGTGCGTGGGTGTGGCTTGTTTACCGCATCTAACGGGAGTCTGACGTGCGTGGGTGTGGCTTGTTTACCGCATCTAACGGGAGTCTGACGAGAGTCTGACGTGCGTGGGCTTGTTTACCGCATCTAACGGGAGTCTCACATGCGTTGGTGTGGCTTAAAGAGCCAAAGCAGAATGCAAACCCGCTGACATTAATCATGCTTGCTCGTGTAACGTGCACTTTGTAGTTTCCGTGTTGATTTTTTATATTTTTTCGCACCTGTGGCAATTTTCGTGCAGCACATTGCTCTGCTGGGCATGGGTGTTTGAAGCATGTTAGAAGGTCGTTATTGCAAGGCACTGACGATTCAATTTATTTATTACAGCACACGCAGCCAGACGACAATCCGTTGGGAGGTTTGGTTGAATGTTCGTTCTGTTGAATCAAGATTTCCATCACGATTTCGTCTCGTTGATTTCACGAAGGAATAGCCGAATGCTCGCAATAAAAAACTAAACCACGTGGAGCGAGTAATGACGGCAGAAAACGAATTGTGGGAAAACAGTAGTAAGGTTGAATCCGCTGTAATCTAAGACATCGAAGTCGTACAATATTAGACTAGGCAAATAATCTCAAAAGGGCTCTAGAAATCACGTTAGGTGTACGTAAATGTTACAAGCTGTCATCCATGCCAGGGTTTATCTGTAACCTTTAGCGGTCACAACCAGCCCAGATGACACCTTCTATTTTTTTTACTATGTAATGAGCTATTTAGTAAAGATGGTGTTCTGATTTTGTAATTTATACATAATTGACTCTAATTATAGACCTACATAACTAAATGTAGTATCAACATATCTGGAATAAGGCGGACTATGTCAGGGCTAAATAATTATATCAATATCATTGAAATATTCGACAAAAAAACATAAGACGTACCCAAATATATCAATGTTTTATTTTGGTTTCTGGATGAAAGGTATACTATAGTTTCTATAACGTCTTACATACATGGTACATGCCAATTAGTTTTATCACGAAATAATGCCAGTTCATTTCCAAACAAAATAACACCAACTGATTCGATAAATAATGTAATAACAGTAAGTGACAACCCAAAATATTACGTTACCCCCTCTATTTGTCATTGCCGCCAGATTTATTTAGAGTTGGTGTCATAGTATGATTTGTTGTTTTATAAGTAACTGGTCCCGCTGCAACGGTGTCAGTTTCATAATCCGATGAAATATAGCCAATTGTATGGTGTGCCCAGTATCACAAACAATGTTGTGAGTATATTATGTAGATGTAACCAGGGCCCGTGTCAGAAGTAGATGTAACCAGGGCCCGTGTCAGAAGTAAGTTCCTACGTTTCGCCAGTGTATGTACAATATATCGAATGCAATTCCAATGTTCATTTATAAGTCATACACAAGCTTTATATTCCATGAAATAAGACAGAATCTGATTTGGTAACTGTATTTGTGGATTGTCGACCCTGAAAGATTAATAGATGGACACACATTCTGCGAGACACCGTATCTCCTGGCGTTTCAATTTCGCCTGTGACGGTACATACGAAAGGTAGACCACTGTAGTCACTTTAGATGAGCAACTGTATTCAAAAGCCAAGGAACTTCAGTAGGAGAATCCTGAATTTTGTAGCAAGATCTTTATTCGGCTTGGGAGCTTCCATATTGCCAAAAACTTCATGTAAGCTTTCGGACGGCACTACACAAACACTGGGCTACAATCTGTGTTGGCAGAAAGTTCAGTATTTGGTGACAACACAGCTAGTTACAAAATGTCAACCAAATCGTACAACCGAACAATCCGAGCGCACAAACTCACATTGGAGGCCCTATGGCTAATCCTGTGGCCTCAACTTCTCGGGTGGGCAGAAGACCAAGAGTTTGATGATGCAGATCTTCAAAGGTTGTCTGAGCAACTGGCAGAGTCCTTGGATGACAACGGGGAAGACGAAACCCCTTCTGGAGTAATGCAACAGCTGGAAGCAGGATGCTGGAGACATTACATGAACATGGTTATGATACTACTAATGTTCATACCCACATAACGTTTAGGCGTTTGGTAGATACATAAATCTGCCTTTCTTGCAATGTTGCCATGGTTTGCCCACTATGATCATACTAACTACATGAGATGGGGAACAGTGTGTGCAACATATGTGAACCTGCTGGAAGTTTCTCATCCAGATGTGCATCCACAGTTCATGGATGGATACGTTATTGTAAAATCTACACACAAAAATGCAATCAGATCAGTATTGACCTGGCTTTGGAACAGGTTAACAAAGTGGGAAAAGTGGCAGGTGGTCTAGATGGAGTTTGACATAAATTGAACGTAGCAGTTTTGTTGACGAGACGTCTGTCATGTTTGGCTTAACTATAGATGATGCACAGTTTGCGCCTTCTGCAAACAACGATGTCGGCACTTCAAGAATCAAAAGTGACAAAGATGCTCTGTATTCAATACACATTGTTCACACTTGGCCTTTCTTGCGACTCGGGATATTATACCTGAAAGCATCAAGACTACTTTGCTCACAGCTCAAACACACGGAGGAGACAAGATCAAAGAGTTCATGGAGACTTGGCTATGTAAAAGGGAAGTGGGGTTCCACGTAAGGCTGAAACAATCACAAAGTTTTAGTCTCAAGAATGTGTACATTGTTGAGAACAAGACAGACCCGAAACAAAAGGGTAAAACAATAAAGGCTGACAAGGTGCTCTTTCAGCGACTTCTGGTAGCCAAATATTCAGGGCGTTAGATAGATCTCAAGAAGCTGTTGTGTCATGAACTTTGACCAGGTCCACTCGCCATAGCAGACATAGCTGGAAAGCTACGATCCACAAACAAGGCTGCACTTGGAAAGCTCCTAGAGAAAGATGTGAGCGTTGAAAACCTGCCAACTACAGAATTTAAAACTTGCACCATGATAGATGGACGAGACGTTTGGAGATCTTTCTGATGCATTCAGTGATGCAGTATTCAACAATTTCTGCAGCACACGAGTAGACGTTGTCTTTGACAGGTACCGGAAAGAGTCAATAAAATCAGGAACCCGAGCAAAACGAGCAAGTCAAAGCAGACCTATCCGTCGTAAGATTGACGGCAGAGACGTTCTTTACTGGTAAACTGGAAACAATTCATCGACCTCGCAGTTAACAAACATAATCTTATATACTTCCTGAGTGAACAAATGCTGGTGAAAGCAAAGAAAACTTAGCCAAATTGAGATTTTGTCCAATTTGGAGGCTTTGCTAATGAAACTACACCATACTCATCCCACGGATCAGATGTCCGTCTACTCAAATCGGCACACGAAGAGGCTGATACGCTATTATACTACATGCTACCGCAGCTTGCGAAGCAGGGTTTGAATGTATTATCATCGCGAGTAGAGACACTGATATGTTGGTACTTGTGATTCACTTTGCAGCACAACTGAGTCAAGAATTATGGATGAGAACAGGAACAGCAAAACAGCGACGCTTCATTGCTGTTCATGACATACAGTTACCTCCAACTCTCCGAAGGAACATCCCATCATATAATGCATTAACAGGATTTGACAGTCAGTCAGCTGGGTGTACATATGGAAAACATTCCAGAAACAGTTCTGTTGGATCATCTTGGACGCGGAGCTCTTTCTGAAGCCACAAAGAAACAAACAGATGAATTCATCTGCAGAGTCTATTCACCATGCACTAACGATGCAGCCATCAACGAAGTGCGTTACAGACTATTTCAGAAATACACCAAAGATCGAGAAAAGCTTCCGCCTACCCAGAGTTGTTTTTCCAAACACATCCAACGTGCCCACTACCAGAACCGTGTTTGGTAGTTGGCAACACATCCCCTGACCACACCTCACCCATCAATAATGGCTGGAACAAGGATCCCACCAGTGGAAAACTTCACCCACAGCTGATGGTAGAGGACCCCTTACCACAGGAGTTCTCAGATATTGTATATTATAAATACAAAAACTGTGCAACTACATTATCCAAGCAGCTAAAGTGCACAGGTGCATGTTCATGCGGCGATGATATCTGCCGGAACCCATTACTACGATGGACGATGAAGAATCAGACTAATTATCAGTTACACGTGTCCTAATGTCTATCGTCACAGTTAATGAATGATCTTCCCTCATACGCAGTGATTGGGCTGGGATGGGCAGAACACTGACCATTCCGAGCCCCTTCCGGTGTGGAGCAAGGGTGGCATTTAACTGACTGGTGGATAAGATTACCATGTGTAACAATATCAGTTTTTATTAATATGTAATCATCAGGTGTGAGGTGATTGTTAATTGGGTCTTAATTAAGATATGTTTCCCAATGACTGTAGTGTTTCACTTTCTGACAATCTTGGAAATATGGGGTAATATTGATTTGTGCATAATAATCAGTCATTTTCCATTGTTTGGCAAAACAGCTGGTTTTGATTTGTTTGGAAATGAACTGGCATTATTTCGTGATAAAATAATTGGCATGTACCGTGTACGTAATAAGTTATAGAAACTATAGTACACCTTTGATCCAGAAACCAAATAAAATATTTATATATTTTGGTACATTTTATGTTTTTTTGTCGAATATTATTATAATATTGATAACATTATTTATCCATGACATAGTTCTCCTTATTCCAGATATCTGTATACCACAATTAGTTATGTAGCTCTATAATTAGTACAGTTACAGCCGATTGTGTATTCATTGCACAATCGCGACAAATTCTCAACACCATCTTCGCTAAATAGCTCACTACACAGTGTCACCCGGGCTGGGTGTGACCGGTAGAGGTCATAGATAAATCCTCGCATGGGTGACAGCTTGTAAAATTTAGCTTGTACCCCTGATGTAATTTTTTTAGATTATTTGCCTAGTCTATATCTTCCTCACTCACTCTCCTCCCCTCCCCTTTTTCCTCTCTCTTTCCCCCACTCCCACCTCCCCATGCATGTTGTTGCATGATACTGCTGACATTGTTGCATACTGTTGCACGTTGTAGTATGTTGTTGCACGTCATTGCATAGTGTTGCGTGTTACTGCATGTTGTTACGTGTTATTACATGTTGTTACGTGTTGTTACATGTTGTTACGTGTTGTTACATGTTGTTACATGTTGTTACAAGTTGTTACGTGTTGTTACATGTTGTTCCGCGTTGCTGTGTGTTGCTATGTGTTGTTACATGTTGTTGCGCGTTGCTACGTGTTATTCCGTGTTGTTGTCTAGTGTTACGTGTTATTTCGTGGTGTTATCCTCACCTGGTACGTGTTTCTGTTCGAGAGTTCCCCGCCGTGGATAAGTAGAACCAGCGAGTAATCTGTAACACACGTCAGAGATACGATGTAAATAGCAAACGTGTGATATTATTGCATTTTATTTGAGTACGTTTTCACAAACCATGCCTGTTCATCACTAAAACGGGTGATTAAACCTGAAGCTAGTCGTAAAACGCCACCTTGTGTCTTAGTTGACGGCGCAGATCCGTTGTGTTTCCGGTGATTCATAATCCAAAGTCGCGTGACATTATTGGTAATTTATTCCTACATTTTAGATTACTTTATTTCATTTCGTTTATATACCCTGTAAACATGAATGACACATATTTTGTTCTAAGACATCCCGCCTTTTTCAACGTATTCATTACGAAATGACGCGCCATTCTACACATGAATATAAATAAAGCAGATAAATAAAAATTTTATTATGTTAACTATTTAATTTACTTACGAAATTGTGCCACTTTTAAGGTGGTCATATGTTGTTTATAGTCACTAGAGCGAGACGCAATTAACCGATGCAAGCATTTAGTGACAACTTCTGCAATACTGAAGCCGGGTCAAATTCCTCCGCGTCGTGCAGTCTTCGACGTTGGATCGCGGATTTGAATGCAAACATGGGTGTGGAACTGCAACGCTTATTCGCATAGTCATGCGTGTTATGGTTAAATTTGCAAGTGTGTGCATTTGTTACACACTCGGAACATTTCGAGACGAGGCTAACAAATAAACATCGTTCTCACTCGACTACGTTGGCAGTAAAGCACAGTTTGGTATTCATGTTATCGCTGTTGCTCTCACAGACGCTACAGCTCACCAAGCAACGCAAGGCCAACACAAATATTGTTCTGTGTGTCCGACATGCAGACTGTCACGTACACCATGCCGACCGACGTCGACTGCTAGCACCAGGTGTTCCGTCTCTGACTTTTATGTTTCTTTTGTTATGATTTCTCACATATGTCAACTTCACAGCAATTTGTGTGTCGCCTTTATTATTTCGTGCATGCGTGCTTGTTGAAAGCGCACGAAGCCGGAAAAAATGTGAGCGCTGACGTCAGCGGTGCCCAGAGGATGGTGCATATTGTGGATGAGTGGTGCTCGTAGGCGGATGTGTTATTATTAATGCGGGCGCCGGAAACGCAACCACGAATAACGTGAGATGTCACCGATAAGTGATTGAGCTGACGTGATGATCCGTCTGTCGCAATCATGAAATGTCAAAGGTTGTCCGACGTGGGACATGTATAAAGAACTGTTTACACTAAACTGCATGTTTCAATAAATAAATCATGTAGAAACAAATTGGATACACATTGTGAATATGTTCCTGTCATCACGGGTCACGGGTCCGTCCACTTGGTCTACATCCATTTCGTCTACCCAAATGCAAAATATACCCAAAATGGTCTACTTCTGTTTTCATGGCATACCCGAATTGGTCTACTTTCTATGAGTATGTAATCATAGTATGTAATCACAGTATGTAATCATAGTATGTAATCATAGTATGCACAGCGGAGGACTTGGTGGTGGTGGTGGCTTCTGTTTGTACAACACCTACTTCATGTAACTAGCACTGAAAGCATTGAAAACTAAGCTGAAAATGCTATAGTTTGTTTTCTATACGTCAGCCGCCATAGCTATTGGTCCCGTTGTAATCCTCAATGTCATCTCCAAGGTCACACGTCTACCTCATTAATGCTGATGTCAATGGCAACACTTTCAGACCTGTTTCGTGCGAGTGAAAACCAAACACCCGATGACAAGTGGATTTAATCTAATCACCTGTGATGTCGACGTCGAGATCCGACGGACGAACGACTTCCAATTCCTAGCGCGGCGCCACAGCCTTTGCAATTACGCCAACGGGATTAAATCAGCGACAAGAATAACCTGGTAAATACCGACCTGGCGGAGCCTGGGTATAGGTCGGGTATAAGTCGAGATCGCGTAACACACGACGCCAGTCATATAATTACGGGAGACAAGAACGTGAGACACGATTTGATTGGTGTTAAGTGCAATTCAAGATTTTTTAAAGATCTAACAAGATCTAACACGATTACCTTCCAAAATATAAAGTTCCAGATGGAGACTGGACAAGGAAGCCATTGGCCTATCGAGAGTATAACAATTGTTGATCTACAGTATGTGTAGCCTGCCCGTGTGGGAGATCTGCCAATTTATTAAAACAAATATTCACATTCACATAGCATTAATAATAATAATAATAATAATACGATAACTTATGCCCCCTTTGGCTTAAAGTTTATATATTTTCGTATGCAACCTGTTGCGCCACTACATGGTAACCTGGTGAACTAATGGGTTTGCCCTCCCTTTGGGCGCCCTGTTGCGATAGCCTAGACACGCCACTGTTTACCAAGCAAGCAGTCCCACAAGAGGACGCCATCTTACAATCGCTGGCACTTAATTCGTCTACCACGCGCAAATAGCGCTCGATCTCTCACGCAATAATCCTGCCAGAGAGCCTGTTGAGCTCAAGGCAGGTATCTGGTGGACACGTTATTGGCGCAAAGTAATTAATACTTAATAGCGCCAAGACCTGGTGTCTTTCAGCATTGCGTCCGCTGTGCTCTGTGTATATTGTCTAAACACATGGACGCCATGAGCGCAGGGACAACATGAAATTTTCATTTCCGTTAGAGGGCGCAACAGGATTCGCAGCACCACCTGTTGCCATACGCGAGAGGAGGATCGTTAAGCACTTTTGTGCCCACACACGGATTACAGTTGACCATGTGCATACAGTGCCATACACATGTGCTACTAAAGACATTTATCATTGAAAATATATTAATGAGACCATTTACAATGAATTCAAAAACTTCTTTATCGTGTTTTGCTCTACCTATAATATAGTGTATTCATTTGTTTTAATCTAGATACATGTGCATTTAAATTAATATGACATATTTCACGACAAGCAATAACACAGGTCCTAATCTCATCCAAAACCATTCTCCTTTAACGTTCAGAATAATTTCAACAACGTGTCATAAACGACTACAGTGGGCGACCAATGAATGTATCAGCAACTTTCTTGTTCAACATGTCCACCAAAAAATATGTTTGGAGGACGCTGCGCTGTCACACAGGAGAACCAGCAAACAAATGGAACGTCACTTAGCGACTGAATGACAAGGACTACTCCTGCCGAGGCCGCTGTGTGGCGGTCCTAGCGCTCCGAGAAGATACCTTTATTAATAGGATATCCTTATTAAGAACCGAGTCGGTACTACAACTCCCATGTGCATAGACCACGGCCATTGTTTCACGGCCATTGCATGTATAGTTGCACAGCAAAACAAAGAACAGCGTTCGTGTGTTTTTCCCGATATCACCGTATCCAAACTCCCCACCAGGGGCGCCACTCAGCATATCACCACTGCCACAACTTGATTGTAAATTCAAAATGAACAGTTGCGAAATGGTATTTGAAAATAAGTAGTTAGTATAATTCAAGAAAGAGTGAGTAGGTTTCATTGCTTTGCAGTGCTCTACAAATCTAGTATACAGGGTCTATGATTTATCATGTGTCAAAAGTTACCTATAATTAAATTATGTGACTGTTTTCACCTAATATTATGGGCAGGGCATTGTTTTGATTTGGCTGTGAAACAAATAATAATGACGTGAAAAGCAGGAGTGTTCCGCAGTGGGTTTACATATACATTGTGCCGCAACTTGATATAAAATTGGACACTTTCTATAAAAAAGCTTCCCTATTTGGGATCATGCCTCATTTACACTTCCTCGTGTGTTACACACGAATGTAGGGCACAGTAATTCTATATATGTGTAGTGTTCAAAAAATCATATCATCTGACATAATTGCATTGTTGTCTACGACTTGTTACGGCGTTGCAACTGTGCACTTGAGCATATGTAATATAGTTCCAAACAAAAACGGGCGTCAATCATTTCAAGACACTTTTTTAATGCAAACACTATCGACAATCGTACGCAACTGAAAGCAAGAGATTTCTTGACAAACATTAGGAGTTTACCAAATCCTCGCATTACGTGACATCAGACGTCACACAAGACGTTGCACCCAGTGAAACCGTAGCAGGGTGTCATCGGCTAAGTTAATTTACGTGATGTTGAGACTGATTGGCTTCGAGCGCCGTCCCAGGCAGAGTACGCCTGTATGCAATATGCACATATCCGCTTTCAGCCCACGACCAGCCGTCGTTTAGTAGCCCCAGCAGAGTAATTGTGCGCAGATACATCACGTAGGCCAATATGAGAACAGGCCGTCGGTCGTTCATCCGTCTTCATCGACTGCCAATCAGGGCACGGAGACTAACGGCCGTCTATTGGGCTAGTCTCCCACTGATGTTTCCGAGACTTCTTTCCCCAGACTGGTTTCAGTTAATTCTTGTTGGTTAGCGTTTTCCTGTTCCTATTATGAATTCGTGTTTGTCACCCTAATTATCCCGTGAATGACAGCCGCACGTTTTTTATCGACCAGATAATATTCAAAGAAACGATCGAATAATCACCACGTAAACGGATACCAGCTCAGCCAACCAGCCAGCCAGACAGACAACCACCCACTAAATTTTAAACCTGGTTATAGGTTACTGTGTGCAAAACATTGTTCGGCCATGTGTGATGTGTTCTGGTCGCTGTTCCATGGCAGAATAGGGTCCTACCTGTGATTCCAGTGACGAGAATGACCAACAGTATCCCCATTCCGAACCCGGCTTGCTTCAGGGCATACGGCATTCCTGGAATTTTAAATAGCACACATTATATGCATATATTCACACATATAAACGAGATATGCATGTACTTAATTATGTGCGCGCGTGTGCATTTATGTATTCTGGTGCTTGGTGGTAGATAGCACGGAAGGTGAGACAAGATCTTACACTACGTACTACGTCCTACTATGTATGACAGTGAACAGGAAGCCAGTGTAGCTCTTTCAGAACGGGTGTGGTGTGCACGGCGACTGGTCCTTGTAGTGATGCGCGCACATGTATTCTGTATACGCTGCATTTTCGCAAGTAGTGTCACGGGCAGGCCATGAAGTAAAGCATTGCAGTAAGCAATTCTTGATGTTACGAGCGCACGGACAAGTGTTTTAGGTATCGACGAATTCTGCCGATATTTCTAAGGTGGTAATATCCAGTTCAGCATACGAAATTCACATGTTGGGTCATACACATATGTTGATCATATAGAACCCCAAGATTAGGGACGGAAGACGATTGTTCTATTTGCTGATCGCCAACCATGACGGCAACACTGCTAAGAGATCGTAATCCTTGCAGACACTTCAAGTGAGACCTACCGACTGGCGCCAATCCACACTTGAGTTCTGATTAAAGGATGAGACACTTACACCCGACCTCGGCCGAGGCCGTCGCTGATTGGCCGTCTGCTTCAAACTGTCGTATTCGACCCAGCCGCAAATTGGTCTCGCTAGTTGGTCTCGCGAGTTGGTCTCGCTAGTTGGTCTCGCTAGTTGGTCTCGCTAGTTGGTCTCGCTAGTTGGTCTCGCGAGTTGGTCTCGCTAGTTGGTCTCGCTAGTTGGTCTCGCGAGGGTGTTCAAACGAGCGATTAGTTGTCCGCTTGGAACCCTCGTCCAGCCTCACCGGGGCTGTTCCTAGTCGTGACAGGACAGACTAGTCTACCTGCTTAGCACTGACAAGAGCGACCTTCTTCCAGAACAGGCTAAACTCTTCATTATAGCGCATTATTATTGCGCAAGTTCATCAGTATAAATAAGACACTCATTCACAAATGTATTATTCATCCATCTGTCAGTACAACGAGCGCCCCTACCGATTATCCCGGATCCGATGATGGAGTTGATGAAGTTGAAGCTGGCCATGGTGAGAGTGCTCCGTTGTTTGTCCCCGTCTTCCTCCACCTCCGCAAGGTGGTGCAAGTCGCTCTTGGACGACTCCGGCGTGTCCGGGAGATGCTGAAAAGTGAGAGAACGAAAGTTTCATCTGAAACAACGAGAGATGTAACTAGATTTAGCCAGATTTAACCACACTGCCTTACAAAGCATACACTCAAGATGGCAAAGGGACAAGGAACCCATTGGCTTATCGCGAGGACAATTTGATTGAATCTGGTGTAGGTCTAAGGAAACCTCATTTCCATCTATTTTACATAAACACGGGACATTTAATTTTGTTTCGGGAAATTGGGATAGTAATTTTTTTAAATTCGGAAAATCTCCCGTAAAAATTTTAGATTTGGAAACTTTGGATACAAATTGGTGTACACTTAATAACCAATGCTTAGTAAATGATACAAGAAGACTGAACTACAGTTCCAAGTGAACTACGAATAGCTGTGAGTTAACCAGTAACTTGCAGCAGGAAGTGGGTGTTTTGCTCGGCCAATCTCTCTGTGTCAACCAAGCTTTAGACGTACTGCTCAGAAACGTTAGATTTATTGGCTTAGCTTGTCTCTCAGTAGTTCCATCAGCCAACTAGTCTTTTTATGCCTTGTGGCTGCCCATCCACCAGCCATGCTTGCCATCAATATCTGTAATCTATATACTGCCTGCCTGGCTGTCTGCATGCATGCCTGCATGTTTGTATATATGTACTGCATAAACGTATAACTGTCTATATGCATTCCTGTATGCCTTTGCGTCGAACTGTCTGTCTGTCTGTATTATATACACATGGATGTAAGCATATACAATACCGATAAAACGTCATTGAACCATTTCGTATTTCAGACATATTCTCTAACTGAACGTCAGAAATTATTTCTGTTGTCAACGCATGTTGTATATGTGCCGTAGATATGGAATATTGTTTTTAAAATAATAATATGTTACATGCTTAGCCAGTTGTTAATAAAATAAAACAGAATAAAAAATAATACAATGTTAATTAAACATGACACTGGAGTACGCAAGACTACCTTAAATGTAAACAAACGTACTACTAAACAGAATCACAGTTTAGTAGAATGTTGATTTAAAATAATGTTGGGCATTCCAGCTTAATTTTTAATTAACATTTTATAACTTTTTAATCATTTGTTAATTGATTAACAACTCACTAATCACGCAACACATTTTTTTTTCAAAACAATATTCCACATCTATGACATAGAAACAAAGTGTTGACAATATCAATCATTTTCATTTTTGGTGGGGACGAGAGAATATGCTTGAAATACTAGATGGTCCAATAGCTTTTTACCGTCCTCCTAATTCGTGTCTGTATGTCGATCTGTCTGTCTGTTGGTTTGGAATACAAGCAGTCGACGTTTTATTTTCAAAACATTAAGCCTGACTTGCATTGACTGTGTGTTTCTTTTCCGTCCATAATTAAGAAAATACCTCTCTTAGAACGCAGGGTTTGGATGCACGTCCTGTTCTG
Source organism: Lamellibrachia satsuma (assembly GCA_033239005.1). NCBI lineage: Eukaryota > Metazoa > Annelida > Polychaeta > Sabellida > Siboglinidae > Lamellibrachia > Lamellibrachia satsuma. The sequence continues at coordinate 1,899,137 of BSQZ01000087.1, read as the reverse complement.
TGACCGTCAGATGGTGAAACACCTAGAGGCAGCGGTAACTCAGCTGTAATGCTGTGTGAGTAGTTGTGAAGTTGGACAACGAACGACGCTCAACTCGCAAGTGTCCGGCGAGTATTTACTCTTCGGAGAATGCAAGGTCATTGTGTGAATGTTAAACTGACCGCGCTCATTCTTTCAGGTCAATAGACAATACACGTACACACACGTACACACACGTACACACACGTACACACACACGTACACACACGTACACACATACACACATACACACACGAACACACGTACACACGTACACACGTACACACGTACACACGTACACACACACACACACACACACACACACACACACACACACACACACACACACACACACACACACACACCACAAACCTCGTAATTCTTATCAGATTTTATGTAATCGGATGTCTTGTTGTGAAAAGGCAATAGCCTTAATATTCATAAATCGTGAAGAAATACACAATAAGAATTGACTAACATGTATTTATTGCAGTGAGAAAATATTAGCGTTGTGCCGTTATGTCCTGTCTATTTCAAAATATTTATGTATGATCATTTCAAAGCGGCTAGCTACTTTTTTATTTAGTTTTGTAACAAGACTGCCATCCAAGGCAAAGACCCAGACGGAAAGTGGCCATGGAAGCCATTGGCTTATCGAGAATCCAAATTTATTTCATCTATGTGCAGCCCACCCTCCTAAAATATGTGTGAACCTTGTTGCATCCTATTATCAATTAGCGTGAGCCGTGACGAAACAAACGCTCTATTGCAGGGTTCTCTACACAACGACATTGCTGTTTGTAGCTGTCATAGCGACCAAGACGCAGTGACCCGGTTTAACGACCTGTCACTCTCTATTCGTTGTTGCTGGCTAACACAGAATGCTGGGACAAATTAGTTTACATTGTTCTATCAAATAGTTGCGTCATATTTCGTACAACGTGTTCGTCGATTCCTTTGACAGTAGCTGTATCCCCAATAGATCACAAACGAGTAGAGGGTACTTGCGCCTTGGGCTACATATTAGCAACCAAGAGAGATGAATCGGTTAGCTGTCTATGCGGGGAAGGCGTGCCGATGTTTCAGCACGACACTCCGTTTTGTGTGTTAATTTCATGTGTTATCAATTTCGCAGCTATTTTCTTTTGCAAAATGGCGGAAATCATAAGCAGTATTCACGACAAAAGAGAATATAATTTTTTGTTTTAATGAAAAAAAGAGATTTTACTTTCCTTACCGGTACACCAAATAGAATTAGATATGTCACGTTCATTCTGACATATGACTACATACATTGTGCATGAACATACACGCAGCTCAAACCAAAGCCCGTGGTGATGTAAAACATACTCACGTCATTACAATCACGTATTGCAAACTATTTTTAGCTTTGTCGTGCAATCACAAGCTCACCTGTCTATGCTACCGATAGTGATTAGTAAATCATTGACTAAACCGAGAGACGTGCATTGTAGCCTCATATATTGCATTTGCATTTTTAGTATGGGTAGAAAGTTCGTTTATTTTAAATAATGTCATGTCGCTAGTATCATGAATGAACACCATTTCAGTCAGCATATCACCTGTTACAAAAATAGATCTGGTGAAACAGGAGGCTCTGTATTTAATTCTACACATACCTTCACAAAGACAAGATTCCGACAGGCAATGTTATCATTGAGCTGGATGTTTTAAAAGACAAATATGTTTTTCTCTATAACATTATACAAATGTACATACTTACGAGAATATGAATGGAATTATTCAGTTCAATGTGATATATATATATATATATATATATATATATATATATATATATATATATATATATATATATATATATATATATATATATATATATATATATATATATATATATATATATATATATATATATATATATATATATATATATATATATATATATATATATATATATATATATATATATATATATATATATATATATATATATATATATATATATATATATATATATATATATATATATATATATATATATGACTGGCCTTATGTCTTTGATTTCCTACATTCTAAATATATGGCGCCTCTGGCGGATACATTGACAACTGCTCGTCAGACAACCGCATATCTGGGGCATCTCGTACACGAACCTGGCGGAACATAAATACCTAATCGTTCGGCCGACTGAAATAATCAATACTTCACCAGGTCAGTGGAAGTTGTGATCGCGTCAAGAATTCCGCTAAGTGCTAAATTAAACAGAATGCAAGCAGTAGGATGCACAAATCGATCAGCTAACGTTTACCTGTTTCCGTACGCGAGAGAGGGCATGTGTTGGTGTAGCTACCTGATTATTTCAGTGTCAGGGTGTGTTATTAAAATAATAATAATTGAATTATTCGTTTGATACATCAACCATCCAGAAATAGGAATCCTGTGTCTATATTTTAAAGTGGCTAACACTGTATCATTACAAGAAGTTTCTGTCTTTTGGCAACAGTCGTGGGAGTATCGATCGTTGGTAGCTTGTGATTTGGTATGTTGTTGTTGTTGTGTGTGGTGATGGCTGTGGCAGTTCTGATGGTGTCAGTAGTGTGGTGATGGCTGTGGCAGTTCTGGTGGTGTCAGTAGTGTGGTGATGGCTGTGGCAGTTCTGGTGGTGTCAGTAGTGTGGTGATGGCTGTGGCAGTTCTGGTGGTGTCAGTAGTGTGGTGATGGCTGTGGCAGTTCTGGTGGTGTCAGTAGTGTGGTGATGGCTGTGGCAGTTCTGGTGGTGTCAGTAGTGTGGTGATGGTTGTGGTGGTTCTGGTGGGGTCAGTAATGTGGTGATGGTTGTGGTGGTTCTGGAGGTCTCAGTAGTGTGGTGATGGTTGTGGTGGTTCTGGTGGTGTCAGTAGTATGGTGATGGTTGTGGTGGCTCTGTTGTAGGAGTACAGTATATTTCACTTGTTATGTTGCTGAAGTATTGCCTCTGGCACTGGCGATGATATTTATGTATTGCATTTGACACTGGCAATGCTGTATATTATGTACTGCATTTGATATTAGCGTTGTTGTCTATGTAATGTATTTCACACTGGCGATGTTGTTTATGCAATGCATTTGTCACTGACAACGTTTGCCGCGACACTGGCCACAGCACATTGAATAGAACCAATTAATACTGACGAATCCGTCACAGCAACACAATTCTCAGCGGGAAGTCGCGACGTTGGTAATGACGCGACCAGGTCGATAACGTGATGAGATTGAAATGACTCGCAGCAATCAACGTAACGTAATTGGCCGACCGCGGCTGTCTCCCGCTGAGCTTTGAAGCGAATTCACTATCGGCGTTTTTAAATAAGCCAGTGACTTGAGTTATTTGTGCATGGGTGATCATTATTATTTTTCAAGGATTCGTCGGAAATGTTATCTTTGCCTTCGTTATAACCTTTTGAGTGTATCAATCATCTATTGACTTATCATCTGGTGTTCGAATGTGTGCAGTCCACAAACTGATTTTTCGGAAATGTCCCCTTAGTCTATCTGTCTGCCTGTCTGTCTCTGTCTATGTCCGTCCGTCCCAGACACCGTTATTTGACATCACCAATGACACGGTACAAAATAGCACTTTCGTTCACAACAAAATAATAAAGATACGGTACCAATAAATCACATTGTATGCACAATCCAAACATTGTTCATCAATTCGAATCGTTGGATGGATCAAAACTCCAGACTGTACCAAGCCGTACGGACGCTAAATAACATTGATTTATCCATCACCTCCGTTTACCACAGGCTCACTGGAAATGTGTAGCTCAATTTCCATATAATTATCGCAATATCATTTTTCCAATGTGCAAGTGTAGTATCATTGAAATGTCCGAGTATCAGGGATAAACTAAATTTAAACGGTAACCCTGAATTTCTTAACAAATTAAATTGGATGTGACCATTTCACGCGTGTTTATATTTGAAGGCAAGGATTGCAGTCGGCACTGCAATACCGCTTATGCAACGACGGAAATTATATCTCGATTTGCAGATACTCCCAGTGCACAGACGTTAATAAATAAGGCATTATTTATTGTACTATTAGAACATTATTTCCAATATAGCGTGCGTCAGATTTTGCTCAACGAATCAATTGGGAATACACATACGAATCGAACCAGACTCGAGCAAGCAACAGAACTGAACCAGACTCGAGCAAGCAACAGAACTGAACCAGACTCAAGCAAGCAACATAACTGAACCAGACTCGAGCAAGCAACAAAACTGAACCAGACTCGAGCAAGCAACAGAACTGAACCAGACTCGAGCAAGCAACAAAACTGAACCAGACTCGAGCAAGCAACAGAACTGAACCAGACTCGAGCAAGCAACAAAACTGAACCAGACTCGAGCAAGCAACAAAACTGAACCAGACTCGAGCAAGCAACAAAACTGAACCAGACTCGAGCAAGCAACAAAACTGAACCAGACTCGAGCAAGCAACAGAACTGAACCAGACTCGAGCAAGCAACAGAACTGAACCAGACTCGAGCAAGCAACAGAACTGAACCAAACTCGAGCAAGCAACAAAACTGAACCAGACTCGAGCAAGCAACAGAACTGAACCACGCTTAGCATTATACGTGAGGGTGTGTGTGTGTGTGTGTGTGTGTGTGTGTGTGTGTGTGTGTGTGTGTGTGTGTGTGTGTGTGTGTGTGTGTGCGCGTGTGTGCGTGTGTGCGTGTGTGCGTGTGTGCGTGTGTGCGTGTGTGCGCGTGTGCGCGTGTATGCGTGTGTGCGTGTGTGCGTGTGTATGCGTGTGTGTGCGTGTATGCGTGTGTGTGCGTGTATGCGTGTGTGTGCGCGTGTGTGCTTGATCCTTTCGAGTGATTATTGCGAAAGAAATGCGATGCAATAGCAGATATAACGCGCTGAACTTGAATGGATCATGTTAAAGCAATTAAATTAAATCCAACTAAATAGGTACACGCAGAAGTGGACACCACGCGAAAAAACATTTGAAGGTAAGATAAGAGCGATCGCTCCAGGAATTACACACTTGCACACGGGAAAGGTCCAAGTTCCGAATTAGTGTCCTAACTAGCAAAACAAAACTACTTCAACAAACTTCAACAAAATACTGGATTATCGCGAAAGGTCGTCACGTAACCATACTCCTTGTGTTCTCGGTCAGCCGCGCCGACCCCGGTGAAGTACTTTCAAAACACCAGAATGGCCACGATAACGTAGTTAGCTACACATTTTATCATTAGTTATAATCACTGGTGACACTAATCATAATTATGTTAGGAGTATATTTATATAATATTTAATAAAACATATTATTATGAAATAATATATAGCGATAAAGCATATTCACAGGGGTGTTCCAATACATTAATTATATTCTATAATTATCAATATATTGCTTAAACTAACATCAAATAAGTAGTCTTTGTGAAAGTGATATAGTTTGAGTGAGTGTTTTGACCACAGTGTTTTGACCAGTGTTTTGACCATAGTGTTTTGACCACAGCGTTTTGACCACAAAGCTTTGCATTGACTGTCCGTCATGGTCGACGAAGATTGTGCTTGAACGGTGGGTATGACAAGTGCATATCTTCTATGTCAGTCAATTATGTCCCGTTGGGCTTCCACTACTCCACTAGCCCTGGCTCCTCTTGAAGCCTCGCTCGCCAAGCTGGTCGGTTCAAGGCTTCGTGTTCCCAAGTGTTCCTATTTATCTCGGCAGCCGCTCGAGGACGTCTTTGTGTCGGAGCCTTTGTCCTCCCACGGATCCATGAACTTCTTTCTGCTCACCAAAACACAATCTTCGGGGACCTTTCATCACCAGTCTCGACCACGTGTCCAGCCAAGCAGAATAGAGCAGTTGCTAACACGGCTTAGATACTGCCAGTGTTCGTTCTTGTCGGTACTTGTACGTTGAGATCGTACATTGGACATATGTTGAACAAACTACTGTAGTGTTTTGAACGTCCTATATTGTCTCCCCCATCCGGTATACTTGCGGTTGTTATTAATTGGTTGGACTGTTTGAAACGTTTGAGGGCCTACCGTTCCCCATTTGTTGCTATTTATGTGGCGATACAAAGAAAGGTTTGAAGCGAAATAATCATCATAGATGCGTATCAATTAAAACTCGTCTTCTGGTTTACATAGTTGAGCCGAAAAAAAGACATTCGCGACGTCATTACCGGACGTTCCCCTGTTTCACCAGTTATGCACACAGCTTATCCGTAAGTAGGTGGCGACAGTAGTTCAGAGATCAGCAGTCATAAAACCATCGCTAATTAGTAATTACCGTTATTTGAGGACAATAACGACAAAAAACAAGAGCAAGGAAACACGGTTCATAAAAAAACGCTACTTATTTGGTCGTGAACTGTAAATTCGGTGCGGAGTTTTATATGTGCCTGTTTTTGCGTTCGCATGTAGGGCCTACCCGTGCTTTTTGTATCAACCAATGGTATAACACACCCTAGAAAATATTGATATTTTAAAATCACTAGTCGATTTTACTTTTAAATCAAATCAACTACGTGTTGCCGATACATGTGTCTTTAAACGTCCTCATTAATTCGATGTTTTCGTTAGTCTCGTTTCAGAATAACTTTGTAAAAATCGAACCTGTCCAGTGTCGACTACGACATGCTCGTTTGTGCAAATGTGTCATTTACTTTTGATGAACTCATTGGACAGCAACGAATGCAGTACGAACACGGTGTGCATCAATGACCGCCATACGCCTTTCGTTGCGACAGAGGGCGTCGTCAAGGCGAACACGGTGTGCATCAATGACCGCCATACGCCTTTCGTTGCGACAGAGGGCGTCGTCAAGGCGAACACGGTGTGCATCAATGACCGCCATACGCCTTTCGTTGCGACAGAGGACGTCGTCAAGGCGAACACGGTGTGTATCAATGGCCGCCATACGCCTTTCGTTGCGACAGAGGGCGTCGTCAAGGCGTACACGGTGTGCATCAATGGCCGCCATACGCTTTTCGTTGCGACAGAGGGCGTCGTCAAGGCGAACACGGTGTGCATCAATGACCGCCATACGCCTTTCGTTGCGACAGAGGGCGTCGTCAAGGCGGTATCGATTATGTCCCGTGTTGACGACAGCGGTGACAATTAAGCCTCCGGTGGCGGGGAAAACGATCGCAGTCGTGTCGATGACCACATTATTCAAAACACAGACGCGATCAGACTGCGCTCGTTGGCGTTATTAGCGGCACCTTCTCAATAAACAACGTTCGTGCATCCAGCGGATATTATAGGAAGCGCTGACATTTTGTGAATATGGCAGGCGAGGTTTTCGTGATTGGATCTTGTGTGAACGCGCACATAATTTACATGCGCCTTGTCATGTCACCTGATCAACTGGGCAAGTCATCGGTCGTGTGAACGGGCATTTTCTTGTTAGATCAATCGCAACATGTCAACTACTAAAGCATCTTGCCCGATCTAGTCCGGATGAAGGCGACACAGTTTCTAGCGCCAACGTGTATCGGTTGATGCAGTAAATGCATCAAGGAAACCTTCCTCGTTTGTCCCACACACTGTGGGTAATAAAATACGACCTTTACGGAAAGGTTGAGTTGGGTGCACATCCCTTGCAGGTTAGTTAAATTGTGCAATCAAAAGCACGTAGGTGGGAAGACGGGAGGACTGTTGAAGAGATATTTCTCCGGAATGGGAGGGGAGGGGAGAGCGAGTTGTGGGGGAGTGAAGACGGCAGGGATCAGTGATGGGCGAAGAAGGAACAAAATGGACGACTAGTATCGGTGCCAGCTTCGGACTTCAGGGATAAAGATGAGAGCAATAACACCGTTAAACAATAACACCGTTAAACAATAACACCGTTAAACAATAACACCGTTAAACAATAACATCGTTAAACAATAACACCGTTAAACAATAACACCGTTAAACAATAACACCGTTAAACAATAACACCGTTAAACAATAACACCGTGAAATGTTGGACATGATGACTCACTGAACACTGGGAAAGAACATCACAAAGACGTAGACGTATAGTTTTAATGAAACCAAGACAAAACCGGAAATAAAACCTACTTCATGTTTGAGAATGTGGGATGTCTCGTCCAACTCCATCGTGGTGGTGCCTCCGAACGGTAATTCCTGAAACTGATGAAAGTGACAAATGCAACATGAAACAGGGCAAATGCCCTCAATCCCATCTTAGTTGGGTTTCTAAGTGTTGTTGTATTGTTTTTCAATAGGTTATTCCAATCTATCTTTGCTAAATACGTTTCCATCTCTTCATATTTGCTTTTGCGGAAGTTTGATTTGCAGATTGCTTTATTTAGGGTTTTTACTTTCATTTTAAAAGGATTAAGTATAACATGTATTAATATCGCTAGCGTCAATACACTAAATAACACCTTTAGAAGTGCACAATCTCACTGCCATTGGCTGATACTACGTAATGCGCAGATGTAAGGCTGTGAAATTCAATTAACTCTCACAAAAGATCACAGTTACCAAACTATGACACTGCGGCTGTGGCCTGTAGTGAAACACAAGAAGAATTGAGGTCTGTCCGGGGAACCCGTCACTGATACGTGATCAGCTGGATCAACGTGCCGCAACCCAACGTGCCGCAACCGAATGAGCGACCGCAGTAACGTGATATAGATGGCGAACAGAATGTGCCGTGAGACGAGACGTGATTTGATGTATTCGATACAGGCAACGGACGACTCGACGCTTTTATTCGCATTTCTAACCAAAGTCGAGGATTCGGGCCATTGAAAACTCGTCTAATATATCACTACTTAAGTTACTTAATAATAATGGCGAGTAAGAATAACATGATGACGATGCCTACGCCGATGCCTACGCCGATGCCTACGCCGATGCTTACGCCGATGCCTATGACAATGCCTACGACGATGCCTACGCCGATGCCTACGCCGATGCCTACGCCGATGCCTATGACAATGCCTACGACGATGCCTACGACGATGCATACGACGATGCCTACGCCGATGCCTACGACGATGCCCATGACGATGCCTACGACTATGCATACGCTGATGCCTACGCTGATGCCTACGCCGATGCCTACAACGATGCCTACGACGATGCTTATGACGATGCCTACGACGATGCCTATGACGATGCCTACGACGATGCCTACGCTGATGCCTACGACGATGCCTACGACGATGCCTACGCTGATGCCTACGCCGATGCCTACGACGATGTATACGACGATGCCTACGCTGATGCTTATGACGATGCCTACGACAATGCCTACGCCGATGCACAGTCACAGCAACCGCTGCCGTTTTATGCATGTTGACACAAACTCGATCACCCAGTCCGCCGGTCATTGGTTGAAGCTTTGATTCCAAGTCTAGACGCAAGTCCCGCTTTTGACGCAATTACCAAACTCTGCTTACATTGTATTGGCTTGACCAATCGAACTACGGACGAGTTGACCAACAACAGGTCTCTAAACGTTACCGCAAAAATACATTATCTGATTGTTTAAATGATATATACAAGAGCTAGTAAAAGTTGTATATTAAATTTCGTCATACTAAACTGCTTACAGGTGGCCCTAGGCACAAACTGACGTACGAAAAGGATAGTTAGTAAGTAACTGTGTGTGTATGCGCGCGTAAGTGCTATGCGTGTTATGCGCGTGTGTGTTATGCGTGTGCGCGTGCGTGCATGCGTGTGCGTGTGGGTACGAGCGTGAGTGCGTGCGTGTATGAGTGAGTGATTGCGCGAGCGAGTGAGTGTGTGCGTTGTAAACACTTCCAGTCTACAGTTTAATTTGTGTCTTTATATACGTGCATGTTGTATGCCCACGTACATGCACATACATACGCATACATGCACATTCATCCACATGCATACATGCACGCACGCACGCACGTACAAACACACACGCACGCATAACACACACGCGCACAACACGCATAACACGGACGCGCTCATAACACACACGCACAACACGCACTCACGCACGCACACATGCTCGCACTCCCACACACACACCCCACACTCGCACGCACGCACACACATCCGCACGCACACACACCACGCACGCACACACGCCCATAACACGCACACACGCATAACACGAACACTCACATCGCGCACGCACATACGCATAACACACACGGGCATAACACGCATAGCACGCAGAAAAAGCACGCACACATGCACGCACGCATATCACGCATGCACGCACGCAACATACACATGACAGACAGACGAAAGAAAGATAGCCCACACGTCCTGCGAGTGAACTCAAACAACACGGACGCCCTCTGGAGAGATCTCGCAACTGACGCTATTGAATAACTCTATTATTCCACGAGAGCAACCGTGACGCGACCCGCAACATCGCCATGTACGTGACCTGCCGCTAGCTGGGCGCGACCAACAATGACAACAGCGAAAGTGGTCGTGTATTGATCTCTCGCGTCTCACTAACTACGCTAGGCGAACAGGTACATGCTCCGAAAGAGGTCACGAAAAGGAGACCTACAGTGCTGGTCGAACAAGCGTTGATGCTGCCAAGAAACCGTGCGATATTGTTCACAATATTGACAAATTGTAACAAAAAGTATGTTCAACGGGGCAACATTCGTCTATCACCGACAAAAGAACGATCATATTTATGTTGTCGTAGTGTGCTGTTGGTGTTGATGTTGTCGTAATGTGCTGGCGGTGTTGATGTTGTCGTAATGTGCTGGTGGTGTTGATGTTGTCGTAATGTGCTGGTGGTGTCGATTTTATTATAATGTGGAGTACATTGTGACAGCATCAACACCACTAGCACAAATGCACGCACGTCATCCAACAACACACACGAAGTGTCACTTCGAATGTTGTGCATAAAAATACGCAACTGAGTCGATTTAAGTGATTTTAGCTGCCAATTTTGAGGGTAGGCACGTTTGCGACATGATCTGTAGCTGGAGTTTTTTTTGACAAGACTTGTTCAGAATATCAATAACATGATGGAGGTGGCTGTTATTTTAAACCAGCCGAGTTACCCGGCGTTGGTAGGGACAGAAATGGAGCTACTGCAATGGCCCGGTGCACTACCCCGTCAAATGTGGTAGAAACTGACTGAGATTCGAGGGAACATGCAATAAGTGTGTTTGATTCCAGAGCTGTTTGTCATGTTTGAGGTGGCCGAGTGGGCGGGTCGCAAGTTGTTTCCGTTGTCCGGGGTTGGTGGAGCACACATCAAGCAAGGAGTCGATCCCACGGGTAGTGCTTCTCACCGACCACTCGGCGTCGCTCATCCACGGACGATTACACAATATGTTTCGCTGTTGTCACAGCGGGGTAACGTCCATTCAAAGCTCCCTCGTCAATTCAGTTAGCCTACCGTGAACTGGATTCGTTGATACCCAGTGCGTGTGTTGTTTAGGCAATGTGTGCAGTCTGTTTAATAAAATAGCACTCGTGTTAAAATTATCGATAGAACAAACTTTGGTCGTTGGACCGGGCAACGCCCAAATACTGAATAGCCGTATGTTATTGCACGTACGTTATAGCACGTATGTTATAGCACATATAGAACCGGATAACTTTATCTCTTTTGTGCCGAATTTTAACAGGATCCAGCCAAAACTAATTTAATGGTTTGCCTAAATAACAAAGCTGTACACATGAGCTAGCTTGTCGTGGTGCATACAATTTTGACTGGTTCCATTTTTTCCACATATTTCTTTGTGTCTCTGTCTCTTTCTCTGTGTGTATGTCTGTCTGTCCGTCTGCATGCCTGTCTCCCCCTTACTCTGTCTGTATGTCTGTTTGCCCGTCTGTCTCTCTCTCCCTTACTCTGTCCGTCTGTATGTATGTCTCTCCCTCACTCTGCCTGCCTCTCCCTCTCCCCTCCCTCCCTCCCAAACATACTGCGCTCAAGACGCCTAGTCCGGTGAAATAAAGGAGCAAAGAGGATGGATAGAAGGAGGATAAATGCCTGAGGGAAGATATTGGGATGCAGTTCAGCCTGATGAACAGAATAGCAAGAGTTCGGACGATGTGGGAAGGTCACGTGGTGCGGATGGAGGACGGCTATCTACCAACAAGAGCAGAGACAGGGAAACAACGAGCCGCAGCAAAAGGGGTCAGACCACAACTAATATGAGAATACTGCCTTAAGAGGGATGTGAGAAAGGCGGAGGAGAATGAAAACTGGGCGCAAATGCTGCCAATAAGGAGCAGTTAAAAATGACAACAGCCGAAGCAGCAGCCGAAGCAGCAGCAGCAGCAGCAGCAGCAGCAGCACCAGCAGCAGCAGCAGCAGCAGCAGCAGCAGCAGCAGCAGCAGCAGCAGCAGCAGCAGCAGCAGCAGCAGCAGCAGCAGCAGCAGCAGCAGCAGCAGCAGCAGCAGCAGCAGCCGAAGCAGCAGCCGAAGCAGCAGCCGAAGCAGCAGCCGAAGCAGCAGCAGCAGCAGCAGCAGCAGCAGCAGCAGCAGCAGCAGCAGCAGCAGCAGCGTGAGAACCAGTCAGAGTCACCAGTTTTATATAATAATCAGTTTATTCAGTTGCAATGGTACAAGGACGTCTAGCTTATTAAGAATTGTATTGACATGCACATTTTGTTATCCTGGAAACCATGTTGGGCTAACAGCGGGACCTCCTGTACAACACTTACTGCGGGACCACCTGTACAACACTTATAGCGGGACTTCCTGTACAACACTTATAGCGGGACTTCCTGTACAACACTTACTGCGGGACCACCTGTACAACACTTATAGCGGGACTTCCTGTACAACACTTATAGCGGGACTTCCTGTACAACACTTATAGCGGGACCACCTGTATAACACTTATAGCGGGACTTCCTGTACAACACGTATAGCGGGACTTCCTTACAACACTTACTGCGGGACCACCTGTACAACACTTATAGTGGGACTTCCTGTACAACACTTATAGCGGGACTTCCTGTACAACACTTATAGCGGGACCACCTGTATAACACTTATAGCGGGACTTCCTGTACAACACTTATAGCGGGACTTCCTGTACAACACTTACTGCGGGACCACATGTACAAGTCTTACAGCTGGACCTCCTGTACAACACATACAGCGGGACCTCCTGGACAACTCTTACAGCGGGACCTCCTGTACAACTCTTACAGCGGGACCTCCTGTACAACACTTATAGACGGACCTCCTGTACAACACTTATAGATGGACCTCCTGTACAACACTTAAACAAAATCTCCAATAGTAAATCATAAAACGGAAGCGGGGGGTCGAGAAACTAGTTTCTTATTTTACTAGGCCTAATGCCCCGTTGGCGATGGTGCCCGGTGAATAGACGAAACGATTGTCACAACGCCAGCGACAACCTTCAGTACGCGGCTGGTGCAGTCGGTCGAGCGCGTAAACAATGACCGGGGCTGTCTGGCTGGCGATCGCGTCCGGCTATGCCACGCAGCAGGATTCTTACCTTAGGTTCGCTCGACTTCATCCAGGATTTGGACACTCATATGTGAATGGCGTTGATCGCGATACATGGCAGTGTTTGCAAGAGCCTTAATCAATGTATCGCTGCGGAATGGTTTGTGTACGCCAAGCATCGGGCACGGCTGAGAGCTGACTGAACGACGCGCTGCACCAACGCTGTCGATAGGCCGACCATCGGCTCTAATTGCCGTTGTGCGTAAGTGGCGCCATCAACCGGATAGTGTACAATAACTCAAAGGAAACAGGAATTATCCATGTACGGTGTTTGTTTAAAAATGCGTCTGTTAATTGATTACACTATGAGCTATAGGCAGTCTTTTATGTAACAATTTACCGAAAGCTTTCTAAACGTCTAATCAGCAATACCTACTGGCGACCTTTCATCTACACACTTCTAAAGATATTTATTTTGGTGAAACACGACCTAGCTTGTAGGAACCCATGAATATAGTAATTAAGTGTTATATTTAACAAAGCAGTCCATTGTCTCTAACAAACGAATTAATTTGCACACCACTATTAGTACTCTCAGTGTAATTTCCTAATTTGTTTCTCAAAGCCTTTTAAGTAAGGGTGAGGTGTAGGTTACTTTTAAATAAGGGTGAGGTGTAGGCTACTTTTAAATAAGGGTGAGGTGTAGGTTACTTTTAAATAAGGGTGAGGTGTAGGTTACTTTTAAATAAGGGTGAGGTGTAGGTTACTTTCAACTGTAAGTGACAAGTTCGTCTTTTTGTGTCCTTCACACTACGTGTTGCAATTTTCTGGCGTTTTGCCTTTGTCCGGTCCGTGGTGGCGGCAATGTCTTCCAGTGTGCACGGATCGCCCAGTAGTCAGCAGTTGGGGGGGGAGCTATGTCTGGAGTTCCACACAATCGTAATTCGCTGGTTGCGTCTTCGTTTGGCCAATCCCAGTATGCACACGCTTAAGTCGCCAGAGCCATGGTTGGTCAAACCCTGCTGGTTGGGATTCAGCTGGTCGCATCCTATTTTGGCGACTGCAGGTGTTTCACAATGCACTGAAATATGCCGACATTAACGAACATTCCTACACATTTGAATGGATAATGCAATGGATAACCGACAGTCACTATTCTGGTGCTGCTTGACCTATCGGCTGCATTTGGCACTGTCGACCACAAAGTATTGTTGCGTCGGCTGTCACAGGATGTGGGTGTGGCCCATCATGCACTAAAATGGTTCACATCATACATAAGTCATCATCAGTCCGTTCACATACATGATGCATCATCGTCTGTCCGTCCCTTGCATATGGTGCCCCCCCCCAAGGCTCGGTGCTCAACAGCTGTTTTCTATATACACAGCACCTGTTGCCAAGATCATCAGCAAGTACAATCCCATGTTCCATCTCTGTGCAGATGACACCCAAATTCACCTCCCAGTGAAACCTCTCCAGATGGACGTCGCCGCGGCTGTCAAGTGTATTGAGGGGTGTGGCAGGAATCAGGACGTGGATGAGCTCCAATTTCCTGAAACTGAATGATGACAAAACGGAGGTCATTAGCTTCGGTTGTGCGCAGCAGCTGAAGAAAATCGAGGTACATACAATACACATCGGCGATAGCTTGATCACGGTGTCTCATAATGTGCAGAATCTTGGTGTACAGTTCGACGAGACCAGGACAATGGAGTCGCATATTACGGCGATTTGCAAATACAGTATCTACCATCTACGCAATATTGCAAGGATTAGGCGCTACCTAACCCCTAGTGCAACACAGCAAATTGTGCACGCATCTGTGACAAGCAGACTGGACGTTGGCAATGCGTTGCTGCACCGACTCCCATGCAAACAAATCCAACGACTCCAAAGAGCGCAGAACTGGGCGGCCCGCCTCGTGGTTGGTGCCACGAAGTTCTGCCGCGCGACACCGCTACTGAGAGAGCAACACTGGCTGCCGATAGCAGTGCGAGTTCAAGATGCTACTCGTCGTACACAGAGCACTCAAAGGGCGTGCACCGGACTACGCCGCCAACTTCCAGTGATAGAGGTGGTGAGAAAGAGAGCGAGGGTGTTTGTGGGGGAGTCAATAGTTAGGAAGACCGACAGGGTCGTAAACAAGACAGATGACGTGGTAGTTTGCTTGCCTGGGTCCAAAATAGAGGCGATAACTGAGAGGGTAGAAAATATCGTGAGTTCGGGCAAGGGTGGATCTGTTTTAGTACACGTAGGACAACTGCCATAGTTAGGAAATACAGGAATTTGGTCAGAACACTAAAGCAGACGCGGTTTAGCAGGTAATACTGTCAGGGATCATGCTAGTAATAGGAAGGATGGGTCATAGATATTGAAATTGCCGGGGGATGGCAATTAACATGCTGGTCGAGAAGCTATGTAGGGAAGAGGAAGTGGGTTTTGTGGATTTGAGGGGAAGTTTTGTTGGAAGGGCTGATATGTGCATGAAGGACGGGCTTCATCTAAGTGGAAAGGAGGCAGCAGTATTTGCGGATGAACTCACAGCAGCAGTAGACAGTGGCATGGGTAGCATATCAAATATTTTTGGTAGTAAACACTATTTAAACTAGAAGCGCAGGGGGGTTACTTAGATATGCCTCAAGCAGGACAAGAGGCCACTAGTACAGATAAACCAATAACAAAATGTCCGAAAAACATGTCTGAAGCAGGCCATAGATGCGTGTATTTAAATGCTAGGAGTATAGTAAATAAGAAAAACAAATTAAACATTATGGTAGAAGATATTGACCCTCACATAATTGGTATTACCGAATCATGGGCCAACACAGACACAACATATGCCGAATTAGGATTGACAGGATACGTAATGTTTAGGAGAGATCGAATAGGAAGAAGGGGAGGGGGAGTTATTTTATATGTTAAAGAATCTATTCAGGCTTATGAAATAAAATTAGAAAGGGGAGCAAATTAAGATGAAGCTGTTTGATGCAAAATAGTTTCAGGAAATTCAAAATTAACTATTGGATTAGTTTACCGAAGTCCAAACATAAACGAAGAGGATAACACAAAAAAATACAAAATGCTATAAAGGAAGTTAGTAAAGGGGAATGTATCATAATGGGAGATTTTAACCATGGACACATACAATGGAAATCTCTAGAGAGTACAGGGGGTGAGGACCAACAATTTATATTTTTAATTCAGGAGAGCTTCCTTACTCAGCACGTGCTAGAACCAACCAGGGGAGAAAATGTATTAGATATAGTTTTATCATCATAAAAAAATCACAGAAAGTAAAAATAAAAAAACGTATAGTAGAAACTTTCAAAAAGCTAACTATAAAGATATGAGAAAAATACTTAGCAACGCTAGATTGGAATAACATGCTGATGAATAAGACCGCAATTGAATGTTGGAATATTCCAAAATATGAAATTGAAAGTATCATCGATAAATGTGTTTCCTTGAAAAAACAAGGAAAACGGTCTAGAAAGAAACACTTGTCAAAGGAAGCTATTAGAAAAATAGTGTTTAAGCAAACTATGTGGAGGATTTATAAGCGTACCAGAAAGGATGAAGACTATGCAAATTACAAAGAGGCACTTAACCTAGCTACAACTGAAATTAGAAAATCTAAAAGAACATTTGAAAAAAAATTGGCAGGCAACATAAAAAATGACAGCAAGAGTTTCTATGCTTATGTAAGGAGTAAACAGAAAGTTCCAGATAAGGTCGGACCACTGGAAAACAACAGTGGAAACATAATTTCAAACGGGTTTCAAATGGCAGAGGTCCTGAATGAGTATTTCAGCTCAGCATGTACCACAGAAGATATCAGCTCACCAGCTGAGGGCAATAAATCAGAACATTTAGGGCAGTTATTTGTAACTCCTGTAATGATAGCAAAACAAATTAAGAAGATGAAAGATAATAAATCACCTGGAGTTGATGGGATACCACCAAAACTGCTTAAGGAAATTGTTGAGCAAATTAGTACACCACTTACAAAATTGTTTAACTAGTCATTAGAAGAAGGAATAGTTCCCTCAGAATGGAAAGAAGCAAACATTACACCACTATTTAAGAAGGAATCGAGGAACAAGCCAGAAAATTACATACCAATGAGTTTAACATCAGTTGTTATGTAACTTACTCGAATAATTAGAGACCACATGGTGGAATTCCTTGTAAAACATAATTTAATAAATACATCTCAACATGGGTTCCTAAAAGCATGGTCATGTCTAACCAATCTCTTTTGTTTTTTGAAGAAATTTCATAGTGGGGAGATGACGTGTCACCAGTGGATGTTATCTACTTAGATTTTCAGAAAGTGTTCGATAAAGTGCCACATCAAAGATTGTTACTTAAACTAAAAGCCCATGGTATAGGCAATGATGTAATCAACTGGATAGAAAAGTGGCTTACACACAGAAGACAGAGAGTAATAGTAGATGGTGAGATTTCAAACTGGAAATCTGTTTTGAGTGGGGTACCACAGGGATCAATATTAGGCCCTATACTGTTTTTAATATATACATGTGATTTAGAAGATGACATATCTAGCAAAGTACTCAAATTTGCAGATGACACAACATTATTCAGAAAGGTTACTAATGGTACAGATAAACACAGTTTACAGGATGATCTAGATAAATTAGTTAAATGGTCAGAAAAATGGCAAATGTTATTAAAGTTTGGGAAGTGTAAATGTATACACACAGGGCATGGAAACATGGACGAAGAATATAAAATGGGGGATGCTGTACTAGGTAGAACCACACAAGAAAATGACTTAGGAGTAACATGTAGTGCTGACTTGAAAGTTTCAGAGCAATGTGGGATTGCTGCTTCAAAAGGAAATCAAATTCTAGGGGTAATTTGGAGAACTATCGTGTATAAGGGTAAACAGCTAATTGTACCCCTGTACAAAGCAATAGTTAGACCACATTTGGAATATTGCATTCAAGCATGGAGGCCATATCGTAAAAGTTAAAGACACATTTTTAGATAAAATATTTTGTACGGCACCATGAGCAACGACTGTGGGAGTGTCGCCTTATAAATGTGACGATTGAAATGAGCGGTCAACCATGATAACACGACTTGTGTAACACTGATGGTTGGTCATGTTCTGGTTCAAGATTCAGGATACGTAAAAATGATTACCGGCATATGCAGACGGTATCATAGACGTAGCAATGCTACCGACAGTATCATTATAGTATCAGAGTATCATTGAACAATTTGTTCCCTTGAAAGAAACAAGGAAAACCGTCTAGAAAAAAAACACTTGTCAAAAGAAGTTATCAAAAAAATAGCGTACACGCAAACTATGTGGAGGGTTTATAAGCGTACCAGAAATGATGAAGACTACACAAATGGCAGAGGCACTTAATGCAGCTACCTCTGAAATTAGAAAATCTAAAACAAGCTATGAGCGTAAGATTGTATGTAACCTAAAAAATTACTGACACCAAACAACATGTTGTAGTAGATGCGGAGGCTTCAAAACTAATTAAACTGGAAATAAGTTTTGAGTGGGGCACCACAAGGATCAGTATTAGGACCTTTATTATTCTTAATATATATCAATGACTTGGATATAACAAGCAACGTACTGACATTTGTCACAAACGTGTTTAGAAAGGTTAACACTGATGGTGATAAACAACATTTACAAAACGATCTAGACAAATTGGTTCAATGGTCTGAAAAATGGTTGGTGTTATTCAAAATTGGGAAATGTAAAGGACAGGAACCATAATCAAAAAGGATTTATGCGTAACAATAGGTTATGATATGAAAGTTTCAGAGCAGTGTGTTATTGCAGCTTCATAAGGTAATCAAATTCTTGGTTGATTAGAAGAAGTATAACACATAAGGAAAAAGAGCTAATGATTATGTATAGTGCCACATCCAATCCAGTTCACAGCATTTTACCGAGAATCTGTTTACAATAGCACATTGTGGTAAAACAATACCTGTAAGATAATAAATAATATTACATGTGCTATTTAATTTTAATAATGATTAAGATGGACTTTGGCCATATGAAATGTTATGACGAACGAACGACGAACATGATAAAACAAGAAAGGCACTGACATTTTGGACGACACAAATATTTAGAAATGTGAAGAGATGGAGCAGTGAAACAGGTGTGCTTGCTTCATGCTTGATGTGGTACTCCCTTTACAGCTTGATGTGGTACTCCCTTTACAGCTTGATGTGGTACTCCCTTTACAGCTTGATGTGGTACTCCCTTTACAGCTTGATGTGGTACTCCCTTTACAGCTTGATGTGGTACTCCCTTTACAGCTTGGTGTGGTACTCCCATTACAGCTTGGTGTGGTACTCCCTTTACAGCTTGATGTGGTACTCCCATTACAGCTTGATATAATACTCCCTTTACAGCGGATCACAGCTAACAAACTGAAAGCCGAAATTCTGAATAACCAGTTCAAGTCAGTCTTCACAAGCGAAAACACCAACTTACCACAAGAACCAAACAGAAACATACCAGCCATGCCAGACATCATCATCACAACAGATGGGGTTGCTAAACTACTTCATGGCTTAAATCCAAACAAGGCAACAGGACCCGACGAGGTGCCCGCCAAAATCCTCCAACTTGCCGCCAACAAATTGGCTCCAGCCCTCAATCTAATCTTCCAGAAATCACTCACCACAGGGGAACTCCCACTCTCTTGGTTACGAGCCAACATCACCCCCATATTCAAGAAGAGAGACCGGTCCCTTGCATCAAATTATCATCCCATCTCCTTAACATCGATATGTTGCAAAATCCTCGAACACATTATATTCTCTAACATCATGAACCACTTTGACCAATACGCAATCTTAACAGACAGACAACATGGCTTCCGCAGAAAACACTCCACAGAATCTCAATTAATACTCACCACACACGATCTAGCTAATTCTTTAAACAACAAATCCCAGACTGACATGATAATAATGGACTTCTCAAAAGCATTTGACACCGTCCCCCACAACCGGCTTCTAAATAAATTAAACAGATATGGCATCCACAATAATACACACACCTGGATCTCAAACTTCCTTAAACGTCGCAAACAAAGAGTTGTTGTCGGCGGAGAACACTCGACCTGGACCAACGTTGTTTCGGGTGTACCCCAGGGCACGGTACTGGGACCGTTACTTTTCCTCACATACATCAATGACCTACCTGACAATATTCACTCCACAGTCCGTCTGTTTGCAGATGACTGTGTCCTCTATAGAGAAATAAAAAATGAGTCTGACTCACATGAACTCCAGAAAGATCTAAACCGGCTGGCGCAATGGGAACATGACTGGCAAATGCATTTCAATACACAAAAATGCTTCGTCATGAGAATTACACACGCAAGACATGTAAAACGCTACAGTTACACACTAGGAGATTCAACACTACAAGAAACTGACAGTCATCCCTATCTAGGAGTCTGCATCACCAAAGATCTCACCTGGAACAAACACATCCATCGGATCACAGCCTCAGCTAACCGCACACTTGCATTCATCAGACGGAATCTCCACTCATGCCCCCAAAACATCAAAACAACCGCCTACACAACCCTTGTTCGCCCACTCCTAGAATATTCATCATCCGTATGGGACCCCCACACCCAGGTTCTCATTAACAAAATAGAGATGGTACAAAGACGGGCGGCTCGCTTTTGCCACAACAACTACACATCCCGATAAACTGGGTGTGTGTCAGAAATGATAAAAAAATTACACATAGAACTATTAACAACCAGAAGAAGAAACAGACGGCTCACCATATTCCACAAAGCCATCCACAGTCATCTATCATTGCCTGTTGCAAACCTCCTCCAACCCACCAAACGCCATTCACGGCATCTAAATAGCAAAGCCTTCAACACTATACACGCGAGCAAAAATTGTTACAAATTTTCTTTTTTCCCCGAACAATAAAAGATTGGAATTCATTACCAGACGCAATAGTCAACATCACAGAACCACAGCAATTTAAGCAAGCACTCACACACCTAGCCCCAAACAAACATGACTAAATAGCATTCATACCCAACCCTGACCGTTTGACTCCATAGGAGTGTTGGCCAGTAACAATACAAGACAAGACAGCTAAACTTGGATAACTAACTATCAATGTTTCGTTCCGCAACGCACATATATTGTTTGTCGCCGTTGATGAATTAAGACCAATGTAGATTTCTACTGTGTTTGAAAAAACCTAATGTTCAGACGCATGTGCGAAGGATAGGTTGTCAGAGTTTTGTATGAGAAAGTAGAAGAAGCTTTCCCCACGATTGTTACGAATGTTGAAGTATTTTTTTTATATTTTACGTGTTACCGTAGTTGTTGCGCGCAAAATGGCGGCGTGGCTTTGAAGGATGACGCGAGGCTGACGTCACCATCCGAACCACCGTCGCTTCCGTTTCCGCAGACACGCTGAACACCAAGAAGCAGAGCGGCAGATCAACGATATGCCAGACCTCTCCTGGTTACCTTACGACCGTGCAATATTGACCATCGCCTGGGTGCTTTCGTTGACCATTCACCAAGTGGCAACCCTGGACTATCTACCGGCTTTGAATCTCGTGATTGACTCTCCAGAATGGTGCGGAACGCACATATACGCACGTAATGGATACGTATACTCACATCAAAAGGCGAGAGAGTTGGCGAGAGGGGACGTGAGTTTGAGATTGGAAGCGAAAGAAAACCACTATGCCATCGATGTCAATTGTTCTCTGACGATACAGGCTGGACTAGGTGAGTTGGCCGTAATAAGGCACTTGCAAGTAATTTGCTTTAATTAACTGGGCGCAGAATGCGTATTAAAACAATATTTAGTAACAGTGCACATATTTCCACACAACCCAATATTAACACGGCTTCCTGTGGTAGAGGGGTAACACGTATACAGACTCTAACAAGGAACACGCATTAAATCAGTACAGTGTCTAAATTTGTGTTATTGCATGCACGCACGCACGCACGCACGCACGCACGCACGCACGCACGCACGCACGCACGCACGCACGCACGCACGCACGCACACACACACACACACACACACACACACACACACACACACACACACACACACACACACACACACACACACACACACGATCAAAACGACCAAACTGTGCACCTTCCACTCATCAGAATCGAGATTGCTACTTCAGTTTCCACGAAGAATTGATCTAGAGTGCGCGACGGACGGAAAAACATGTGACTGTCTGTACATATTTGACGGAGCCTCGCGTCGCGATCCGCTGCTGGTGTCCGTATGCGGCTACCGGGAAGGTAAACATGTTATATTATCGCTCTGTACTGTCGTTACAGCTCGCCACTGATATTGCTTATTGCAAGAGCAGTCAATATCATCCTTGCGAAATATGTCTTTCTAAGTTACTGATCTCAGTGTGTGATTAAAAGACGGCACTAGGACTACATTAGCTATTTTGTAAATAGAAAACGTAAATATTGTAGACCAACATTATTTATGTCAGGTTTCTACTTGGACGTGCAGCAGGAGATCTGCCACCGATTGAATCGACGCAGTCAACGATCTTCCTCCTCTTTGTCGCGGATGGAGATTGCAAAAACGGGGAGGGTTTCATGGTGCAGTTCAGCGCCTTCCGAACCATTCCCCGTCGCCTGTCCGGCCAGGGGAAACCACATTGCCACCAGCGGAAAGAGTTCACGTGCGACACCTACCGGTAAGTTGAGTCGCTATTGACATGCAATTCTCAACGACTGTGTGTGCGTGTGTGCGTGCGCGTGCGCGTGCGCGTGCGCGTGCGTATGTGTGCTTGTGGTGTGTGTGCGTGTGTGTAGTGTGTGTGTGTGTGTGTGTGTGTGTGTGTGTGCGTGCGTGCGTGCGTGCGTGCGTGCGTGCGTGCGTGCGTGCGTGCGTGCGTGTGGATGAATGCATTTATGTATGTATATGCATATTTATATACGTACTTACACATGTATGGAATTAAACGGAATACTTAACTGTGTTGTTCTCTCGTTGTTCGCTCTCAGCTGCCTCCCAATGTCGTTTCTCTGCGATAACGTTACCCAATGCATTGATCGGACGGACGAAACTATGGTAAGTTAAGTATTTACAATTTTACTCTTCAACTATGCCGCCAAAAGTTAAACATTCCTATTTTTATTTTACGAATTATGTTCGCTACGTCTAATCTCGACAGATTACGTTTGATATTCGACACGTATACCACGCAAGGATCCGACCGTAAGGATTACGCTTGATATTCGACACGTATAACACGCAAGGATCCGGTCGTAAGGATTACGTTTGATATTCGACACATATAACACGCAAGGATCTGGTCGTAAGGATTACATTTCATATTCGACACGTATAACACGTAAGGATCCAGTCGAGCAATAATCATCATTGCAAATAATGCAGCCTCTTCGAAAATTGTGTTCACAAATAAGAAAAACACAGTTTTTATTTGCAACCCGGGTGCAATGCATAGGAAGATAAACATTTATCTAAACGGTCGTATTCTAAGGAACACTCGGCTGTTACTTTCACCAAGTACTCATATATGCATTCACTTATTAATTCATTATTTCGATGTTCACAATGTACTTATATATGCAAATGTTTTCGTTATTTCAGCCGGGATGTCGACGAGATGCGGATGTGTACTGGTTACTGCAACAACTGAGGAACAACGAGAAACTAACGACTGCGCTGTTGGTAGTGCCAATACTCGTTTCATCTCTCGTCGTCCTCTCTGTCTGTTGCTGTTTCGTGAGATGTCTACACAGACGACAGATAAATCGAGTGCACCACATATAGGCCTCAGTGACCGGTGCCGTGCCCGGCGTCAAGTACTGAAGCTCTCTGTCAAATGCCAAAATGACAGCGTCTCCATGCACAATGCCCACGTGACGTCACGAGAACTGGCATCCGCTGCATTTCAGGCAGAAAATGTGTTTTCTTTGATGTGAACCAAATTGCCCACCAGGGGCGCCACTCGCCATTTAACCACTGCCACAATTTACATTTTCTGCACATCTTTGTTTCGTTTGATTCCTTCTGAATTGTTGTCAAGATTTTTCTAAATTTCAGTTTCATACGACTGTTGATAGTGTTTTGATTGAAAATGTGTATAGTACCAAATTAACGTTCGTTTTTGTTTGGAACTATGTTACGTATACTCAAGTGCACAGTTGCAATGACGTAACACGTCGTAACCAACAATCGCATTGCCAAGCGGTCGTTTGTACCACTCCGCAACTGTTCATTTCATTGCGGCAGTGATGTACGACAAGTGGCGCCACTTGCGGGGAGCGTGGATGAGCGCAAGTTGTTGTAGTCACGCCTGGCTTTGAAATGGTGAACCAACTAGTCATGCCTGCATCACGTGTAACAGTCAAAGAGCATACGCAGGCGGCGTTATTCCTAGCCTCCGGTACCCAGGCTTCGAAATGTGGCGCCACTGTTTGTCGCACATAACAGAGCATGGATTCAACGTGTAGGTGTCGTTGTAACATAAATTGTGTATGCACGCAGATTCTGTGTGCATACGTAATTAGATTAATTAGGCTCTCATCCAGGGATTTGGGTAACTCATCAAATAAAAGTGAACTTTTGGCAGTTCATGCTAAGGATTCGAATCAACATTGCACTTTGATATATTTACACAACTGTCACACTGAAAAGTTAAATCATGCAAAATAATCTTAAAGTGTTGATAATAATAATGACGCTGATTGGTTGCTGGCGATTCGCGTTAGCGAGCGAGATTTCAATAAGTGAGACTACGCTAGTCCGTGAACAGTTTTCACTGATTACGCACAACATCATTTCCCCCATTTCATATTAATTTGGCCGTTGGCGACAGAGGGCGGCGCAGTTCAATATCGGCGAACAAAGCCACAACTAAATATAGTCTTCATTTGGAAAGTATCGTTGTGGTATGTATGTAGGCCGATCCACGAGGGACTTTGGCACCATAACGTAAAGCCCCGCTTGTGTAGTCTTGTTTGATTGGATGTGTACACAAACAGTTGCCTTCAGATTGGTGGAATAAAGTTTGCGGAAAATCAACAACATTCTTTCAGGAATATTCCGCCATAATGTACGACGTAAGGTACGACGTAATGTACGACGTAATGTACGACGTAATGTACGACGATGTATCCGGTTTAGTGTATCGGACTAACTATCAAAATGGAATAAAGGAAACATTTATCGTGTCGTTTATACGTTTTAAATCGGAACCTATAGGCTAGAAATCGATTCACCTGCACTGATACCAGTATGTCTTCGCAGATGTGGCAGTTGTGAATTTTACAAATCGCTCAATGCTTATATTTGTAACAACAATGGGAAAACACCAGTTATCTGCCATCTACACACGGGACACACTATTCACTTTGGGATAGATCTATGCCATCACAGTAAGCAGGGCTGCTATAGCAGCCAAATAGCATTTGCCAGTACTGGATTAACACTGTGTGTGGCATGGTGCCAACTTGTGGATTAACACTGTGGGTGGCATGGTGCCAACTTGTGGATTAACACTGTGGGTGGCATGGTGCCAACTTGTGGATTAACACTGTGCGTGGCATGGTGCCAACTTGTGGATTAACACTGTGGGTGGCATGGCGCCAACTTCTGGATTAACACTGTGCGTGGCATGGTGCCAACTTGTGGATTAACACTGTGTGTGGCATGGTGCCAACTTGTCTGATTAACACTGTGGGTGGCATGGTGCCAACTTGTGCATTAACACTGTGCGTGGCATGGTGCCAAATTGTGGATTAACACTGTGGGTGGCATGGTGCCAACTTGTGGATTAACACTGTGCGTGGCATGATGCCAACTTGTGGATTAATACTGTGGGTGGCATGGTGCCAACTTGTGGATTAACACTATGTGTGTGGCATGGTGCCAACTGCTGGATTAACACTGTGTGTGGCATGGTGCCAACTTGTGGATTAACACTGTGGGTGGCATGGTGCCAACTTGTGGATTAACACTGTTGGTGGCATGGTGCCAACTTGTGGATTAACGCTGTGCGTGGCATGGTGCCAACTTGTGGATTAACACTGTGGGTGGCATGGTGCCAACTTGTGGATTAACACTGTGGGTGGCATGATGCCAACTTATGGATTAACACTGTGGGTGGCATGGTGCCAACTTGTGGATTAACACTGTGGGTGGCATGGTGCCAACTTGTGGACTAACATTGTGGGTGGCATGGTGCCAACTTGTGGATTAACACTGTGAGTGGCATGGTGCCAACTTGTGGATTAACACTGTGGGTGGCATGGTGCCAAATTGTGGATTAACACTGTAGGTGGCATGATGCCAACTTGTGTATTAACACTGTGGGTGGCATGGTGCCAACTTGTGGATTAACACTGTAGGTGGCATGGTGCCAACTTGTGGATTAACACTGTGGGTGGCATGGTGCCAACTTGTGGATTAACATTGTGGGTGGCACGGTGCCAACTTGTGGATTAACACTGTGGGTGGCATGGTGCCAACTTTTTATGGGGTCCCTTATCGAGTGTGTGAAAGGGGAAGATCTAGAGGCGTTTTATTGACTATGGTGGTAACCCCGTTTTGTAATGTTTTTTTAACTTGGTATGAACATAGACATTCACATGTTGTCGACGATGGCGGCATACAAACATATACACAAGAACATGCAGCGTATGATGACACACAAGAAAATACAACATACAATGACAAGCAAAAATAGCAGCATATCAGAAAATAATGCTTGAAAATACAACGCCAAAAAGAGTGACCGAACAAGCTCTCCTGGGAAAATAAAGGGTGACATCCAAATACGAAGAGCGTGGTCAGACTCTAAGCGGCTAATCATGTTAATTATGATTGATTTTGTGGGGAACCCTTTTGTGTGTGGGTGGGGGTGGGTGGGGGTGGATGGGGTTGGTGCGAATGTGCCACTTGTACCATGGCATTTCCATTAAATCCCAGTCCTAACACGCAGGCCTGGCATTTTGATGGGGCCGCATGTGAATATATTTTCTCCGGGATAGAATTCGGGGGTTTAATCACAGTTAGAAAGATATAGTGCGTTTCCCCGTTTAAGTTGGTCACAACATAGTTTGCTGTTTGAAACAATCTGCAGCAGTATACTTTGCATTCATTAGAATGCATAGTTACGGTGGCATGTATTTTTCCATGAACGGAAAACAATTTGTGCTTCTTGACAAAACCATGCACACTTTTCCGAATCCAGTATTCACTTCTACCATTGCTAATGCAAGTTTGTGTTCACGAAACTGTATAGAACATAATGCATTTTAATCGTTAAGGACCGATTTTGGACTTTACCATAATAAATAACTGTATGTTAAAACATGGTTTCTACCACTGAAAGTGCCTCCTTGGGTAGTAGACACGTCAGTAATCTGCCATTTGATGGAAAATGTTTCCTTCTTTTCCCTATGAAATGGCCTTTTTATGACTTTTCCCCTAGTGACGTTTGCTAAAAGGCCCAGATCAAAACTTCTATATCAACAGTACATTGGAAACATATCTTGGCTGGCGGACCTCACAGTCTTACAGTGAAATATACAATTTTTTTTGGGGGAGGGGGTTCCTTCGCGCACCAGCACCATATGTAACTAGGTGAGGTAAGCATAGTATTTGGAAGAAGAAAAGAAACAATTAGTATTGGAATAATAAGACGGTGCTCCAACACACGACGTTCGTCGGCGTGACGTCATAAACGTGCAGTGACGTCATTAACGGACGGACCACTGAGTCGCCGTGCACGCGAAGGCTACGGTGGTTCTAGGAAAGAGAGCGGCGCCAAGCTCTGCCCAGCGCCTTCACCGCTGACATCATGTCAGGTTGTCATCGGTGTCGTTGCTCCGTTGTCTTGCTCTTCGCGACATCGGTCGTTTTCGCCGCAAAAGATGTCGGCTACGAGAGCATGCCACCGGATATGAATCTCTTCTCGCACCTGGTGATCGGCGCGTTGTCCAACTGCAATGGTCGTGTACTGCGACGCAATGGCTATCTGTACTCGCATCGCAGCGCCTTCGAGCGCCTTGTCGAAGGCGAGGACTTGGAGAGAAAGGGTCTCCACTATCCCGACGACATCAACTGCACGCTGAACTTGTGCTCCGGGATGAGTGAGTGATATGTTTGTTGGGTTAAATCCGTATTTTTAAATTGAAGCTCTGTATAAACATGTGCATTCATTTGTTAATTGACCAACATTATTTAAATGTCATTTTAGTGTCGTTATCTGTGACACTGCGAAACATACATACATCAAACGAAATCGGCTAGGTTTCGACGGAAATCTATGTAGAGTTTATATATGCCCGAGCTGTCTGCTTACATGAAGAGTATTGTTATTTGATTTTATACTTTTGTGGTGAAAAAATAGTATTTTATCAAGGCTGACGTTCCTGTAAATTTGAAACAAATTCGTATACGGGATAGGTCTGTATTCACCTCCAAAATCCCTTGGTTTCGTATTTCATCAAATGTGATTAGAATATCAACGTGCTACGCTACCTACCATATGCGTATTGCATATGGGATTTTTTTTATTTCGTTATCTGTTACCATTTTTATGTAACTGTGTGTTTGTCCGTGAGTTGGTGCTTGCGCATGTTAATGTCTCAATGTAGCAATTACGCTTTTGTTGGTTTAATTTCCAGTTTGAATTGCGCGCATCTCTCAGGAAGTTGACTAGAAACAAATAAATCCTAAAATGGTCTTTGTCCGTGAACTGCAACACATGAACTGCGCGTACCACCCACTGTTCCAGATTCACGGATACTGGTTCAGTTCCCGAGGCGGATCGTGCTGACGTGCTCCTCTGACAAGTCGACGTGTGACTGCCTAAACGTGTATGACGGTCCGTCGACAAGCTCTCCCCTGCTCAAGTCCTTCTGCCGCATCTACGAACGTAAGTACGCACTATGGCGAGAGACTCGCGTATCTAACGCAAGCCGAGGATCCAGGCCAGGTCTAGGATAGTTGGAACATTATTAAAAATGCAATAAATACACATACTAAACACGTTCGTGTATATAATCATTATTACACGTATATCACTTAGTTACTTGACAATAATCTTGCATAAATATAAAATTATAACGTTTTGTGATGAAAACCATAACATCACGTGACGTCGTGCGTGGGATGAGTTACGAAATTATCGCCCAATAGTCATAATAAACATACTGCTAAACAACTATTTGGACTATAT
Organism: Lamellibrachia satsuma; assembly: GCA_033239005.1. Lineage (NCBI taxonomy): Eukaryota > Metazoa > Annelida > Polychaeta > Sabellida > Siboglinidae > Lamellibrachia > Lamellibrachia satsuma. Next base: position 1,869,452 of record BSQZ01000087.1, on the reverse strand, counting down.
TACTTCTACTTATTGACGCCACTGTGCAGGCGGTAGGTCACGGAAAACACATGTTAAACGCTTAGTGCGTGTCTGTTTTATATCTGAAGTTATAGCTTCCGACACCCATATGCGTCGGACGGGGCAAAATTTAAACAGATTTAACAAGATTGCCACCCAAGGCAAGTATGAGGCAGCAACGAACCCTAGTCTGCACTCAGGGCAATTCATACCCGAGCATTTCGTACCCTATAGGGCTAGACGTTTCACCAAGGGTACAAATCGTGTCTTGTACGAATCATCTACAAAACGTACTCCGTTCTGAATCGTCTTTGGTTCGAAACGTCTCGGGTAGGAACTGTCTGGAGGAGAATAGTTGTGTTAGCTACGGACGATTTAGGGTTTCTATACCAACAGTGTTGGTCTTATGCTCAAACTCCCCACGCACCTAAGATATTGTGGGCCTAACCCGGTTTTCTGACGCGTATGCAGATACATCATCATCATCATCATCGTCGTCGTCGTCGTCATCATCATCGTCATCGTCATCGTCGTCGTCGTCGTCGTCGTCGTCGTCATCATCATCATCATCATCATCATTTTATTACTGTGAATATTCTGCTCACAGTTGACGAACTGAAGCCATTTGAATCGAGCGGACCAGACTTGACCTTCCATTTTAGGTTTGTCGCCGTCGTGCGTTTAACATTCATAACAATCTTATTCAACCAGAATATATGTTATATCAATGTTATGATTAATTAACATTAACATTAGCATAGTGATTACGGATATATACTTAAGTGCTCACTGCATCGCATTTGGCAGAATCAAATATATTGTTGGAACGGAATCAGTCGCTATTCCTGCAATATTAAAGTGTTAAGTCAATCAGCATCTTAATGAAATCTAATTGCATTGGTTCGAAGTGATTATTACCCGGAGTTTCAATGTATATTATGTGGATTAACTTAAACACGTTTGATTAACTTAAACAATAATATAATAATTTGTTCGATGATTTCATCAAAGCTAAATAGCACATTTGTACATACGAGCTGCCATGTCGTAGTGGTTACTAGATGCGTTTGATTTGTCCCGAAATGATTCTAAAACGAAACGAACAAAGAATTTAATTGAAGAAAAACCTTCAATGCCAACCATGAAGAAGCAAACACCACGCGCAGGTTTATATCCTTGTTATAGTGCAAGAGTTTTAGGCAAAACACCATGGAACATAAAAGTTCAATACCAAAGCTGATTTTTGCACCACAGATCCGTGAATGGGTCTAGAGTAACATACTAAAAATCCCCGTGAATCCACCTTGAGCTTAGCCTCGATTATCCAGGCTCCGCGCTGTGGCGCCACCGTTTGTCGCACACATCTTCGCCTCGGTGTAGAGCGGGGTTCTCATTGGGACGGAAATTATGTATGCGCCCAGAAATTGTGCGTGCAGATGTACATATACATACAGTAACATTACAATGAATACAATACATAATACAACGTTTATTCATGTAACCATTATACATAGTGCGTAATGTTGGTGAAAGGTCAGGGTGACATGATTTCCTACAGGTGTCTATCGAACTTTGTTGCAGATTCAAAGTAGAGCTTTCTTGAATTGTATTTTGGATTTCAAGTTTACTATACGTTCAGGTAATATGTTCCGGGTAGACACAACTCGATTGCAAAACTGTTTTTTTATCATGTCTAAAGGGTGTTGTTTTAAGTTTAAATCTTTTTAAAGTTGAAATTGTGTTATTCATAACATGGTTAATACGAGAAATTAGGTTATTTATGACCATGTCATTATAAATGACACGGGCGGCCGTCTTCCGGTCTACACGGTTTACATTACGTCAAAGTTATCGCTTCGGGAGCTGTACACACATTCTTCTTTCGTGTGTGTATCGATGTGGGGGGCACCAGAGACAACAATTGACATATTCATGTCGTCGCATTCATAATTAGCTAATTACAATGTCGTCCGGGCATTTGACTAATTTACAAAATAAGAGTTAGCTTTTATCAGTTGATACGATGTAATTCGAATAAATTTTAACATTGATTATATAGACACAACTCTCCGACTGAAAAATTAAATCAGGCAAAAGAATGTCGTGTAGCATCTCGATAATGACGCTGATTGGCTGCTGGCGCTTCACGGAAACGTCTTCACAGAGTGGAGTGGTGAGACTGGGTATCAACGAGACCACGCCTCTGCTGCCAGACTCTCTTCTCGTCGGATTCACGAAGCCGAGCGAGAGTCGGATAAGCGAGACTAACTTGAGTTAATGCAGAATTCAAGATGGCATCCAAGATGGCGTCCATGATGGTGTCCAATATGGCGACAACCTTTTTATTGAATACAACTTACGCTAGAGCACACATGTTTGTGTATAAGGTAAAGTTTCCACGATGTTTTATCCAACTAACACCACGGAGACCGTCTAGAGTCACCAGAACATGCATTTATTTCATGTTTGACTCTAACTTAACATTATCTCGTTCGACACTTCCAGAACGGACAAGAACTGTCGGAACGAAGAGGGATTCCAGCTGCAGTTCAGCGCCTTCAGAGGTCTCGGTGCACAAGCAGTTGCCGTGGTCGGCAATCACTTGGGCTTTCCGCGGCCTGGTTACACCAGCGACACCACCGCGAAGAACCGGTGCGACGCCGGGGAGGAGTTTGCTTGCGACGATTACAGGCGGGTGCGATTAACTTCGGCATAGCCTCAATTAACCGTGCTCCGTGATGTGGCGCCACCGTTTGTCGCACACATCATCGACTGGAGTCAAATCGTACTTTTCATTGTGAAGGAAATTATGTATGCCACCAGATTCTGGGTACATGCACTGTTATATTAATTAGGCGTTCGTCCGTGGATTTGGCTAACTCATCAAATAAGATTGAACTTTTATCAGTTTGTACGATGCAATTCGAATCGACTAAACTTTGACTATATTGACACAACTGTCACACCGGAAATTAAAATAATGCGGAATAATTTCATAGTGTAAAAGCTTTCGAAGCCAGGCGAGCCAGAGTCAGACTAACTTCGGCAGCGCACAGTCGGGTTCATTTCCGGCAAGACGGTGCCTAACATGGCCGACGTGTTTGGAGTAATGTTTTTGACCGAGATCGGTAAAAGTTGGCCCATTTTCGTCGATTTAGAGGTCGACCCACTGGAACGAAGCTAGCAGTATTATTCATAATCCTCTCACGATGTCACGCTGACTTTCGCTTTATATAATGTATTGTTTTCTTTAAATTGACGGACGAATAAAAAACGTCGTTTACAGGGTTGAAAGTGAAAGTAGCAAACTACCATTGATTCACACGGTGTAGTTCAAATAATAAATAAAGAACCAGATGAAGATTGCTGTCGCTAAAGCACGAACATTCTGACGCACGCAAACGCACACGCACGTGCACACGCACGACACCGAATGCAATACTCACACCGTATACCCGCAGGAATACGTCACGCCACACGTCTTGGTCACAACATAACTCTGTCTGTGATTTTGCAGGTGTATTCCGCGCACATTCATGTGTGACGATATCCACCAGTGCGTAGACCGAACAGACGAAGGAAAGGTGTGTGCAGTAGTGCGATAATACCATATACCGGGTACTCAGCGCAGAGCAGACCTGTTGTTTGTATCACCGTTCTTTAAAGATTCGCGTCGTATTTGATGGAGTCCGTGTATATAACAAGAACTAGGCAAACGTTTCAAAACGAATATAACGAGCCCTGTTTTATAACGCGTCCGCACGCACGTTCACGCGCACGCACGCACGCACGCACGCACACACACACACACACACGCGCGCGCGTGACGCACACGGTGTAGGTCGAATAGTAGAAAGTGAAAGTAGCAAACCACCAGTGATTCACTCGGTGTAGGTTGAATAGTAGAAAGTGAAAGTAATCAACCACGCATGCAAGCACGCAAGCATGCACGCACGCACACACAATTAGGCAAACTCTTAATGTTTGTCAAGAAATGTCTCGGTTTTAATTGCATACAATTACGGACTGCACTGTGTACTGAAATTTGACTAGAAACACGATAACGTTCGGTTTTTTTTAACTATCTTACGTATATCCAGTGCACACATGCTAAGTGTAACAAATTATATTTAACAACGATGTCGTCCGGCCTACCAATCTTTTATACAACTCCGCCATTTTGAATTTATAAACATGCTGTGGCAGTGGTGATATCAAAGAGAGTTTTGATGATATGGTTGTTGATGAGTGTAGCCATGAACCCGGGAGTACAATAATTACCTGTCCGCCTCTGTTCGACGACACGGCAGACTGGCTGCAGCCCCGAACAACAGCTGTGCAGAGCCGTGCTGGATATTCGACCGTTCTTCGGCTACATCGTCGCCGTCGCTGTCCTTGGCCTGCTCATCATCGTCTTGTCCGTCGTCGGTCTATGCTGGTGGTTCAGACTGCAAGACAAGGTGTGCAACGTCATCGGTCAGCGAGTCGTCGTGGTCAGTGGCCGCGGACGAGTGCACCCCGCGCCGGCACAGAAACCCACAACGATGGTCTACGCGTCGGAACAGGAGCCGACGATGCCGGTTTGTGCGCCAGCACACAAGCCCTCGCAGCCCAGCTATGCCCCGGAACACAAGCCCAACCCGTCGGGGAATATGCCGGGACAGAAACCCACGCCATCGGAAGAGAAGCCGAAGCCAGGCGTCCTGTCGTCCAGGCAAGCTTTCCCGTACGACGATTGCGTGCTCGTCTGCTCGCGCCGAGTGCCGATGGAAGCGGGCAACATGCCCGGCGGAGTCGTCGACCAGTGCTTGTAACGTAATCGAGTCCAGAGGCGACAGAAGCGCCGCTGTCCACTCACTTATACATAAGAAACATGCAGATGTTTTGATGTTGTCGCAACGATGATTTGACCGTTGTGTCGCGGCAATAACCGACGAATAAGCCTGGTTTCAACAGCAGCAACAACAACAACAACGACAACAACAACAACAACAACAACAACGACAACAACAACAACAACAACAACGACAGCAACGACAACAACAGCGACATCAACAAGTCGTTGTATTAGTAATACAATATAAAATCAACAAATGTTGGTATACGAACATCAGCCGGTGAACCTCCTCTAAATACTTTAGAAAGAACAATGACCTGTGTCACTATTTAATAAAATTCGTATGACGCGAGGGGTTGTGACGTAACGAGTCGACCTATTCGTCATTATCAAAACCACTGTTTGTTGTGACAAGAACACTATAAATGTACCATGACCGGAACATCTTAAAAAGTCTAGCGAAAATCGTACGGAAGCGGCGCCAGGTTCGTTGGCTAAACCAAGTTATTGTTAACCAGGTAACGTACAGAGTTTTGGGGTCGATTCTTTGCAAAATGACATCTGATTGTTGCATTCGAACGGTGGCCGGTAAGCTATGTCGCGGCGTTGGAAGACGACACGGCGAAATAACCGCATCGGTGGTTAAGTTTCGTTTACAAAGGAGACTTAGATCAAACTAACGCCAACGTGCTTGATTTTGTGCTCGCAAGTATGACCGATTGTTAGTTTGAAATAATAATATATATTTATCTTGTCTTTGTATATTAATTAGTCATCTGCACTTCGTTGAGCGTGTGTATGTGTGTGTGTGTGTGCGTAGCGGACGTCATCGAGATGCCGAAAAACCTGTTAAGCTGTCTGAAACAGTGCTGGAACAACTCTTGCCAACGTGGCACAGATAGCTCATTTTACGTTAGCAACACGTTAAGCCGATGATGGTTAAATGTCGACCGTCATGTTTTAATCACGGCCCTAACAGAAATTATTTTTAATTTATCTCGCATGAGCGCTAACCAACAAAAATTGTCTGCGTTGTATTTCGTAATAAAGAAACAAACTACAACAATTCAGTGTTGCTGTTGTTGATCTGGTAGTTATTGGCTACATGGCTGCTAGCTACGGCAACATAAACGAATATTGTAAAGATACCAACATATGAGGTAATCTTATTATAATCGACCGTAGGTATGTATGTTTGTATGCTTTGCAACTCCTCTTAGACGCTTTGCATCTCGGGCTCCAAATATTCAGGGGTTCAACTACGACCCCACGGCCGCGTCGTCGCAGTTTTATATATTTCGAAATTCACCCCGCTTTTGCCTTTCCACGAAAATCGAATTATCCTTTGAAATTACCCTTTGTAATTATTACGTACAATTGTCCGGAATGTTACGCGTACAATTACAGTACAATTGTGTTCACAGCGTCGTGCGTCATTCCGGTGATTGTTCGCAGTTACGTAATACAAGGGCATGGTATCGCATGACGTTACTGTAACTTCCCGTGATTGTTCGCAGTTACGTAATACTGTAACTTCTCGTATTACGTCGCAATTACGAAGAATCCATTAAGGTATTGACGAAAGGCAGCAGACATATATCAAGGCATAGATGGATATTTCTGTGAAAATGTTGTGTATCCTAACAATTTACTGTCACGTACGAACTACCAAGTTATCCCGTCCGGAGGATTAATATTTACTGTCACGTACGAACGACCAAGTTGTCCCATCTGAGAGATTAATATTTACCGTCACGTATGAACTACCAAGTTGTTCAGTCCGGAGGATTAATATATTTGCTAGTAATAATAATAATAACACTTCTTCAGTGACAAAGTCCTCAGCAACCCGAGTTCACAGCAAAGCAGAATCATTAAGGATGATTTCATAAATGCTTAAATATATTTAACAAACATTGTCCTGTAAAGAGTTTCAAAAACAAGTTATACAAATAAGATTCAACAAACGTTTAAAACGTGCTTGTGTCAAGAAAAAGAAGCTTTACAAAGAATTCATTTTATCTCATTGTCGTGAAGCTGAACTAAAGTAAAAATCTTGTAAGAAAAACTAATTAACATCGATATTAAGATTATCTGAAAAACCATATTACACTGTTAGATAAACAGAGAAATAATATAAAGGGCAAATATTAAACAGTGTACTCAACAAACAATTTAACATTCCAACATATCCTGCATATTTTATGAACAAATAACAGACACATCTCGAATAAGAAGGATATTGCCAATTAATTTAATAATTTGTTTTACAGACACTCTCTTTAAAGACAAACAATCGAGAAATCAACAGAGTTGAAGTCAGACAATTTTTAGATGTCTTGACGGTTGTCAAGGTAACATGGAATAATCGTATTTCTTTGGTGAAATCTGAGTTGTCTAAGTGTTGTGCCATTATGTACAGAGCCAGCTCTGTGATTGATAAACGTGACATGAAATCTGAATTGTCTAAGTGTTGTGCCATTATGTACAGAGCCAGCTCTGTGATTGATAAACGTGACATGAAATCTGAATTGTCTAAGTGTTGTGCCATTATGTACAGAGCCAGCTCTGTGATTGATAAACGTGACATGAAATCTGAATTGTCTAAGTGTTGTGCCATTATGTACAGAGCCAGCTCTGTGATTGATAAACGTGACATGAAATCTGAATTGTCTAAGTGTTGTGCCATTATGTACAGAGCCAGCTCTGTGATTGATAAACGTGCCATGCTTATTTTATACAACTCTTTTTGACTTATGTCATGTAGTGTAGTGAAATATGAGGCAACACATAGACTGGCAACTAGTGTCAATTGTTTAGTCTTCTTACCAAAAAGGTTGTACGGTTACTCTGTTGTGCCAAAACATTGGATCATACATCTAGATTATTTTTTAGTCTACATATTCTCAAAGTGTCAGATATAGTTGAGTTGAAAACTGTTGTTATTATGCTCAAGGCATATAATAATTCATTTTTTGGTCTATATATTCTCAAAGTGTCAGATATAGTTAAGTTGAAAACTGTTGTTATTATACTCAAGGCATATAATAATTCATTTTTTAGTCTACATATTCTCAAAGTGTCAGATATAGTTGAGTTGAAAACTGCTGTTATTATGCTCAAGGCATATAATAATTCATTATCAACGGGGGTCAAATACATTATATCAATTCCACCTAAAAAATATCGAAATAAAATAATTATAGACATATTCAACGCCACAGACACGTTTATTTTAGAGCTGCTTTATTTATTTATTTATCTATGTGCAGCTAAAATCAAGAATATCACGCCAGTGGTTTATGCAGAATGTGTTCTAGGAGTGGCAGATTCCGGTCATTTCTCCGGTTGACTGAGGGCTGACATGTTAACCAGCGTGACCGTTAAGAGGTCTGTGAAAATCGGGTAACATAGACTACGCATATTTTGTCAGAAAGAGGACTAGTTTAGTAAACAAAGGCCAAAATATGTTATTTAAGTGGAGTTTGGACACGAACAGACATATTATATTTGCGAGAATAGGCATTCGTTACGTAGGATTATTTAACAATATTGCACGGCCCGTTATTAAGATGTTGTGTGTTCAACAAGGTTTTCCTAGTAAACCAATGGCGCGATATTCTTAATTGTAGTTGCAAATGGTTGTTTTAGTAACTCTTATAGGTGCATATGCCTAAAATCAACAAATATGATATACGCAGCACATTATATTTTATTGATTATCTGTAGTGAATCATTTTAGTTAAAACGGTACATGACATTTCACCAATTCCAAAATTAGGTTTTCATTTCCAATTACAATGTAATTGAACCAAAGTCTGGGCCCACAATATGGTTGCACTCAAATACCGAAGGTGAAGACGTTTGCTGCGAGAAGGTCGGTCAACAGCGGAACGGATTGCTTGATGACGATTAGTAGAAAAGTAGAATCAGAATCGGAAATGTTTATTGGATCAAAAAGTATAGAACATAATATTACCATAGCGATTACAAACAATGTCATTCATAACAATTTCTAAGTTTAAATTCATATATGCAAAATAAGATAAACATTAACTAATTTATTATAATAAAACTAGGCAAGCTAACACATTTATACACTTTCTACGAAAAAAAACAAATGCGTCTATTCTCAATAAAAAAATCAACTTAGGAATAAATTCGGAAAAAAAATCAGACAAAATAAGTTGTGTGCACAGAACTTTAAAAATAATGAGCTTAGTTTTTATTAACATAAGTTTACACAAAGTAAGATTAATTTTCTATCAGGTAAGCCAGCTGCTGTGATAGAAAACCATGAAATAGAGCAAAATATTTTTACACTGCTTTGGATAATGATCCTGTTTTTTATTTTGCACTTTATTTGCAAATAGTACAACTCCATAGCTAACATTCTTCATATGAAGACTTAGTTCCAAAAACAATGCGCCAATTTATAATTAATTTATTTATAATTAACTTATTTATAATTAACTTATAGCTGTCTCCGCAGTGTGTTTAGACCTTTGCGAATCCGGTTTATTGATGATTACACCTGTAGTTTTCATGAGCATTCAGTTGAATAAAAGAATGCATACTTTTGTTACAGTCATTGAAAAAGTTGACATGGAACGTTAGATTGGGTAATTCGTGAAAGTGAAAATAGCCTCGATGAGATCACGTAAATTGTGCTGCCACCGTTCTGACACTGAATTTAGGCTTGGCCAAACATAAATTAATTTATAAGTTTATCCAACAATTTAATCAAAATTAAGTAACAGATTTGCACGAACAAGCCAGCAGGTCGCAGTCAGTAGTAGGTAGGTTAGAATTTTCCGGAAATTCAGTAACGAGGTGAGGGAAACATTGAATTCAGGAGGCACTTTTAAATTGCAAAACACAGTAGTCACCCGCGCACGCCATTTAACCGACAGAAAAAGAAACACACTGTGTCAATTGTCACTGGGTATAACTTGCAAAAAACAATACACATCATCCAGTTGAGGTGATAAACACAGAGAGAAAAAAAATATTGTTTCTGGGGAAGTTCATAACTAAATGTGCTCATACGATGTAGATTCTTGATGTAAGTTAACATAGCACCACCCTGGCGGTGAACTTGTAAGCAAATAGTCACTGCGTACTGCTGGAGGAAAAAGCCTAGAAGTGGCAGAGTTCCTTATAGGAATCACTCAGACACGCCAGTGTTTCCTCCAGGTCGCGTCTTTTCTTCGCCTTTTCCTCGTCCACCAACAGTAGTTCAACTACCTCGTCTTCGAATGCCTTTGTGGTCATGTGACGTTCGATCGTCCGGGAGAGCACCTTTATGAGAGTGTAGTGGATGCGCATTGGCACAGCGGCAGTGATTCGGTCAAGCGCACTCTAAAATCAACACCAGAATTTGCCTACAGTATCACTGTATGTTTTGACAGATTGTGCAAATGCTAGCAGCGTGAATATGTATGAAACATAAATTGACAAATACCTCAGGAGGGCCGGCTACACATAGATGAAAAACTTTTGGACTCTCGATAAGCTAACAGCTTCAACATAATCATTTATGAGAATGTTTCTCTTTTCACGTTAACATATTATTGAATTTCGGTTATCTAGCATGACAATATATTTTACTTATTGGGAACGAAATTAAAGGAACCATCTGAAACTTGGGTTCTAATCGGTATCTAGTGTCCATTTCCTTGAAGGTACTGCGTTATTGCGTAAATATTTTCAATGACATTTACATAATTTGTTGGTAAGCGTCAAAACGCCTGAGCTTTACCTCCCTATGACCACGGTGTGTTTTTATTTCTGCCGAACGATGGAAGGTTTGTATCCGTATAAAAGCCGTGGTTCTACTTACCTTGAAGTAGGCACATGTCTCTTGTAAGGTTATATTCGAACTGGTGTAGTCAGTGCCGTGTGCAGGTGGCCATTTCCACTCTGGAACTGACAGTATGAGAACTCTTTATGCACGTGAAATAGACTGGTGCCAATTTCAGAAAACTTAAACCCTGTAGGCATTTTTAAGTATAGTATGGGTGCTCACATCCGGCGCCATTTATGTTGTTGTCAGTCAGGGAGGTGAAGGACCTCTCCAACAGTTTGTTGTCAGTTAGGGAGGTGAAGGACCTCTCCAACAGTTTGTTGTCAGTTAGGGAGGTGAAGGACCTCTCCAACAGTTTGTTGTCAGTTAGGGAGGTGAAGGACCTCTCCAACAGTTTGTTGTCAGTTAGGGAGGTGAAGGACCTCTCCAACAGTTTGTTGTCAGTTAGGGAGGTGAAGGACCTCTCCAACAGTTTGTTGTCAGTTAGGGAGGTGAAGGACCTCTCCAACAGTTTGTTGTCAGTTAGGGAGGTGAAGGACCTCTCCAACAGTTTGTTGTCAGTTAGGGAGGTGAAGGACCTCTCCAACAGTTTGTTGTCAGTTAGGGAGGTGAAGGACCTCTCCAACAGTTTGCCAACACCACTTTTTTGATTCAGTACACCCATGTCACCATAAAACCTTTGTTAAGAGATCATTGTTTTTTTGATTCAGTACACCCAAGTCACCATAAAACCTTTGTTAAGAGATCATTGTTTTTTGAGTCAGTACACCCAAGTCACCATAAACCTCTGTTAAGAGATCATTGTTTTACTAATTATTAAGGTGTTTGTCTATTTCCTGTCTAAATTGGGCAACATTTTCTTTTTGTCATTTATGTTCACGTTTTGGATTCAACATACCCAAATGTCACCCAAAACGTTTGTTGGCATGCTTTACTAAAATGTCTACTGAACCCTTTGGATGAAACATAATTTGTAGGCCTATTTGAATTTCGGCACCAGTCTAAAGCAATAATATCCAACGCCAATACTCGACCGACTATCACATTGACAGGTAATAACAATTGACTATCACATTGACAGGCAATAACGATTGACTATCACATTGACAGGCAATAACGATTGACTATCACAGTGACAGGCCAGTAACGATTGACTATCACAGTGACAGGCAATAACGATTGATTATCACAGTGACAGGCAATAACGATTGATTATCACATTGACAGGCAATAACGATTGACTATCACAGTGACAGGCAATAACGATTGATCATCACAGTAACAGGCAATAACTATTGACTATCACAGTGACAGGCAATAACGATTGACTATCACAGCGACAGGCAATAACGATTGATTATCACAGTGACACGCAATAACGATTGACTGTCACAGCGACAGGCAATAACGATTGTCATAACTTTACGTAGACGCCCGTAGCCCAAGATCGACCGGCATGGTATCGTTTTTTTTTCAATGAAGTATACGGGAAGTTTGAGGAAATAGCATAAGCTGTTTCTGTCTGAGGATTACAGCGTGACAACAATACACAACGACAACACATAGAAATACAGGCAATTGTAACACGTTAGAACTGCATTCGGAAATGTTCCTTCTCGTCAAAAGAAGATTTAATTTGAATACGTGCAAACTACATACATATGACAGTAAATGAACGGAACAAATTGTCTACGGATTGTGTAATTGCTAGCACCGAGAATATGTTTAAAAACAAGGTTGATACATATTTCAGGAGGGCGGGTTACACATAGATTAAAATGTTATGGACTCTTGATAAGCCAATGGCTTCCTTGTCCACTTGCCATCTGCGTCTTTCCCTTGAATGGCAATCTTGTTAAATCTTGTTAAACTTATAGTCACCTGATCAATGTCATCAGGATGGTTGGAACAATGACTAGATATAATATATTATGATAATATAATCCCATTTATGCTTTTTGTATATGTTTTCCTCCAGTGCTTACAATCAGCGGCCATTCTGAAGAAAAGAACGTCCGGGATTATGACCATGTACTCGATTTCGAACAGCTGTGCAATGGCCGCCTTGCATTCGTTAAATGCCGCCTTCCGCAAAGTTTCCACCCACTCCTACAACAATAATGACTTAAATCAGTTTCGCCGTGCTTAGGGTCTCATTGAGCGAGCCAGCAAGCCAGCGAGCCAGCGAGCCAGCCAACCAGCCAGCCATGCATACATACTTATATACATACATACATACATACATACATACATGCGTGCGTGCGTGCGTGCGTGCGTGCATACCTACGGTACGTACATACATACATTATACATGCATGAGTGGATGGATACACACACACACACGCACGCACGCACGCACGCACGCACGCACGCACGCACACACACACACACACACCAAACACACCAAACACACCACATCACATCACATCACATCACACACCCCACACACCCCACACACCCCACACACGCACCCCACGCTCGACGCGCCACGTACCACGCACCACACACAGACACACACACCCACACACACACCCACACCCCATCCACCCACACCCACGCCCACCCCCACGCCCACCCCCACGCCCACGCACACGCACACACACTGACCTGAACTTGTTCTTGCATAGGCGGAAAATCGGTGAAGAAATGATCGGTGAGTTTTCGAAGGAAATTGTCAACTTCGTGGTTATAGTCGGCAAGGCATTGGTTCGCTGGCAGCAGGTACTCCTGTAGACATTAGGTTAAGCGTTAACATGGTTATAAAAAGACGCATAGCATAAATTCGTCGTATTTAGTTATCACTGTTATCATAGCAACTTATTTAACTATGGTAACTGCTAATTAGAATGTAATATTCGGAATAGCCAGCAATAATGTGATAAACTGAACTAAAAAAGTAACTAGATACAGCAGAATGTCATTAAACATACACTGGAGCCACACGTCATGAACGTTATGGGCTGTTACCATTCAGTACGCTCGGATAATATGAGAAAGCGAAGGATGTGTTTCGTCGGCCACTAAGGGAATGAAAACGAGCCAGTGTCTCGAGTGGTTCACTGGGTACCAAAACATGGAGTAAGGAAGTCTGGGAATGCCTGCATTCACACACACTGACAGCCTGCAACTTAGGAGGATATTGACATAGCAATGCAATATAAAACAATTTGGAGCGTTGATGTGATTCGAGGAACTCGCTCGACATAATCAAATAAGCAAGCAGTGTGGTAAGCGGAACTAAGGAATATTGCATTATACATTTAATGGACATAATTACAGTTATCAAAGGAAATATTTAGGCCACGTGATGAGAAAGAGAAAAGAAGAATATCTAACGACAACGGGAAAGATTGAGCGAAAAGATAGAATGGTCGATAAATACTTTAAATCGTTGATGATTTGGCCGCCTGGCAAGAGTACAAAACTATTAAAAGATACACGTCATCGTGGAAAATGTTGGGTGATGATCGCCTGCAGCAGACACGACACCTGATGCTGGTGGCGATGGGTTATCTGAGAATCAGTCTCTTGTCAAAGGTAGGACATGCATCATACCTCGAGTAGGGTGCAGATGACCTGTTGACACGCCCGATATGGCAAGAAGTTTGGCAGCTCCACGGTTCGGTGATCCTTGATTTCCTTCCCGATTAGCTTGAGCAGGGCCCCGTCACTCGTACCTGCCCACATTATTTGGATTATTATTATTATTATTATTATTATTATTAATCATATATAATTTAAGCCCATTTTATATGAAGTTTACAGCATTGTTTTCCAGTGGCCTAACTGTATCTCGAACTTTCTGTTTATTCATGTTCGTACAGTATATGCGAAGCAAGCAGCTGCATAGGCCATACTAGTATGTCATAGTTTTATATATCGCACATTTGCAACTACTGCACACCATAGCGTGAGGGACAAGTTAGGGTTAGGGTAATATGTGATAGACGCTGTCCGGCACGCTGTGAAGTCCAGTGTAACAAATCCCGTTATTACACACACGTTCAATACGTGCTTATGATATTGGTGATACGGACAACGAGTTATTTACGTCATGATGTGGCTATCGGAGCTTATACAAAGAGAACTTCATAAAATGTCAAATATCATTAACAATTTCAATAATAACGGTATTTATTATATCACTGACAGTATTTATGATTTATTAATAGATTCTGCAAAACAGATAGGTTGTTTTCGTGCTACGAATCGCAGTAACGTAACCGTCAAGAGTAGAAATAATAAAAAGCCTTGGTTTAATCAATCTTGTAGGCATAAGAGCAATACTTTGCTGCAAAGCTAAACCATACCAACGTTCACTCAGATATAAGTAACCTACAACTTAAATATGCGTGTAAAGAATATAAGAAGTCTTAAAAATAAACATCCTAAGGCTTATTGGAATTTAATTAAAGGGTCTTCAGTTAAGGTTAAAAATGAGCTTCAACATGATAATTTGTAATCTTTTGTTGACCACTTTAAAATTTTGAATTGTAATGATGTAATTGATAATGAAGGTTTTATAGACATTGATGCTCTAATTAGTTCAGCTAATAATGACTTTATAAATGCTCCATTTACTGATGAAGAAGTATTAAAAGCTACACGCAGTTTAAAAAATAAAAAGGCATGTAGTTCTAATCTAACACTTAATGGATTCCTTAAAGCTTCCACTCCTAAAATGTTATCTGTATTTACAACTTTATTCAATTTTGTTTTAGAATCAGGTTTTATTCCTAAGTCATAGATATGTGGATTTATTAAGACAATTTATAAAAATAAAGGTTCTATTGCAGATGCAAATAATTAAGAGGAATAACCGTCCTCAGTTGTCTTGGCAAACTATTTACATCTGTACAGGTTGAATGAGTATTTAGATAGCATGGATATGATAGGAGAAGAACAAGCAGGATTTATGAAAGGTTATTCCACTTTAGATCATATATTTGTTTTTTAAAAGCTTAATTGGTATATACTTATCAAAAGGTAAAAAGCTGTACTGCACTTTTATTGATTACAGTAAAGCTTTTGATGCCATAAATAGACCTGTTTTTGGAGTAAACTTATAAACCATAACATTAATGGTAGAATGTTAAATGTAATATACAACATGACATTTGTATACTAAGGCCAAGTCTTGCATTAAAATCAATGATAGTTGTACGTCTGCCGTCTTTGAATGCAATCAAGGGATGAGGCAGGGGAGAAACTCTAGCCATTGTTATTTGCAATTTTTTTAATGGCATGACAAATTTTGTTAGAAAATTGTTTAAGGTTTGACTATGTTTTCTGATCTCATTAATGACAAACTTCAAACTAATGACGTATGTGTTTTTCTAAAGTTGTATCTATTATTGTATGCAGATGATACTATCAAAATGGCGGAGTCAGCCACTGAACTTCAGGATTGCTTAAATGCAGTATCTCATTATTATAAATTATGGTCTTTAAAAATGAATGCAACTAAGACATACGTTTTAATCTTCTCTAAAGGTAAAACCCGTAAAATTCCTACATTCTCTTTCAATGAAACATACCTCGATGTTTGTTTTGACTATGTTTATCTTGGTGTCAACATGAATTATAATGGAAGGTTTGTTCTTGCCAAGCAAAGGCAATACGTGCAAGCACAGAAAGCTATGTATAGTTTGATTAACAAGCCACAACAATTATTTCTTCCAATTGATATAATATTTCATATATTTGATCATACTGTTGTGCCAATTTTATTACATGGTTGTGAAGTATGGCGGTATGAGAATTTTTATACCATTGAACTCTTCACTTGGAATTCTGTAAAATGGTATTACATGTCAACAAATCTAGAAATGTATGATATATGGCGAACTAGTGATACAAATTAAGCAAAGGATGGCCTATTTCTGGATTAAGCTAGCACAAGGAAAAGATTCAGAGTTATCAGTGATAATATACAGATTCAACTTAAATAATAACAGTGAGTATGAATCACCTTGGATAAAAACTGTTCAAAATATTTTATATGAAAATGGTCTTTCGAACGTTTGGTATTTTCCTAATGTCGTCAATCACAAATGGCTAAATAATTGTCTTAAAATCAGACTTCATGACGAATATATTTAAACATGGTCATCAAATGTATTTCACAATGATAAATGTATTACCTATAGAATATTTAAAGAAGTATTCAAGTTTGATTTCTTTTCACTCAATTTTGGCTGGGTAACACAAAACAACTGAAATAGGCAGATGGTTCAATATTGATAGAAATGAAAGGTATTGTACTTTGTGTAATAGAAATGAGATTGGGGATGAATTTCATCTGTTGTTTCAATGTGACACTTTAAGAGACCAGAGAAATAGATTTCTGACAAGATATTTTATTAATCACCCTAATTCTGTAAAGTTCTTTGTGTTGTTTAATATTCATAGTTTAAATAAACTAATAATTTGTAAGTTGATCAAAATAATAATTGGTAAGTTTAATTAACACTGACTGTTCTTATTATTTTTAAATGTTTTGAATACTTGCAAGTACTCTTGGTATTGTATAATTATCTCATACACCATTGTACGTATGGTACACCATTGTATGTATGGTACACCACTGTACGTATGGTATTAGAGAATAAAAACTTGAAACTTGGTGGGCACCATTTGCTGGATTCACGTGTACCCATGTTTGCTATGCCATAAAAATAATCTACAGATGTTTGAAACGTATTGCCGGTCAAATATGACCACCAGTTTAGTGATCATCGATCTTACTTTGTGGTTCCCCAGTGCCATTCTCCGCTGCGCACGTTATATAACAACTGAGGAGGGAGCATAACAACATATTTTAAATCACATTCAATGAGGAGGGAGCATAACAACATATTTTAAATCACATTCAATGAGGAGGGAGCATAACAACATATTTTAAATCACATTCAATGAGGAGGGAGCATAAAAACACATTTTAAATCACATTCGACCATGCAGTATGTACAGTAATAAAATCAAGTATGTATACAAAGTAGATATTGAGTGATACCAAGTGTTATATATAATAGAATCATGAACTTCACACCAGCAGTACGTGGCGAAGTTATGTAGGAATTAAATAAATATGGTAATACAATGTGGCAAATATTAAAAAAGACTGCGACAGATTTGATAAATGATGTTTCTATGACTGATTCAGAAACTGAATGGAGGGTGGAATGAAAGACTTAAGGGCACGCTAAGTTCTTACAGTGGGCATTCTGTATCTCCTTCCTGAGGGTTGGTCATGTCAGAAGTGGGTGGGGTCAGATAAGATTTTCTTTGCCATTTGCAGGGTTCGTGACTTACATAATTGCTGTTAACTGGTGTCAGGTATGCAACATCCAGCGATTTTGCAAGAAATGATATATAGCTTATTAAGTTTTTCTGTTTTTGACTAAAAGGTTCCCCACTAGCACATAAGCCCGAAAGTCATAGCACTTTTTTTACAAATGAATCATGAAACAGAGACAAAATGGTTTTTTTTCTACATGCATTGAATTGAGTTTTCTCAGGAAGTACACTCTTTGCTGGCCTTTCTTGTATAGATTTATTGTATTATCATCCCACCTTAATTTGTCATCAATTGTAGTACCTAGATATTTATATGAATGTACGATTTCTATGTTTTGCCCTTTGATGTTGACAAGATTGGCGTGATGTATACCTGATCAAAAGTCAGTTACCATCTCTCAACTTGAGGCAGTTGGCCATGCACTATGATACAAAATTATATACGTTTCATCTGTACTCGTTTTTGTCGCTTGAGATCAGACAAATAAGAGCAGTGACACTGCATATTTGAAACAATGGCAATTTGAACAAATACTTCTACAACAATTGGTGTACATGGCATACAGAAATGGTGACAGCACACCCCCCCCGAGGGACACCGGTGGAGACGGAGACACAAGGCGAGCAGTGACCATTGACTTTTACATATTATGCGCGGTTGGTAAGGAAATTATGAAAAAGCATGACGCATTTTTTACCAACTCCAAGATCAATAAATTTTCTAATCATCAAATGCGGCTGATGTGTTTTAAATGCTAACGAAAAATCAACGATTAGGATACTAGCATATGAGCCTGGATGTTCGAGGTGTTCAAGAATGACATTTAACACGGACAAGGTGGTGTCTTCGTCACTGCGTTTAGTTCTGTACGCAAACTGCAATGGGTCAAGTTGATGTTGACCTCGGGTAACATATACATCAACACTATTCTCACAAATAATTTCATCAGCTGTGATGTGAGAGCAATATGTCTATAGTCGTTGAGAGATACAGGGTTAGGCCTTTTAGGAAGAGGTATACTCTCGGATGTTTCCACTGAAGCAGTAACTCAGTCAGTTCAACACACAATTGGAAAAACACTCGAAACACACTGCTCAGCTGCTCAGGACAATCCTTAAGTAGCTTTCCCGTTGTTCTATCAGGCCCAGCAGCTTTGTTTGTTTTCAGATTCTTAAAAACGCTGGCTACATCATGTTTAGATATTTCGATCATGTGGTCTGGGAGTAAAGTGGCATCTTGGGAAACACAGTTCCTCTCGGTTTCAAAATCATGACAGTCAAATTGACAGTAAAATGCGTTTAAGTCATTAGCAAAGTCGGTGGACAGCACAGCGTTTGGTTGAGTTGCTACAACCGAGGATTGACTTGACGCTGCGCCAAAATTGTCTTGTATTGTTCTGCTCAAAGTGTGCTTGTGTTTTGTTTTTGTAGCCCTCTTTGCATTTCCTTATAACTGATTTCAAATTTGTCTGAGTCATCTTTAATTTGACTCTGTCATCCTTCTGAAACACCTGTTTCTTAGCTTTCAACAACTGCTTGACCTCTCTACTCATCTACAGTTACTCATTTGGATAGATTTTAACAGTCTCTTTAACAGCCTTTTTCGGCAGTATCATATCCACACAACAGTTCATGTACTCAGTCACAGTGTCAGTCAATTCAGATATACTGCTGCACGAATCGTAAAAACAGTCCCAGATAGTACATTCAAAGCAGCCACGCAGTTTTTCAATTCCCTCATCATTCCACATACTTACAGTTTGTTTCCAGACAGACACACAAACAGATAGAACAGAGATGCTGGTTGAACTTATGACGTCATATTGTTTCAGACCGTTTGATGGCAGAATAAGAATGTTTGCTTAGTCTTACTTGGCATCATTTTGGTCAGTGTTTTTGCAAACTGCTCCATTACTGGTCTTGTTCGCAGCAACAGTCGCATGTCCGTCGGGACTCCTCTGTTGTGACCACCGCAGATCTTCGGGACACCCTGGTACTGCCCATCGCAAATCTGAACCAGTGCCTTGGTGAAGTCGAGGAACATCTGCGACAGAGGAACGAGAGCGATACGTATTGTTGAGATGACTGTATTGATTCCACAGCAATCTAGTCATGTATTACGAGAAAAATCATATTTATTATTATTATTGCAATGTCTGGTCAGTGACGGATAGGAATAGAGAAAAACTGATTACAGAGAAAATAAGGGTGTAGTGATATCAATGTACAAGAGAAGGGAGGGTGTAGTGATATCAATGTACGAGAGAAGGGAGGGTGCAGTGATACCAATGTACGAGAGAAGGGAGGGTGTAGTGATATCAATGTACGAGAGAAGGGAGGGTGCAGTGATACCAATGTACACGAGAAGGGAGGGTGCAGTGATATCAATGTACGAGAGAAGGGAGGGTGTAGTGATACCAATGTACAAGAGAAGGGAGGGTGCAGTGATACCAATGTACAAGAGAAGGGAGGGTGCAGTGATACCAATGTACAAGAGAAGGGAGGGTGCAGTGATACAATGTACAAGAGAAGGGAGGGTGTAGTGATACCAATGTACAAGAGAAGGGAGGGTGCAGTGATACCAATGTACAATAGAAGGGAGGGTGCAGTGATATCAATGTACAAGAGAAGGGAGGGTGCAGTGATATCAATGTACAATAGAAGGGAGGGTGCAGTGATATCAATGTACAAGAGAAGGGAGGGTGCAGTGATATCAATGTACGAGAGAAGGGAGGGTGCAGTGATATCAATGTACGAGAGAAGGGAGGGTGCAGTGATATCAATGTACAAAGGAGGGAGTGATATCAATGTACAGAGAAGGGAGGGTGCAGTGATATCAATGTACAAGAGAAGGAGGGTAGTGATATCAATGTACAGAGAAGGAGGGAGTGATATCAATGTACAAGAGAAGGGAGGGTGAGTGATATCAATGACGAGAAGGAGGGTGAGTGATACCAATGTACAAGAGAAGGGAGGGTGCAGTGATACAATGTACAAGAGAAGGAGGGTGTAGTGATATCAATGTACAAGAGAAGGAGGGTGTAGTGATACAATGTACAAGAGAAGGGAGGGTGCAGTGATACCAATGTACAAGAGAAGGGAGGGTGCAGTGATATCAATGTACAAGAGAAGGGAGGGTGCAGTGATACCAATGTACAAGAGAAGGGAGGGTGCAGTGATATCAATGTACAAGAGAAGGGAGGGTGCAGTGATATCAATGTACAAGAGAAGGGAGGGTGCAGTGATACCAATGTACAAGAGAAGGGAGGGTGCAGTGATATCAATGTACAAGAGAAGGGAGGGTGCAGTGATACCAATGTACAAGAGAAGGGAGGGTGCAGTGATATCAATGTACAAGAGAAGGGAGGGTGCAGTGATATCAATGTACGAGAGAAGGGAGGGTGTAGTGATATCAATGTACAAGAGAAGGGAGGGTGCAGTGATACCAATGTACAAGAGAAGGGAGGGTGTAGTGATATCAATGTACAAGAGAAGGGAGGGTGCAGTGATACCAATGTACAAGAGAAGGGAGGGTGCAGTGATACCAATGTACAAGAGAAGGGAGGGTGTAGTGATACCAATGTACGAGAGAAGGGAGGGTGCAGTGATATCAATGTACAAGAGAAGGGAGGGTGCAGTGATATCAATGTACGAGAGAAGGGAGGGTGCAGTGATATCAATGTACAAGAGAAGGGAGGGTGCAGTGATATCAATGTACGAGAGAAGGGAGGGTGTAGTGATATCAATGTACAAGAGAAGGGAGGGTGTAGTGATATCAATGTACGAGAGAAGGGAGGGTGCAGTGATATCAATGTACAAGAGAAGGGAGGGTGCAGTGATATCAATGTACGAGAGAAGGGAGGGTGCAGTGATATCAATGTACAAGAGAAGGGAGGGTGCAGTGATATCAATGTACGAGAGAAGGGAGGGTGTAGTGATATCAATGTACAAGAGAAGGGAGGGTGTAGTGATACCAATGTACAAGAGAAGGGAGGGTGTAGTGATACAATGTACGAGAGAAGGGAGGGTGTAGTGATATCAATGTACAAGAGAAGGGAGGGTGCAGTGATACCAATGTACAAGAGAAGGGAGGGTGCAGTGATACCAATGTACGAGAGAAGGGAGGGTGCAGTGATACCAATGTACAAGAGAACGGAGGGTGTAGTGATATCAATGTACGAGAGAAGGGAGGGTGTAGTGATATCAATGTACAAGAGAAGGGAGGGTGCAGTGATACCAATGTACAAGAGAAGGGAGGGTGCAATGATACCAATGTACAAGAGAAGGGAGGGTGTAGTGATAAATGTACAAGAGAAGGGAGGGTGCAGTGATACCAATGTACAAGAGAAGGGAGGGTGTAGTGATATCAATGTACGAGAGAAGGGAGGGTGCAGTGATACCAATGTACGAGAGAACGGAGGGTGTAGTGATATGAATGTACGAGAGAAGGGAGGGTGTAGTGATATCAATGTACAAGAGAAGGGAGGGTGTAGTGATATCAATGTACGAGAGAAGGGAGGGTGTAGTGATATCAATGTACAAGAGAAGGGAGGGTGTAGTGATATCAATGTACGAGAGAAGGGAGGGTGTAGTGATATCAATGTACAAGAGAAGGGAGGGTGTAGTGATATCAATGTACGAGAGAAGGGAGGGTGCAGTGATACCAAAGTACGAGAGAAGGGAGGGTGCAGTGATACCAATGTACGAGAGAACGGAGGGTGTAGTGATATCAATGTACGAGAGAAGGGAGGGTGTAGTGATATCAATGTCCGAGAGAAGGGAGGGTGCAGTGATACCAATGTACAAGAGAAGGGAGGGTGCAGTGATACCAATGTACAAGAGAAGGGAGGGTGCAATTATATCAATGTACAAGAGAAGGGAGGGTTCAGTGATACCAATGTACAAGAGATGGGAGGGTGCAGTGATACCAATGTACAAGAGAAGGGAGGGTGCAGTGATATCAATGTACAAGAGAAGGGAGGGTGCAGTGATATCAATGTACAAGGGAAGGGAGGGTGCAGTGATACCAATGTACAAGAGAAGGGAGGGTGTAGTGATACCAATGTACAAGAGAAGGGAGGGTGTAGTGATACAATGTACAAGAGAAGGGAGGGTGCAGTGATACCAATGTACAAGAGAAGGGAGGGTGTAGTGATACAATGTACAAGAGAAGGGAGGGTGCAGTGATACCAATGTACAAGAGAAGGGAGGGTGTAGTGATACAATGTACAAGAGAAGGGAGGGTGCAGTGATACCAATGTACAAGAGAAGGGAGGGTGCAATGATAGCAATGTACAAGAGAGGGGAGGGTGCAGTGATACCAATGTACAAGAGAAGGGAGGGTGCAGTGATACCAATGTACAAGAGAAGGGAGGGTGCAGTGATACCAATGTACAAGAGAAGGGAGGGTGTAGTGATAAATGTACAAGAGAAGGGAGGGTGCAGTGATACCAATGTACAAGAGAAGGGAGGGTGTAGTGATATCAATGTACAAGAGAAGGGAGGGTGCAGTGATACCAATGTACAAGAGAAGGAGAGGTGTAGTGATACAATGTACAAGAGAAGGGAGGGTGCAGTGATACCAATGTACAAGAGAAGGGAGGGTGTAGTGATATCAATGTACAAGAGAAGGGAGGGTGCAGTGATACCAATGTACAAGAGAAGGGAGGGTGTAGTGATAAATGTACAAGAGAAGGGAGGGTGCAGTGATACCAATGTACAAGAGAAGGGAGGGTGTAGTGATACAATGTACAAGAGAAGGGAGGGTGCAGTGATACCAATGTACAAGAGAAGGGAGGGTGTAGTGATACAATGTACAAGAGAAGGGAGGGTGCAGTGATACCAATGTACAAGAGAAGGGAGGGTGTAGTGATAAATGTACAAGAGAAGGGAGGGTGCAGTGATACCAATGTACAAGAGAAGGGAGGGTGTAGTGATACAATGTACAAGAGAAGGGAGGGTGCAGTGATACCAATGTACAAGAGAAGGGAGGGTGTAGTGATACAATGTACAAGAGAAGGGAGGGTGCAGTGATACCAATGTACAAGAGAAGGGAGGGTGTAGTGATACAATGTACAAGAGAAGGGAGGGTGCAGTGATACCAATGTACAAGAGAAGGGAGGGTGTAGTGATACAATGTACAAGAGAAGGGAGGGTGCAGTGATACCAATGTACAAGAGAAGGGAGGGTGTAGTGATATCAATGTACAAGAGAAGGGAGGGTGCAGTGATACCAATGTACAAGAGAAGGGAGGGTGTAGTGATATCAATGTACAAGAGAAGGGAGGGTGCAGTGATACCAATGTACAAGAGAAGGGAGGGTGCAATGATACCAATGTACAAGAGAAGGGAGGGTGCAGTGATACCAATGTACAAGAGAAGGGAGGGTGTAGTGATACAATGTACAAGAGAAGGGAGGGTGCAGTGATACCAATGTACAAGAGAAGGGAGGGTGCAATGATAGCAATGTACAAGAGAAGGGAGGGTGCAGTGATACCAATGTACAAGAGAAGGGAGGGTGCAATGATAGCAATGTACAAGAGAAGGGAGGGTGCAGTGATACCAATGTACAAGAGAAGGGAGGGTGTAGTGATATCAATGTACAAGAGAAGGGAGGATGCAGTGATACCAATGTACAAGAGAAGGGAGGATGCAATGATACCAATGTACAAGAGAAGGGAGGGTGTAGTGATAAATGTACAAGAGAAGGGAGGGTGCAGTGATACCAATGTACAAGAGAAGGGAGGGTGTAATGATATCAATGTACAAGAGAAGGGAGGGTGCAGTGATACCAATGTACAAGAGAAGGGAGGGTGTAGTGATACAATGTACAAGAGAAGGGAGGGTGCAGTGATACCAATGTACAAGAGAAGGGAGGGTGTAGTGATATCAATGTACAAGAGAAGGGAGGGTGCAGTGATACCAATGTACAAGAGAAGGGAGGGTGTAGTGATAAATGTACAAGGGAAGGGAGGGTGCAGTGATACCAATGTACAAGAGAAGGGAGGGTGTAGTGATACAATGTACAAGAGAAGGGAGGGTGCAGTGATACCAATGTACAAGAGAAGGGAGGGTGTAGTGATAAATGTACAAGAGAAGGGAGGGTGCAGTGATACCAATGTACAAGAGAAGGGAGGGTGTAGTGATACAATGTACAAGAGAAGGGAGGGTGCAGTGATACCAATGTACAAGAGAAGGGAGGGTGTAGTGATACAATGTACAAGAGAAGGGAGGGTGCAGTGATACCAATGTACAAGAGAAGGGAGGGTGTAGTGATACAATGTACAAGAGAAGGGAGGGTGCAGTGATACCAATGTACAAGAGAAGGGAGGGTGTAGTGATACAATGTACAAGAGAAGGGAGGGTGCAGTGACACCAATGTACAAGAGAAGGGAGTGTGTAGTGATACAACGTACAAGAGAAGGGAGGGTGCAGTGATACCAATGTACAAGAGAAGGGAGGGTGCAATGATAGCAATGTACAAGAGAAGGGAGGGTGCAGTGATACCAATGTACAAGAGAAGGGAGGGTGTAGTGATATCAATGTACAAGAGAAGGGAGGGTGCAGTGATACCAATGTACAAGAGAAGGGAGGGTGCAATGATACCAATGTACAAGAGAAGGGAGGGTGTAGTGATAAATGTACAAAAGAAGGGAGGGTGCAGTGATACCAATGTACAAGAGAAGGGAGGGTGTAGTGATATCAATGTACAAGAGAAGGGAGGGTGCAGTGATACCAATGTACAAGAGAAGGGAGGGTGTAGTGATACAATGTACAAGAGAAGGGAGGGTGCAGTGATACCAATGTACAAGAGAAGGGAGGGTGCAGTGATATCAATGTACAAGAGAAGGGAGGGTGCAGTGATACCAATGTACAAGAGAATCGAAATTGCAATAATAACAATGTAACAGATACACGAAGGTGCAGTGATGACAACGTACAAGAAAAATGAGGGTGCTGTGATAAGAACGTGTGGACAATTAAATATTCTTCAAAATAATTGTAACATGCAATAATAACAAATGATTAATACAAAGATACACCTGGATAAAGGACATACTCTGCCATCATGCTGAATCTAGGACAGATCTCTGTGAAGGCAGGTGCTGAAAACTCCTCCTAAATTCGGTTTTTTGCTCGTCTCATTTCAAATTGATTTTGTGAAAATTCAAACCTGCATATTATCCGCTACGACATGCTAGCTCGTTTGTTCAACTTTTGTATGCACTTTTTTGTGAAATCAGCAGACTATTTAATTATTTAATTCTGCATGCAGAATTTATTGAAATACAAATGGAGACGCTGAAAATTCACGAATTTCGCCTTTGGTGAAATTTATAAACTTTGTCATGTGATCGGCGAGAGGATGGATGGAAGTCACACCCATGATCAGCCTTGACCCCATAAAGTGTTTACCGTTTTGGATATCCACTATGTTGAACCTTACCAGATCTAATTACTAAAGTCAATTCTTTCGATGATTTAAACAAAAATACGTAATTTTTTAATTAAAACGACTGCGGATATTACTTGAGCTATTCACACACTACATATTAAGACATCAATGAACTGGATTAGCGATAGGCTAAATCAGTTGAGGGTGCAGTATAAAATAACCTCCAGCACTGTTGGGTTAATATATTACTGGAACTTAGCATACATTAGATATGCACTAAAGTAAAACTGTAGAAAGGACGCACCAATGAAGTGTACTTGCGTTTTTCTTCATGTTCCTTAGGTATGTTTCCGCCGAGGCTGTCAAGTGCATCTTCTGTTTTCTTCATCCTCTCCTGTGTCTTTGTCTTCAGTCTGGGCAGCACTTCCTGTGAACACAACACCAGGAGTACTGCTAGGTAGTTATCATTCCCCGCAACAGGAGCATATTCAGGGGGAGACTTTTGGGCCACGCCCCCACTGACATAACTATATTTTGATTTTTCCAGTATTTTTCCTTTGCGCCACTACTTGGTAGCTTGTGTGACTTGGCTTGCCCCCTTTGATCTACCACTTCCCCCATCGGCCCCCGTTGGCCTCACCCTTTGCTCCCCTTTGTCCTCACCCTTTGCCCCCCTCGACCTCACCCATTGACCCCCCTTTACCCCCCCTGCCCCCTTTGTCCCCCAATGGCCTCACCCTTTGCAAAATCCTAGACACGCCACTGCCCCACAATCCAATCATTAACATGCATTTGAACTCCAACACATTATTTAAAGTATCTAATTGGCTGTGTTTTCCATCCAAAGTTGTTGCTAATATATATCTACAACAATATTTCCGCCTTTTCATGTGCCAGCAACTTTGACACTTTTACAAATACAAAACAACCTTTACACACATTGCAAAGAGACGTAGACGGAGCATTATCATCACAATCCGGGTGTTAATCGTTCCTACCTTGATTCGTTCGACCAACTCACAGGTTAGTTTATTCGACAAACTTCCCATTCCTACGAGTGTGTCTGACAGCGACCTGTCAATGTATCAATGTGGGCAATTATTACAGTTACGTCATTAGTTTACGCCACATATTTTATATTTACACATTGTATTCAACTTAGATTGTTAAACTTTTCTAACTGTGTGTGCATGCACGCGTGCATGCGTGCACGCGTGCGTGCATTCGTGATTGCCGTTTTTGCCTCAGAGTAATCCAACGTGCAAATACAAATACATGCATTACTGTATAGGGATCATTCTCCAAATAGCATAGTCTTTGTTTCTTTGTTTTTTTTCCATCACATTATTTATCTCAATGCATTGTTTTCTGGTGTGTTGCCTGACATTAGGTCCGACTCATACAAATTGACACTTTTTTGTGATATGTAAGCGCAATTTTTTCGCCGGTTTGGACCGAAACCATCAAAATGCCACTGGTGTTGCTTGTCTACTTACACCCACTAAAGGAAATATTTTATGTAACTGAAAAAAAAATGATTGCTTCCTATAACAGGAGTATAGTCACGTATCTTATTATCCATGACTCAACAAGTTATTTTGAATTACTGAACTGGTATTTTGTCGGGAATCAGTGTTTTAAATTTTTTTGCCACTGGCATTACTCTGCGTGATCTCAGAGCTTCAACATTCAATAGAATCAGGAGCATTTCTTATCCTTGTCATGAGCGAGACATGTCGGCAGGAGCCCCATCGTACAAGAGGAGTGGAATCGAAGCGAAAGTATGTTCTTAATCTTAGCCACAGTGGGGTATTTTCCGACTGTGACGCCTCTGCTAAAATACCTACATCGAAAGGGTATGCTATTTGGAATATGGCCAAGATATGATGAAATGTGCTAGAACAATACCATCCAATCATTACCCGTGCAAGCTAATGCACAAGAACAATATATGTTCCACATAACTCACTGGTAATGTGCTTGTTCGTTGAAGTAACGCCTTTCGTTGTTTGCTGCTTCCTGCAGCGTCACATGTTTGTCGATGTCTTCCTGCGACCGCAGCTTCACGAGGACGAAGCCTTTCTCGATCTTGTACTTCACAGGATTAGTCGCCATATCTACAATGGTCTTTTCGGCGCCTCTGTCCACCAGGTCCACCTTAGTGAGGACCCCTGAGACATAACATATGTAAGTAAGTAAACATTGTATTAATGTCTCACTCCATGCCCGGGGGTTACTCCTTATACTGAGGTATACATGTATGTGCCGCGCAAATGCCCCTGTTTTTGGCCATTTTTCTCTCTCTGTCCGTAAAAAAATTAAAATTTTCTCTCTTTGTGCCCCAATTAAACCTGATAATTCTCTCTTTCATCGAAGAGGAAATTTCCCAATGAAAACGTTCCGCCCGGGCTTACCTTACACTTATAGATATTAGATAAACTGTTCAATAATTCTCTCTTGGTGACCCTAAATTTCTTGATTTCTCTCACTCTCCATGTGTTCCACGGGGCTCTGGTGGCACACCCCACCGCTTTCGTATGACAGTACCCACCCGGGACTGTCACCTAGCCTCCGGGCTCCATGTAGACCTACACATGCATTACATCACAAAACATAAATAGATTATACACATAGGAGACATCTTGTACATCGAACAGTCAAAAGCGACGTTTGAGAGACTATATATTATTAAAACATCATGATAATATATAATACGAACTTGCTGGCAAGCCACAAAAGTGCAAGTCAAGTTGAGTCTCTTATCGATGAGCTCTAAATCCAAGTAAAGTCTCTGTTAATATATCTCTGAACTCCAAGTCAAGTCACTAGGGTTCACATTGTATGTCAAGTCGCACTTGTACTTCATATCTATTGAAATATCTATGATAAAACGGTCAATTGATTATCGATATTATTTATTACGATCACTTTTATTTAAATGAATCATAGTGTAGAGTTTCGGCGTTTCCAACAGGCATTACGCACTGTAATGACAATGTGACAGCAGACTGACGTGACTATAGATTACATTTGAGAAAGGATTCGCATGATAATGTCATGATGAATGAACCTCCACCAGAATGTTGGCAGCCAATCAGCACCAACCAGGAAGCTGTTTGCTGCGTCATAAACATTTATTTTTATTTACTTATGGAGCTGTGGCAGCTTCTTTCCTTTCTTTACCTTCTTTCCCTTCTTTCCCTTCTTTCCCTTCTTTCA
Source organism: Lamellibrachia satsuma (assembly GCA_033239005.1). Lineage (NCBI taxonomy): Eukaryota > Metazoa > Annelida > Polychaeta > Sabellida > Siboglinidae > Lamellibrachia > Lamellibrachia satsuma. Next base: position 1,839,897 of record BSQZ01000087.1, on the reverse strand, counting down.
TTTCTTTCTCTACTTTCTCTTCTTTCCCTTCTTTCTCTACATTCCCTTCTTTCCCTTCTTTCTATACTTTCTCTTCTTTCCCTTCTTTCTATACTTTCTCTTCTTTCCCTTCTTTCTATACTTTCTCTTCTTTCCCTTCTTTCTATACTTTCCTTTCTTTCCCTTCTTTCTATACTTTCTCTTCTTTCCCTTCTTTCTATACTTCCTCTTCTTTCCATTCTTTCTATACTTTCCCTTCTTTCCCTTCTTTCTCTACTTTCTCTTCTTTCCCTTCTTTCTATACTTTCCCTTCTTTCCCTTCTTTCTATACTTTTTCTTCTTTCCCTTCTTTCTATACTTCCTCTTCTTTCCCTTCTTTCTATACTTTCTCTTCTTTCCCTTCTTTCTATACTTTCCCTTCTTTCCCTTCTTTCTATATTTTCCCTTCTTTCCCTTCTTTCCCTTCTTTCTCTACTTTCTCTTCTTTCCCTTCTTTCTATACTTCCTCTTCTTTCCCTTCTTTCTGTACTTTCTCTTCTTAACCTTCTTTCTATACTTTCCCTTCTTTCCCTTCTTTCCCTTCTTTCTATACTTTCCCTTCTTTCTATACTTTCCCTTCTTTCCCTTCTTTCTATACTTTCCCTTCTTTCCCTCCTTTCTATACTTTCTCTTCTTTCTCTTCTTTCTATACTTTCTCTTCTTTCCCTTCTTTCTATACTTTCTCTTCTTTCCCTTCTTTCTATACTTTCTCTTCTTTCCCTTCTTTCTATACTTTCCCTTCTTTCCCTTCTTTCTATACTTTCTCTTCTTTCCCTTCTTTCTATACTTTCCCTTCTTTCCCTTCTTTCTATACTTTCCCTTCTTTCCCTTCTTTCTATACTTCCTCTTCTTTCCCTTCTTTCTCTACTTTCTCTTCTTTCTCTTCTTTCCCTTCTTTCTATGCTTTCCCTTCTTTCCCTTCTTTCTATACTTTCCCTTCTTTCCGAACCCAACTTTGCTGAAGAATATCAGCATCATTCATCAAGACTCGAATCGAGTCCAAATTCCAAGCGATGGGTTGAAAAATCCAAGTAAAATTGCAACTCGTTCAAACGGGTGACTCGACAATCAATTGTTTGTTCGATCGGTCATTCGAACAGTGATTGTTGCGTTTGGGATTAAAGTACTAATGCTACGATAACTAGAGAGTTGGAGCACTGACACCATTCATTGGGGCAAAGCTAACAATAACAAGTGAATTTCAAAAACACCATCAGAAATTGTTGGCATCCTCCACTGCCATCGTAAACAAACAGTGTGATTTATAAAATAATAATAATAAAATATGATATTTATATAGTGCCAAAATCATCTAGTGCTCTATGGCGCTGTACAATAGTGTATATATATATATATATATATATATATATATATATATATATATAAACATATATATAAACATATATATATATATATATATATATATATATATATATATATATGTGTGTGTTTGTATATATGTATATATATATATATATATATATATATATATAAGCATATATATATATACACACAAACTATTGTATATATTATGTTAAATTAAATAGTCAAAATAATAAATACAATCAAATTAAATTAGGGACAATACAACTAAAATGTATGCATGTAATTAAATAATTAAAATACTTAATTACATCAAAGCAAACACAGTTTGAAGAAATAATAATAAACAAAATAAAAGCCGGTAAACATAAAGTTCTATCATGTATACTCCTGCTGGAACAGAAAGGTATTTAACAGCCGTTGGAAGCTTATGATCATTACACGGGTAAGCCACTACAGTGACACATACCAATTGTTCTTTTGCCTTCAGGATCCGCACTCCTAGCCAGACTCAGCGCCTTTGTTGTGGCAATCTCCGTGTTAGCCGAAACTACGACCAATATCAGTGCTTCCGGTTTGATGATGTATGAGCAGACTAAGCCTTCAATCTGCAAACAGTGCCAAACAACACATACATTATAAACATATTCAGTGTATATGAATATATATATATATATATATATATATATATATATATATATATATATATATATATATATATATATATATGTATATATATATATATATATATATATATATATATATATATATATATATATATATATATATATATATATATATATATATATAGATATATGTATACAAACTTGTCTAACATCTAGACAATATATATATATATATATATATATACTTGTCTAACATTAAGACAATATATATATATATATATATATATATATATATATATATATATATATATATATATATGTCTTACTGTTAGACAAGTTACTTTTAGACAATGTATATGAATATATATATATATATATATATATATATATATATATATATATATATATATATATATATATATATATTAGATATTCATATACATTGAACATGTTTATAATGTATGTGTTGTTAATGTTAAACAATTTTGGCAAAAATCGAGCCAGACTATGGGATATTGATAATACCAATCAGGTCTGTGTGCGACGTGTCATGTCACGGACGTCGTGGAGCTCTGGCTGTGTATTGCACAGGGCGGTACAATTACACGTGTGATAAAATAAGTGTGGGTGTGTGAGTGAGTGTGTGCGTGCGAGCATGCGTACATGCGTGTGTATGACTGTGCGTAGGACTGTGTGTGTGTGTATGATTTTTACCATTTCGCCTCGTCTGAACCAGGGCAACTATCTCCTGCTAACTACCCCCTGCTAACTACCCCCCTGCTAACTACTCCCTCTGCTAACTACTCCCTCTGCTAACTACCCCTCTGCTAACTACTCCTCCTGTTAACTACGCCACAACACTGATGTGCACTAATAACCCTATAAGCTACTCACCCTCTGACAGATGTCCTCTGGCTGACCTTCCATTGGCGTCTCGATGAGGCCAGGAAGGTCAATCAAGGTCAGATCAGGCACATTGTGGGCCTTGATGGTTATAACGATCGGTTTATCACTGATGCCACTGTCTCCCGCCAGGAAAACAGTTGCTGTGGAGTAGAATAACTGTTATCACACAACAGCTTGGATTCGCACTCTCACCAAGTCTGGATGGTAGACCAGAATTTCGGTTGCCAATCACTTTGGGTCGCAGACTTGATGCTTGATCTAACTCAATATATATGAGTTCAATTTTACAAGTAGGATCCATACAAAATATTAAAACAATTTAACTTAGACCATATTGGCATAACTCAAATTAGTGTTCGTGCTATGGTCTCAAAAAATTGTCGGACAAAACGGGGTAACTACAACATCATCACCATCTTCATCATAATCATGTGGCCAATCTCTGCATGCTCTAACCATATGTATACATGTATACTCTCAACAGTTTGGTGTCAAATCGTGGATGGTCTTTGGGGCGCCTCCTCTGTCTCTCCTGGTCTCTGCCTGCCACTTGCGTTTAATGGAAATCTTGTCCACTGTTCTGGGAGCGGTGGTCTATTGCCATATATATTGGTTAGAGCACCTGTCCATTGAGAGGACGTTCATTCGTTTCCACCTCCGCCATTTCGAAGCTTGGGCATTTTCGCTCACCCCACCTTGACTGTGAGACTGAGCTGTTTGGTGTATAATTACTTGAGACTTGTTACTTTGATGTCATCCGTCCAGTTCTTCTCTGCTGTAGATGATGTTGTGCTAAGTTAGTGGACGTGATATTGTCATACAAAAGGTGAAGTCAGATTTATAATACAGCATTTGTCACATCTCATGTGACAACCAGACTTGGTGGCAAGTTACACACTGGCAAGTCAAGTCAAGTCAAGTTTAAATTCAATAACCTCTAAATCTAAGTCAAGTCTTCTCTGAGTTCCAAGTCAAGTCAAAATGGGCGACTCGAGCCCAACTCGGGTCGGCCCCGACGTCTCGAGTCTACAAGTCTGGTGATAACCGACAACTTGGAATAACTTGCTGAAGAACAAGACAGCAACATAATGGTGGACTTGTTTAAAATATGAGATTGAGGGCATTATCGAGAAATGTGTTCCATTGGGAAAACAAAGGAAAAGATCCAGGAAGAAACACCTGTTAAAAGAGGCTATTAGAACAATTGCTCACAAACAGATGCTGTAGGGGGTATACAAACACACTGGAAATGTAGAAGACTACACAAACTACAAAGAGGCACTTCACCTAGCTACAATTAGAAAATCTAAAAGAACCTTTGAACAAAAATTGGGAGGTAATATAAAAAATTACAGCAAGAGTTTCTATGCTTATGTAAGGAGTAAACAGAAAGTTCGAGATAAGGTCGGATCACTAGAAAACAACAGTGGAAACATAATTTCTGACCGGTTTCAAATGGCAGAGGTCCTGAATGAGTATTTCAGCTCAGTTTTTACCATAGAAGATATCAGCTCACTTCCAGTTTCATTTACTAAATTTGTAACTTCTGAAATGATAGCAAAGAAAATTAAGTAGATGAAAGATAATAAATCACCTGGAGTTGATGGGACACCACCAAAACTGCTTAAGGAAATTGTTGAGCAAATTAGTACACCACTTGCAAAAGTGTTTAACTTGTCACTAGAAGAAGGAATAGTTCCTTCAGAATGGAAAAAGCAAACATTACACCTCTATTTAAGAAGGGGTCGAGGAACAAGCCAGAAAATTACAGACCAGTGAGTTTAACATCAGTTGTATGTAAATTACTCGAAACATTAATTAGAGACCACATGGTGGAATTCCTTGTAAAACATAAATTAATAAACACATCTCAACATGGGTTCCTAAAAGCAAGGTCATGTCTAACCAATCTCTTATTTTTTTGGAAGAAATTACAAAGTGGGTAGATGACGGGTCACCAGTGGACGTTGTCTATTTATATTTTCAAAAAGCTTTCGATAAAGTGCCACATGGCCATGGTAATGATGCAATCAACTGGATAGAAAAGTGGCTTACAAACAGAAGACAAAGAGTAATAGTAGATGGTGAGATTTCAAACTGGAAATCGGTTTTGAGTGGGGTACCACAGGCTATTAGGCCCTATACTGTTTTTAACATATATAAATGATTTGGAAGATGACATATCTTGCAAAGAACTCAAATTTGCAGATGACACAAAAGTATTCAGAAAGGTTACTAATGATACAGACAAACAAAGTTTGCAGAATGATCTAGATAAATTAGTTAAATGGTCAGAAAAATTGTTAAATGTTATTCAATTTTGGGAAGTGTAAATGCTTACACATAGGACATGGAAACATGGACGAAGAATATAAAATGATGCAGGCTGTACTAAGTAGAACCACACAAGAAAAGGACTTAGGATTAACATTTAGTGCTGACATGAAAGTTTCAGAGCAACGTGGGATTGCTGCTTTGAAAGGAAATCAAATTCTAGGGCTAATTAGGACAACGATCACATATAAGGAGAAACAGCTAATTATACCCATGTACATAGCAATAGTTAGACCACATTTGGAATACTGTATACAAGCATGGAGGTCGTATCGTAAGAAAGACATAGACAAGCTAGAAAGAATACAACGAAGAGCAACTAAAATGATTCCAGAAATGAGAGATCTTATTTACGAAAGCTGCTTATTACAACATGGTTTGGCAACACTAGAGACCAGGAGACTAAGAGGAGACTAAATAGAAGTGTTTAACATAGTGAATGGTTATGAGGATGTTGATAGGAATATGTTCTTCAAACTTAAAGAAGGCAGTAGAACCAGAGGACACAAAGCAGCATTAGTTAAGGAGCAGTGTAGGTTGGACATGAGAAAGTACTCTTTCTCACAGAGGGTGATAAATGAATGGAACAAGCTGCCAAATGATTGTGTTAATGCTAGTTGTGTGAATATGTTTAACAATAGAACTGACAGATATCTGATAAGGGCGGCCTACACATAGATGATACAATTGTTGGACTCTCGATAAGCCAATGGCTTCCTTGTCCACTTGCCATCTAGAACGTGTTGTTTGGGATGGCAATCTTGTTAAATCTAGTTAAACTTGTCGCCACCAGTGGTCGCGAGACGGTAATTAATATACAGTTAGGAACTACTCGTAATCACAGTTCATTCGCTAGGTGTCGCCACGTACTTTTCGTCAGATACGTTCATACTCCCCAACAATGGCACTACACAGCATATCACATATTGTGAAATAGTGAGTGGCGCCACTGGTGGGGAGTTTGACGCACGTTGTGAAATACTCTTGTCATAGTCAAGAATTTAATTTGGATATATGTCTGTATGAACCGCCGAGTTGTTTAGCTTAAGAGGCGTCTAAAGTTATACACACATTACGTAATCAAAGACCTCATCAAACACGTTAGTCACACAATTTTTTTAATCGTATGTACACCGGGCGAATTCTTCAAAAAATATTTAAGAGATTTGCACTATTTGTACTGGCATACTGTACTCATTTGTACTTGAACACAGTCATATTGTATACATGAAGATCCATTTTTTATTCAACACATATTTTATAATAATTTCACTGCTTGATATAACGTTCAACGGACATAACTTCCCGACAGAGGGCGTGTTTGGTAAACATACCTTTCTCTATGGCCCTAGCGACTTCCGTTGGGTCACGCAGCCGCGCAGAGTGTTTCTCCCCTGAGTCGTACTTGCACTGCAGTCGACCACTCCAAACAGCTTCTGGGTCAGGGTCATAGCACAGGCGCAACTCGACTGGGGTCCGCGTCACTGTTCCTGTGAATGGTTCATACTACATTTGTTAGTTATTTTATTCGGTTGGTACTTTTAAAATAACGCACATTGTCTCCATTTGTGATTGCGTGCGTGCGTGCGTGTGCGAGTGTGTATCTCTCTCACTTTCACTTTCACCCCGACCGCACGCCCGCGCGCCCGCCCGCCCGCACGCCCCCTCCCGCCTGCTTGCATGCCCGCCCCTTCTCTCTCAGTAACAAAAAAACCTCCAAACACTATGGACATATCCTTATGACGTACCTGTGCCCCGGGGAAGTGACACCCCCGAGATACTCTCGAGCACGGAGCTCTTGCCGCTGCTCTGGATGCCCGTGACGACGACCTGTGGTAGAGCGAACTGGTTATCGAGCCCGAATGTCTTCAAATGGTCAATCAGTCGGATGTAGCGACCGTACTGTTCACCATAGCTCTCTAGAAACGTCAGATAGCACGCCTCGGCCATTATACACTATTGCTCAACGAATTGACGCGAATGTCGATCGGCACAAAATGGAACCTTGGCGGTGTGTTTGGGTTGACACCAGTGTGAAGGCGTCAGTGGACAGCGCATTTTAAGCGAAGCTGTGCGTCATACTTCAGGAGATTTACATGTGCTCATTTGTTAGATTCAGTCACGTGTGGTGACTAAGCGTTGCGTGGAAAGTTTTCATGAGCAATTTTCCGGAAAACGGAATAGCCAATTACAATTTCATGGGATCGTCATGACACTACATTGTATCCACATCAGGTTAATGTCATCGTTGGTCAGGGAGGGAGGGAGAGAAGGACGGACGGACGGACGGACGGACCGAAAACGAAATAGCCAGTTTCAGAATAACCAGTTTAAATTTCATGGAAGTTGTTTATGTAAATACTCTGCAGTGTAAACTGGCTATACAACCCAGCAGGCACATGACGTTGTAGCAACGTCAGGTATCGACGTTGTGATGACGTCGAAATATTGGTCGATATGAAAGTTGAGTCGACGTCGGATATCGACGTTGTTTCAACGTCGGATATCGACGTTGTTTCAACGTCGGATATCGACGTTGTTTCAACGTCAAGTATAGGCGTTGTTTCAACGTCAGGTATCGACGTTGTGATGCCGTCGAATTATTGGTCGATATGAAAGTTGAGTCGATGTCGGATATCAACGTTGTTTCAACGTCATGGTTGTTTCAACGTTGTAACAAAGTTACAAACTGACTAGATTTCAACGTCCTTAGTAACGTTGATTTTGTAATTGAGACAATGCTGACTGATCTGTCAGCATTGTTTCAACTTCAGTGAAACAAAGACACAAATGTATCGGCGAGTCCTATGTTTTTTTATTGATGATATAAAAGAAAATGCACTTTAGAATATAATTTGTGTCTGATTAGACAGTGTCAGTGGGTTGTGTGGTTGTGCTGGCTGTTCTTCCACCTCCCCCACTCCTCTCTGGCGCATACTTCAGGGTGGCGGCAACAGCTGTGTTTACGTCAGACTCGGTGCTGCCATTCACCGACCTCACAACACTAGCTGAAAGGGAATACATATACGTAAGTTGTATTATATGATATCTTCTGATATCATGAAATGTGATATATATCCTGGTAGTTCCTAGTTGGAAACATAAATCAATGAAGAAGCTTTTCTTGTAAAAAAAACCCGAATTAATTCAATTTAGTTAATTACCAATTAAGTAACCACGGCCCACGTACGGAATTGGGCGCTTCCTGAAGTTAGGACACTCAACTATAATAGCATAAATGCATAATAACGAATTAAGCAATATGCAGTGCAGAATACTGAAGATTTCACAGAATATATAAAATATAGATATATTATAATAATATATCATTAATGTTTTGTTTCTATTCTGGTAAATCAATTACTCGCAACAAATAAACATATAGATATATATAGTGACAGCTAGTACTGCTGAGTTCACCTAAGACTATTATGTCCAAGACAGTTCACGGCCTTCGAGTTTGGCGCCTAAAATTACGATGTGAAAAGATCTACTTTCGTATGCTTTGCGAACAAAAAATTAATCTGGATGTGGTGACTAATTAACTGGATGGATGCTGCTATTATTTTGTTACATGAATTTGGTATACTATTAGCTGCCTTGCTGGCCAGTTGAATGTCATTATTGTAATTTCACTGCAGGAGGTATTTAACAAGATTGCCATCCCAAACAACAAGTTCCAGATGGCAAGTGGACACGAAAGCCATTGACTTATCGAGAGTCCAACAATTTTCTCATCTATGCGTAGCCCGCCCTTATCAAATATCTGCTAATTCTATTTTTAAACACATTCACACTACTAGCATTAACACAATCATTTGGCAGTTTGTTCCATTCATTTATCACCCTCTGTGAGAAAGAGCACTTTCTCATGTCCAACCTACACTGCTCCTTAACTAATGCTGCTTTGTGTCCTCTGGTTCTACTGCCTTCTTTAAGTTTGAAGAACATATTCCTGTCAACATCCTCATAACCATTCACTATTTTAAACACTTCTATTTGGTCTCCTCTTAGTCTCCTGGTCTCTAGTGTTGTCAAACCACATTGTAATAAACGACTTTCGTAACCAAGGTCTCTTAATTCTGGAATCATCTTAGTTGCTCTTCGTTGTATTCTTTCTAGCTTGTTTATTTCCTTTACGATATGGCCTCCATGTTTGAATACAATATTCCAAATGTGGTCTAACTATTGCTTTGTACAGGGGTACAATTAGCTTTTCCTTATACATGATAGTACAGCATCCCCTTTTTATATTCTTCGTCCATGTTTCCATGTCCAACAATTTTCTCACATATGTGTCACCCGCCTTTATCAGATATCTATTAATTATATTTTTTAACATATTCACACTACTAGCATTAACACAATAATTTGGCAGTTTGTTCCATTCATTTATCACCCTCTGTGAGAAAGAGCACTTTCTCATGTATAACCTACACAGCTTCTTAACTAATGCTCCTTTGTGTCCTCTGGTTCTACTGCCTTCTTTAAGTTTCAAGAACATATCCATAACCTCATAACCGTTCACTATTTTAAACACTTCTATTTAGTCTCCTCTTAGTCTCCTGGTCTCTAGTGTTGTCAAACCACATTGTAATAAGCGGCTTTCATAAGTAAGGTCTCTCAATTCTGGAATCATTTTAGTTGCTCTTCGTTGTATTCTTTCTGTGATATGGCCTCCATGCATGAATACAATATTCCAAATGTGGTCTAACTATTGCTTTGTACAGGGGTACAATTAGCTGTTTCTCCATATATGTGATAGTTCTCCTAATTAGCCCTATAATTTGATTTCCTTTCGAAGCAGCAATACGACATTGCTCCGAAACTTTCATGTCAGCACTAAATGTTACTCCTAAGTCCTTTTCTTGTGTGGTTCTACCTAGTACAGCATCCCCCATTTTATATTCTTCATCCATGTTTCGATGTCCTATGTGCATGCATTTACACTTCCCAAAATTGAATCACATTTATAATTTTTCTGACAATTTAACTAATTTACCTAGATCATCCTGTAAACTTTGTTTATCTGTAACATTAGTAACCTTTCTGAATACTCTTGTGTCATCTGCAAAGTTCAGTACTTTGCTAGATATATCATCTTCCAAATCATTTATACATATTAAAAACAGTATAGGGCCTAACACTGATCGCTGTGGTACCCCACTCAAAACAGATTTCCAATTTGAAATCTCAATATCTACTATTACTCTCTGTCTTCTGTGTGTAAGCCATTCTTCTAACATAAACATAAGAGATTGGTTAGGCATGACCTTGCTTTTAGGAACCCATGTTGAGATGTATTTATTAATTTATGTTTTACAAGGAATTTAACCATGTGGTCTATAATTAATGTTTCGAGTAATTTACATACAACTGATGTTAATCTCACTGGTCTGTAATTTGCTGGCTTGTTCCTCGATCCCTTCTTAAATAGCGGCGTAATGTTTGCTTCTTTCCATTCTGAAGAAACTATTCCTTCTTCTAGTGACACGTTAAAAAAAATTTGTAAGTGGTGTATTAATTTGCTCAACAAATTCCTTAAGCAGTTTTGGTGGTATCACATCAACTCCAAGTGATTTATTATCTTTCATCTTCTTAATTTTCTTTGCTATCATTTCAGGAGTTACAAATAATTGCCCTAAATGTTTTGATTTACTGCCCTCAAATTTAGTAAATGGAACTGGAAGTGAGCTGATATCTTCTGTGGTAAAAACTGAGCTGAAATACTCATTCAGGACCTCTGCCATTTGAAACCCGTCTGAAATTATATTTCCACTGTTGTTTTCCAGTGGTCCGACCTCATCTTGAACTTTCTGTTTACTCCGTCAGCATAGAAACTCTTGGTGTCATTTTGTATATTAACTGCCAATTTTTTTTCAAAGGTTAAAGGCTAACATTTACTGTTGAACCTAGCTTTAATGGATGCGTGGTCCACTGAAGCTATCAAATGTCACTGTATAACTATAAACGGGCTTTATTGGGATAAAAAAATTTAATAAACACGTCAAGCAAACACCAGAAGGGGTCATGACTCATGAGAGAGTGTTTCCCTTGCGCCTGACGTAGCGGGCGTGTCGTTATTTACTTCAGACTGGCTGCAGCGAAGAACAACAGATCTGTCGAATGTTGACGGCCTTTGTCCGCTACAAACGGCTGTGGATCTCCATCCTAGTCCTTCTGCTGCTGATCACCGTCCTCACCGCCACCCTCTGCGTCTACTACGTGTCGCGCATGCGCACAAGATTCACGTGGCGTGCACGCGCGTCCTTGCCGTGCAAGACACCCGCAAACCGGAAAATGGCTGTCGCAAACCGGAAGATGGTGGTCGTGGCGTCATTTCTCCCACAAATCACGTGATCACCCCCTGCGTCGGGCGATCGCAAACCAGCAAGATTAGCTACACGGCCTGACCGCGAACCGTGTTGTTCGATTGGGCGCAGCGCGTCGAACTGTAAACGACCCTGATGACAGAAGGTGAATCGAATTCACCTCAAAGTATGCGCAAATCCATACACATATCCATACAGTTGTTGTAGACAGGGAGAAAGACGGTGAAGTTGTTGTAGACAGGGAGAAAGACGGTGAAGTTGTTGTAGACAGGGAGAAAGACGGTGAAGTTGTAGACAGGGAGAAAGACGGTGAAGTTGTTGTTGACAGGGAGAAAGACGGTGAAGTTGTTGTAGACAGGGAGAAAGACGGTGAAGTTGTTGTAGACAGGGAGAAAGACGGTGAAGTTGTTGTAGACAGGGAGAAAGACAGTGAAGTTGCTGTAGACAGGGAGAAAGACGGTGAAGTTGTTGTAGACAGGGAAAAAGACGGTCAAGTTGTTGTTGACAGGAGAATGACAGTGAAGTTGTTGTAGACAGGGAGAAAGACAGTGAAGTTGTTGTAGACCGGGAGAAAGACGGTGAAGTTGTTGTAGACAGGGAGAAAGACGGTCAAGTTGTTGTAGACAGGGAGAAAGGCGGTCAAGTTGTTGTAGACAGGGAGAAAGACGGTCAAGTTGTTGTAGACAGGGAGAAAGACGGTCAAGTTGTTGTAGACAGGGAGAAAGACGGTCAAGTTGTTGTAGACAGGGAGAAAGACGGTCAAGTTGCAGTCAGGCAGTTTTGTAGACTGAGGAGGGTTTCCCTCTCAGCCAAGGGCTGGGTAAACTGGTGACTGTGGTGAGCTGCTGATAGGTGTCATAAGCTTGGCTGGAACTTGTAAACTCTCGGGGTCTAATATTGATTGTTATAATATACATTTAGGCTGGTCAATACAGTGAAGTTTTATTTGTTAACTAATTATTTATATCGGTACCCCCGTTGTCGTAATAATATTTAGAGAGAGAGACTAAATACCTCTTCGACAGATCTACGCGGATTGCCGGTGGAAAAGATTAATACGCGTATCAAAGCACTTGCGAATGGACAGGACGTTATCAAAGCACTTGCGAATGGACAGGAAGTTACGTTTCCTACACAGGCGATCCATTTCAGCTGGATAGTTGGTCTAGGTGATCCATTTCAGCTGGATAGTTGGTCTAGGTGATCCATTTCAGCTGGATATTTGGTCTAGGTGATACCGAATGACTGATTTACAACGTGATATCTGACTATTTTCTTTGGCGCAGCACGGAGATAGTTAACGTAACGCTCAGTTTCCGATGCATAAAACACCATGGCAACTAAAATAAAGTAGGTAATCACCATGGCAACTAAAATAGAGTAAGTAATCAGTCTAAGACCGTTGTACAGCTCAAAGGAAAATATATAGAGGAGGACAACATGTTTGACCTATATGGGCAGTGTAGTGACAGACAAAGGAGGAACATACGACATCCAGTAGTCAAGCCACATCTTTAAAACTAGTAGTTGTGTTGTTGTGTGTAAAAATTACCCACAATATTCCTTCCACCGATGTGCATAAAAAGTTCACTTTGAAGTCATGCAACAGAACATATTTCACAATATGCCTACACCACGTGACCCTGACTGGGCCCGTGACCCTGATTGGGCCCGACACCTTAGGTTGGAGCGATTATTTCTCCATCATTTGCATCCAAGTTTGCAGACTCTTCGCGCGCCATTACAGACTTCACTGAGGCATGGTAGAATCCACATTCCTTTTCCAGTTGAAATATACCAACAAAAAACTAGGATAGCAAGTAGCGCTATCAGTCTTGATAATCAACAGCTAGACAAGAAAAACTGTTTTAGCAAAGGACGTAACAATTGCCAACACCATCGCTCCATGTAAGGCTCCATACCGGTTACCCGAGCACCCCACCCGATAAGCGTGACGTACTTTATGGATGGTCCCTTAAGGTGCTTCACGTACTTTATGGATGGTCCCTTAGGGTGCTTCACGTGCTTTGGTAAATGGTAAACGCTACAACTGCGTGTACACTTGGGTCGAATTATTTGTTTTGATTCAACTCTAATTTGAACGTAAAATACACAGGGATTCATCCACTTACAGATTGGGCATGCTAGATCGGTGTTTTCCTATCCGATTGAACTGAACGTGATGACATATAAACACGAGAAGCGATGACGTAGGACGCATATCGAAATCTGGAAGGGAGTTGAGACCGGGGCGCTTGCAAACATTTTCTGGTGTCTGAAGAATGACGTCCGTTGGACTGATGTGGGCGTTGTTTCAAAGTCATACTCACACAACACTTGCTTCTTTCTATGTGGACAACACATTTTTTACAATGCCAGAAATGTTTTCGGTAAGCTGTGTACTATATGCCTCTCTATAAATATGGCCATGAAACGGAGTGCCGCACAACGATTAGTACATTTAGTAAACATCGGGAGCCTCGTTGCGGACTCCCTTTGGTATCCCGTCATCATATAAAAGTGTAATGGTGTTTTCGGGGATCGCGTGAGACCCCAACCGAACAAAGCCTAAATGATATATCGACACCATTTTTCAAACACATCACCTCATATGTGGAATTTTAATTCAACCATACATAAATTTCTGTATTGATTACAAATGATATTCCGTTGGTGTTTCAACGGTTGACACGGTTTGTAATAAATATTCTGTCCGTTTTGTGTGTGTACGAGGGTGAATGCTTGAATGTGTTTGTGGTATATCGGACCGTGTACACGCTCCACGAATCAAACTAGAGTTCCGGCGTGGAGCAATGACGCATTCTGTCATTTACAGTGTGGTGAATGCAAGTAGGTCGGTAGAGGTCATAACTGAACATTTGTACGCACTGCAGACGGTGCACCATCGATCGCCATGGTAATTTTGTGTATGGATTGGCGCATACTTTGAGGTGAATTCGATTCACCTTCTGTCGTCGGGGTCGTTTACAGTTCGACGCGCTGCGCCCAATCGAACAACACGGTTCGCGGTCAGGCCGTGTAGCTAATCTTGCTGGTTTGCGATCGCCCGACGCAGGGGGTGATCACGTGATTTGTGGGAGAAATGACGCCAAAACCGCCATCTTCCGGTTTGCGACAGCCATTTTCCGGTTTGCGGGTGCCTTGCACGGCAAGGACGCGCGTGCACGCCACGTGAATCTTGCGCATGCGCGACACGTAGTAAACGCAGAGGGTGGCGGTGAGGACGGTGATCAGCAGCAGAAGGACTAGGATGGAGATCCACAGCCGTTTGTAGCGGACAAAGGTCGTCACCATTCGACAGATCTGTTGCTCTTCGCTGCAGCCAGTCTGAAGTAAACAACGACACGGTGAACATGCCTGGCCCGCTACGTCAGGCGCAAGGGCAAACACTCTGTCATGAGTCATGACCCCTTCTGGTGTCTGCTTGACACCCCCGCCAGAAAACAACGGCCAGACACGTATCTGACCCTCGCAAACACCCCGGACACTAAGCCATAATTATTATTGCATGGTGTAGGTCACCGGACGACTCATAGAATACTCGATACGTCATCTGTTTATTTTTAACAAGATTTAACAAGATTTGCCATCCAAGCCAAAGGCTTATTGCTTGATAAAGAGGTATAATTAACTTTTTTCCCTTGTATATTATGTTTCTTCTAATCAATCCAAGAATTTGATTACCCTTTGAAGCTGCAATACCACACTGCTCTGAAAATTTCATATCAGCGCTTATTGTAGCTCCTAAGTCCTTTTCTTTTACAGTAGTAGCCAGAACAGTATCTCCCATTTTATAGTTTACATTCAAGTTCCGATGTCCTGTATGTAGGCATTTACATTTCCCAAAATTGAACAACATCTGCCATTTCTCAGACCATTTCACTAATCTGTCTAGATCGTTTTGTAAATGTTGTTTATCACCATCAGTATTAACCTTTCTAAACAGTTTTGTGTCATCCGCAAATTTCAGTACGTTACCTGTTATACTGTCGTCCAAGTCATTGATATAAATTAAGAATAATATATGTCCTAATACTGATCCTTGAGGTACCCCACTCAAAACCGATTTCCAATTTGAAACTTCTCCATCTACTACAACTCGTTGTCTTCTGTCAGTGAGCCATTGTTCTATCCAGTCAGTTATGCTATCCCCGATACCATGGGCTTTTAATTTAAGTAGTAATCTTTGATGTGGCACTTTGTCAAAAGCTTTCTGAAAATCTAAGTAGATAATATCTGCTGGCGATCCCACGTCTATCCACTTAGTGATTTCTTCCAAAAAACATAACATATTTGTTAAGCATGACCTCGCTTTAAGGAATCCATGTTGAGATGAATTTAATAATTTATGCTTAACGAGGAAGTCCACCATATGGTCTTTAATTAACCTTTCTAATAATTTACAAATCACTGACGTTAAACTCACTGGTCTGTAATTCTCTGACTTATTTCTCGAACCCTTTTTAAATAATGGTATGATGTTTGCTTCTTTCCATTCAAACGGAACAACTCCCTCTTTTAATGACAAGTTGAATACTCTTGCAAGTGGTATACTGATTTGATCACACTTATTCATTTATGCAGCCTTTACTAGGCTAAATATTCACGTACGTGTTTATTCAATTGTTATCCCAATAAAGCCTGTTTATAATTATACAGTGACATTTGATAGCTTCAGTGGACCACACATCCATTAAAGCTAGGTTCAACAGTAAATGTTACCCTTTAACCTTTGAAAAAAATTAGCAGGTAATATAAAAAATGACAGCAAGAGTTTCTATGCTTATGGAGTAAAGAGAAAGTTCGAGATGAGGTCGAACCACTGGAAAACAACAGTGGAAATATAATTTCAGACGGGTTTCAAATGACAGAGGTCCTGAATGAGTATTTCAGCTCAGTTTTTACCACAGAAGATATCAGCTCACTTCCAGTTCCATTTACTAAATTTGAGGGCAGTAAATCAAAACATTTAGGGCAATGATAGCAAAGAAAATTAAGAACATGAAAGATAATAAATCACTTGGAGTTGATATCACCAAAACTGCTTAAGGATATTGTTGAGCAAATTAGTACACCACTTACAAAATTGTTTTAACTTGTCACTAGAAGAAGGAACAGTTCCTTCAGAATGGAAAGAAGCAAACATTACGCCGCTATTTAAGAAGGGATCGAGGAACAAGCCAGAAAATTACAGACCAGTGAGTTTAACATCAGTTGTATGTAAATTACTCGAAACATTAATTATAGACCACATGGTGGAATTCCTTGTAAACATAAATTAATAAATATATCGCAACATGGGTTCCTAAAAGCAAGGTCATGTCTAACCAATCTCTTATGTTTATGTTAGAAGAGTGGCTTACACACAGAAGACAGTGAGTAATAGTAGATATTGAGATTTCAAAACTGGAAATCTGTTTTGTGTGGGGTACCACAGGGATCAGTGTTAGGCCCTATACTGTTTTTAATATGTATAAATGATTTGGAAGATGATATATCTAGCAAAGTACTGAACTTTGCAGATGACACAAGAGTATTCAGAAAGGTTACTAATGTTACAGATAAACAAAGTTTACAGGATGATCTAGATAAATTAGTTAAATGGTCAGAAAAATGGCAAATGTTATTCAATTTTGGGAAGTGTAAATGCATACACATAGGACATGGAAACATGGACGAAGAATATAAAATGGAGGATGCTGTACTAGGTAGAACCACATAAGAAAAGGATTTAGGAGTAACATTTAGTGCTGACATGAAAGTTTCAGAGCAATGTCGGATTGCTGCTTCGAAAGGAATTCAAATTATAGGGCTAATTAGGAGAACGATCACGTATATGGAGAAACAGCTAATTGTACCCCTGTACAAAGCAATAGTTAGACCACATTTGGAATATTGTATTCAAGCATGGAGGCCATATCGTAAAAAGGACATAGACAAGCTAGAAAGAATACAACGAAGAGCAACTAAAATGATTCCAGAATTAAGAGACCTTACTTACGAAAACCGCTTATTACAATGTGGTTTGACAACACTAGAGACCAGAAGACTAAGAGGAGACTAAATAGAAGTGTTTAAAATAGTGAACGGTTATGAGGTTATGAATATGTTCTTCAAACTTAAAGAAGGCAGTAGAACCAGAGGAAACAAAGCAGCATTAGTTAAGAAGCAGTGTAGGTTAGACATGAGAAAGTGCTCTTTCTCACAGAGGGTGATAAATGAATGGAATAAACTGCCAAATGATTGTGTTAATGCTAGTAGTGTGAATATGTTTAAAAATATAATTAATATATATCTGATAATGGCGGGTGACACATAGGTGAGAAAATTGTTGGATATGGAAACATGGACGAAGAATATAAAAAGGGGATGCTGTACTATCATGTATAAGGAAAAGCTAATTGTACCCCTGTACAAAGCAATAGTTAGACCACATTTGGAATATTGTATTCAAGCATGGAGGCCATATCGTAAAGGACATAGACAAGCTAGAAAGAATACAACGAAGAGCAACTAAGATGATTCCAGAATTGAGAGACCTTGGTTACGAAAGTCGTTTATTACAATATGGTTTGACAACACTAGAGACCAGAAGACTAAGGGGAGACCAAATAGAAGTGTTTAAAATAGTGAATGGTTATGAGGATGTTGACAGGAATATGTTCTTCAAACTTAAAGAAGGCAGTAGAACCAGAGGACACAAGGCGCCATTAGTTAAGAAACAGTGTAGGTTGGACATGAGAAAGTACTCTTTCTCTCAGAGGGTGATAAATGAATGGAAAAAACTGCCAAATGATTGTGTTACTGCTAGTAGTGTGAATGTGTTTAAAAATAGAATTGACAGATATTTGATAAAGTCGGCTACACATAGATGAGAAAATTGTTGGACTCTCGACAAGCCAATGTCTTCCGTGTCCACTTGCCATCTGGAACTTGTTGTTTGGGATGGCAATCTTGTTAAATTTTGTTAAAGACCTCCTGCAGTGAAATTACAATAATGACATTCAACTGGCCAGCAAGGCAGCTTATAGTATACCAAATTCATGTAACAAAATGATAGCCATCTGGCATCGATACAGTGCAGTCCGCGAAATCTAGGTCAGGCAGCCCGTGACGTAAGAACAGGCGGAAACTGCTGGGCCTACTGCGCGTGCAGCCGTATTGTGCGCTGTTGTTACATTCTTTTAATCCATCCATTGATAACACAGCATCATATTTTTCGTTATAAAATTCGGATAGTTTGGAACTATTACATATAGATTAGCAAGTGCAGACATGGTAAATCGTTGTGTAGTGTTTGGGTGCAGCAATACGCCAAATGAACCAGTAAGCCTACACAAGTTTACAAGTGACAAACATCGTCGACAGATATGGGCCCGATTCCTTCGCAGAACCCGTGCATGTTGGCATTTAAAAGAATCTGTTTTCATATGCAGCAAGTATTTTTTTAAAGTTCGACATGGGATACGCCAAGGGCCTGGTGTTGAAGGAAATTGCAATTCTAACCATCTTCCCCACTGTTACTACGGACGCTAGTAGTGGAAAAAAGAGAGCCACACCCACAGCCAGTACCAGTCCCCAGGCCGTGGTGTCGCAGCTACCAGTCCAACGTGCCAGCGGTCAACAGTGAAAAAAATCGAAGTCTGGCTTATATATGTCATAAATGGTTTATAGCAAGCTTATAAAATGCTAGCACTAAAGATAATTTACAGAGTATTTAAATAGACAAATTATCACTGCGAGACGTGTGGGACGGCTTCTGCCTGTGCACTGTCGCCGTTGGACAGAGCATGTTTATCATCGACCCGCACAGACACAAGCAGCCTCTGCCTCTGGCTCATGCATGTATGGTTGTGGACCTGTCAGGGGTTCGGGGTCTGCATAACACTCCTCAATATCACTATCCACATCTTCTAAATACGAAATAGTGTCATCACATGAAGAATCAGATGAATCCGACATCGTGTTGCGAGATTGGCCTTCCCGTCGTAACGTCACGAATACCGTCCCCAGTCGCTAGATGTCGCTACAAACTGGCACATTTTGTGTGCACAAAACATGATCAAATAAGCTCTTTTACGGGATGACCGAGAGAATTAAAAAATAATTTGAATAGCAGTAAATTATTTTTTTGAGTATGGACAACGCAATTTAGGAAGAAAAAAACTTCATTTCTCGTGTCCTTTAACGTCTCAGGTTGTTCTCGGCGTAATGTGTTCGAGACGGAATTAGCTCATATGTTGCATGGTCTTCTAGGTATGGATTACACCATATTTACAATGTAGTCTACTTAATAATAGTAGTAGTAGTAGTATTGTTAGTAGTAGTGGCAGTGGCAGTGGCAGTGGCTGTGGCAGTGGCAGTAGCTGTGGCTGTGGCAGTGGCACTGGCTGTGGCAATGGCTGTGGCAGTGGCTGTGGCAGTGGCTGTGGCAGTGGCTGTGGCAGTGGCAGTGGCAGTGGCTGTGGCAGTGGCTATGGCTGTGGCAGTGGCTGTGGCAGTGGCAGTGGCTGTGGCAGTGGCTGTGGCTGTGGCTGTGGCTGTGGCAGTGGCTGTGGCAGTGGCAGTGGCAGTGGCTGTGGCAGTGGCAGTGGCTGTGGCAGTGGCTGTGGCTGTGGCAGTGGCAGTGGCAGTGGCAGTGGCTGTGGCAGTGGCAGTGGCTGTGGCAGCGGCAGCGGCAGCGGCAGTGGCTGTGGCTGTGGCTGTGGCAGCGGCAGCGGCTGTGGCAGTGGCAGTGGCAGTGGCTATGGCAGTGGCTGTGGCAGTGGCAGCGGCAGCGGCAGCGGCTGTGGCAGTGGCAGTGGCAGTGGCTGTGGCTGTGGCTGTGGCAGTGGCTGTGGCTGTGGCAGCGGCAGCGGCAGCGGCAGCGGCAGCGGCAGCGGCTGTGGCAGTGGCAGCGGCAGCGGCTGTGGCAGTGGCAGCGGCAGCGGCAGCGGCAGCGGCAGTGGCTGTGGCAGTGGCTGTGGCAGTGGCAGTGGCAGTGGCAGTGGCAGTGTGGCAGTGGCAGTGGCAGTGGCAGTGGCAGTGGCTGTGGCAGTGGCTGTGGCAGTGGCTGTGGCAGTGGCTGTGGCAGTGGCAGTGGCAGTGGCTGTGGCAGTGGTAGTGGCTGTGGCTGTGGCTGTGGCAGTGGCTGTGGTTGTGGCAGTGGCTGTGGCTGTGGCTGTGGCAGTGGCAGTGGTTGTGGCAGTAGCAGTAGTAGTACGACATATCGTGTTCTCCAAACGAAACCCCCTAGGTTACGCTAGAAATATGTCCAGCGACATTTCCGTAAATTTGAAACAAACCCGCATAAATAGTGGATACGGCTCATATGTATCAATATTCCGCTTTCTGGCGGGAAGCACCGCTTTCTGGCGGGAAACACCGCTTTCTTCTCTCGGTTCCGCTTCCCCGGTTTTTGGACGAAATGTCCATTATTTTATTTTTCAGAAATCGATTTATCTAAGCACACCACATTTTATTTCTTTGGTCTCAAGTAATTTCTCATTTTCCCGCGCGTGCCTTCACCACGAACGAGAACGTCGCATAAAAATGGCGACGCTTAACACATTTCGTTAACAACACTAAAAACCGATGAATGTTGGAGGAGTAGGAGGGTGTGTTGCACTAACACGAGCACTTTCCCGCTTTTTCGTGACCACTTTTCCACGAGCGGGTGTTGACACCTATGCTGTTGACACCTATGATGTTGACACCTATGATGTTGACACCTATGATGTTGACACCTATGATGGCTCTTCACAGTGACGTCAACTCACCGATCCCTCGTCGGTCTTGTCGAAGCAGTGGTAGGTGTCGTCGCACAGAAAGTACTTCGGGATGCATCTGCAACGACATGTAGAGTGTAATCTGGAGTTAAGACGAAGGAGCTCCGTAGGCGTAGACCAAGGACCTCCGTAGACATAGACCAAGGAAGTCCGTAGACCTAGACAAAGGACCTCCGTAGACATAGACCAAACAGCTACGTAGACATATACCAAAGAGCTCCGTAGACATAGATCAAAGAGCTCCGTAGACATAGACCAAAGAGCTCCGTAGACATAGACCAAAGAGCTCCGTAGACATAGACCAAAGAGCTCCGTAGACATATACCAAGGAAGTCCGTAGCCCTCCGTAGACATAGACCGAAGAACTCCGTAGACATACACCAAGGAAGTCCGTAGCCCTAGACCAAGGGGCTCCGTAGACATAGACCGAAGAGCTACATAGACATATAGACCAAGGAGCTCCGTACATTGCAGGAAGTTGGAGGCCGGCCTCCAAAACAGGTAGGAGGTGAGAGGTGGACTGTCAAAATTGGTGGGAAGTGGCACGTTGGTCAAAAACAGGTAGGAGACGGGAGGTTGGCTCAAAAACAGGGGGTGGGGGTGGGAGGTTAGTTCACAAAACAGGGGGAGGGGAGATGGGAGGTTGGCTCACAAAACGGGAGGAGTTGGGAGATTGACTCACAAAACAGGGGGAGATTGGAGGTTGGCTCACAAATCGGGGGGAGATGGGAGGTTGGCTCACAAAACAGGGGGGAGGTTGCCTCACAAAACGGGTGAGATGGTACGTTGGCTCACAAAACGGGGGGGGGGGAGGTTGGCTCACAAAACGGGGGGCGGTTGACACCTCTGTTACACCCTCCTCTGGAGAGCAAGTGTCCTTACACGCGGACTGGGATGTGTTCACCTGTTTTTGTCGCAGGCGAACTCCTCGTTAGTGCACGGCACGACGTTTGGTCGGAAGGAGTACCACTTCACCTGGAACCCGAGTGATGTCTTACAGTTGCGGTCGGTGACGAAGCGCAGTGTCAGGTCGAAGTGACTGGACTGTATCGGCTTCACCACTGCGTAAGAGAACGGCCTCGGTATAGGCTGGTTCATCGCTACTAGTGAACAAGTTTTTTCTCTTTCTCAATGCCATACATCTTATAGAAGCTAGGCGTCTAATAAGGTTGAGGTATTTCGATACGGTGGCATCATAAGTTTGAAATTAATCAAATATATACGCCAGTAGTAGGTGTGACATTTATAACAAGCAACATAGGAGGTATGTTACTGAGTTTTTTATGAAAACATAGTATTTTTGACCCAATCAGCGATGATTACGGTAGCAATGAATGAAAGAGTTAGCCAATCAGCGTTCAGTACGTTATCGGTGAATGGTATAACGAGCTGCGATTCGTCGATTATAGTTTCATTCATAATTGTTTTACAAATGAGTTTCATTCATAAATTTGGGGAAGGTTTAATGAGATTAGGAGGCTGAACGGCTAGTGGGTCTATCTGGACGGAGTAGGGTAGGTGCTGCCATGCGTGAGGTTCAAATGGTATGCGAATAATTACCCTCCAGCGTGGAC